>ONZH01017466.1:0-269814 GCA_900303285.1 Rhinella marina
TACAGGTGCCAATGAAAAGGCTTTTTTTTTTTTATATTTCTAGGTACACAGCCGTGTACAAACAGATCAGACGGTGTGTATGAACACTACGTATATACAATTATTTTGCAAGAGAACGCAAAGTACAGGTGCCAATGAAAAGGCTTTTTTTTTTTTTATATTTCTAGGTACACAGCCGTGTACTAACAGGTCAGACGGTGGGTATTTACACCTGGTATACAAAAAGGGTATTGCAGGCACACAGAAACCCAGAACACTAGAGCCAAATAAACTATATTTAAAAAAAATAATAAAATTCACAGCCGTATACTGCCAGATCAGATGGTGCATATACACACTAGGTATATAACAGGGTTTTGCAGCCAAAAAGAACGCAGAACAGTAGTGCCAAATATAGTTTTGTATGTAGCAGAGCACCTAATACACCACTAATGCCTCTCTCTGTCCCTACTCCAGCAGCTATCCCTGAATACAGCAACCGTTCTCTGCAGACTGTATATTGTAGTAAAGCTATCACTGTACTGCACTATAGTAGCCCTGATAAGGGCTTTTAATCACGCTCCTGCCTGTCCAACAGCTAAAACCTATCTGTCCCTTCTCCAGCCTCTGTCCCTGACTAAGTTCACGCAGCATATGCGAACGAGCAGGAAGAGCTGAGTTTTTAATATTCGAGGTCACATGGTTTTTCCAGCCAATCCATGTAGACGCTGTTTTCGCGCTGCCAGCGTGCTCCGCGGGCCTGTCATACCCCCCCTGCATGTTGATTGGTGGAAAAAGAGCGCCAGGGAAGGTGGGAGGGGAAACGAATTCTAAGTGCGCCATCGCCGTTATACTCGATTGAAATCGAGTATGCCGAATAGCGTAGTATTTGATCGAATACTGGCTCGATCGAACACTACTCGCTCATCTCTAGTTATAAACAACAAACTTTTTTCCCCCAAACCCCACTTCTGGTACTAAATGTAGAAATGTAGGGAAAAATAGACTTAAAGGGTTTCTGTCATCAGAATTTAGCATAGTAAACCGAGTGTCATTTGCAATGCGCAAATGACACCTGATGACAGATATGTTTGTTTTATACTTTTCTGTAAAGTAGTTTGTGAGAAAACTCCGTTTTTAAAATATGTAAATTAGCTCCCCTAGGTGCAGTAGGCGTGAACGCTGCACCTAGTAGCGGCCGTAATTCCTCCTCTTACCCCTCCTCCGTAGCGGTGATTGACAGGGCCAGGCAGCCAGCTCTTTCGGCTCCCGGCCCTGTCCAAGTTCAAAATCCCGCGCCTGCGCACTGCGATAAACAATCCAGGGATCCAGCGACGGACGTCCGATCACGAGCTCGCTTCTCCTGGAACTGCCGACTCTCCTTCGCTTCCGGGTGTACGCTGACGTAATCCGCGCATGCGCATTGATGAAGCCGGGACCCGGGCGGCCGCTGGCTCTCAACGCGCGTACGTGGATTGTTTATCGCAGTGCACAGGCGCGGGATTTCGAACTCGGACAGTGCCGGGAGCCGAAAGAGCTGGCTGCCTGGCCCTGTCAATCACCGCTACGGAGGAGGGGTAAGAGGAGGAATTACGGCCGCTACTAGGTGCAGGGTTCACGCCTACTGCACCTAGGGGAGCTAATTTACATATTTTAAAAATGGAGTTTTCTCACAAACTACTTTACAGAAAAGTATAAAACAAACATATCTGTCATCAGGTGTCATTTGCGCATTGCAAATTACACTCGGTTTACTATGCTAAATTCTGATGACAGAAACCCTTTAACATGACTTAAGCTTGTATTACACCAGGCAATTGTCGGGCTGATCATGGCTGACAAGCACTCGTAGAAACGCTCATTAGCAATAATCTGCCTATATAATATTGCTGATGATTACCCAATGAAAGTTCATTGGGCAATTGCAATCTTTCAGCATGTTTAAAAATCATTTGCCAGTGGCACATCATGCACAATCTACTGCCGGCAAACAATGATTCATTATGGGAACGAGCGATGGCATTAGCGATCAATCCTCCCCATACTGTGGAGAAGATCACTACATGTAATAGTAGCTGTCTCCTCCACTGATGAGCAGGCGATTGCCTAGAAAGTATGCTTCCCTCCAATCATCTACCTGATCGCATAATATAATACAGACCTTAGGTGCATAAACAGTTTACTAAACTAAGATAAAAGATATGTGTACAAAAATATACAAAGATAACCTACAGAGTAAAGTAACAGTCACCAACAAATGAGTGAGATCCCATTGACAAGTGGCCAGATGATACAAAGAGAGATGATGGTAGCAAGACACATCTGACCCTGATGATGTCTTCAATGATGCTGAGTTCTTTGTTAAGTAACTAGAAGTTTCTAGTCTCCTAGCCCCTCCTAAAGTTCCGTAAGCATGTACAGTTACTTGATTCTCCAGGAATGCCAGATATTACCATGTACCACTAACCAACTACATTACAAGGAATTAAAGGGGAAGAACCAGGGGTGGGATTCAAATTTTTAACAACAGATTCCCTTCTCAACGGTGGACACGCGGTGTCATGACACGTGTTTACATATACATACACCATATATATATCCAACACCCATACACATTAATACACCATATACATGGTACAGATACATATATACACCATATATATACAACACACATAAATATACCATATATACACTACACACACATACTACCCAACTGTACACATTTGTACCCAGCACTAAAGACATATTTGCACATACATTATATTCAGTGCTATCCAGAATACAGCGCCACATACCTCTTACATCCAGTGATGTCTCCTCTAATGTAGATCTTCTCTTTCCTTATGTTCTCCATTCATACCAGACTGCCATGATGATTTCTTTCAGCCATCTCTCGTCTCTGCAGTTTGACAAAAAGACATGTTAGGTTCCTACTTTTCCATCATCCTCCCCCAATCCTGCCACTCCCAATACAGTGCCCGCTGTGCACCCCAATACTATCCTGCAGAAAAATTACTAGTATCACACAGATGGTGCCCTTCAATAATTATTGGCAAACACTGCCCTAAAATAACTGCACCCGGCCAATAGTGACACCAATAGTATAAACATTATGTTCCCCAATTATTACTGGGGGACCATGGGGAACATAATGATTACTATTATGGGTGCTATGAGAGCATTTTTACTTCTGGGACAAAGTGGGACATTATTTTTGGGGCACTGTAGGGGCACTATTACTACTAAGTGCACCCTGGCAGAGAATTATTACTATTGGTGGGACTTTGGGGAGAACTATTACTGTGAGGGGCAAACTGGCCACTTAAAATGAGCACAAGTACAAAAAATCCCCCCTAATAATGTGCACTAGTTCAAAAATGCTCCCGTTCTGTGTGGAAGTACAAAAAAATTCCCCCACATAGTGCCCCCATGATGTGTGCAAGTGTAAATTGCCCCTATATAATGCCCCCAGTAAATGCACACATAGTGCTCCTCTCCCCATCCCCATAGTGCCCTCATAATGTGCCAGTATAAAATGCCCCCATAGTGCTCCTTCTCCTTCCCCATAGTGCCCCCATAATGTGCCAGTATAAGATTCCCCCATAATGCGCCAGTATAAATGCCCCTTCATAGTGCCCCCATAATGTGTTCTTTCCCCTTCCAGGGGTACCAGTAAATGCCCCCAGGTGTACCAGTATAAATGCCCCCATAGTGGCCCATGATGTGTCAGTATAAATGCCCCCCATAGTGGCCCATGATGTGCCAGTAGATGCCCCCATAGTATACCCCATGATGTGCCAGTAGATGCCCCCATAGTGTCCCCAATGATGTGCCAATAATGCCCCCTTATTGTCCCCATCATGTCCCAGTAATACTCTCATAGTGTCCTCCATCATGTGCCAGTTAGCCCTCATAGTGTCCCCCCTCATGTGCCAGTAATGCCCCCATAGTATCCCCCATCATGTGCCAGTAATGCCCCTATAGTGTCCCCCATCATGTGCCAGTAATGCCCCAATAGTGTCCCCCATCATGTGCCAGTAATGCCCCCATAGTCTCTCCATCATGTGTCAGTAATGCCCCCATAGTGTCCCCCCTCATGTGCCAGTAATGCCCCCATACTATCCCCCATCATGTGCCAGTAATGCCCCTATAGTGTCCCCATCATGTGCCAGTAATACTCTCATAGTGTCGTCCATCATGTGCACCCATAGTGCACCCATAGTAATGCACCCATAGTATCCCTCATAATGTGCCAGTAATACCCCTATAGTGTCCCCAATCATGTGCCAGTAATGCCCCTATAGTGTCCCCACCATGTGCCAGTAATACTCCTATAGTGTCCCCAAACATGTGCCAGTAATGCCCCTATAGTGTCCCCATCATGTGCCAGTAATACTCTCATAGTCTCTCCATCATGTGTCAGTAATGCCCCCATAGCATCCCCCATCATGTGCCAGTAATGCCCCCATAATGTGCCAGCAATGCCCCCATAGTGTCCCCCATCAAGTGCCAGCAATGCCCCCATAGTGTCCCCCATCATGTTCCAGTAATTCCCCCAGTTGATGCCCCCATAGAACGCCACATAAAAAAACACTAATACTTACCTCCAGCGATGCGATGCAGGCCTCTTGCGGCCTGTGTCCTGCGCAGCACCAAGCCCGACTCAGGTGGACGCGATGACGTCATCGCACCGCCTGCGCCGGCCTCTGATAGGCTGCAGGCCTAGTGCCTGCAGCCTATCAGAGGAAAAGGGGAGGGAGACGCCTCTCCCTGCTGCAGTGTTCATCTGTATCACCGTCCTGACGACGGCGATACAGATGAATGTAGGGAGATGAGCGCTTCCACAATGGAAGCGCTCATCTGCTGCCGCACCAGATCGGGATTCAGCCGGTAACCCGGTTCTCCGATCCGGCTGTAACTTTAACAACCGGATATGGAGAACCGGAGGGAACCGGCTGAATCCCATGCCTGGGAAGGACCACAATAATACCTTGATAAACACTGTTCCTTTAGGAATATGGATATTTGCTCTGTTCAGAGGTATATATTCCTTGCAGCTTGTTATTATGTAAATTAGCTTATTCACATTAATTTCGGCCGAGAAACATAGAAGGATCTTATAAATATGCATGATGTACTAAGTAGCTTTAGTCAACTGTATTTCTCCTTTGTCCTTGATCATAATGTAACAATATGTCTTATGAGAGCTAAATGAGTTCAAGGGGGGGATTTAATAATGATGGCCATCATCTGATTTGGGATAGCCCAGTCGCTTCATTGGGAGCAGTAATAAGTTCTGCTTACTACAGGTTAGATGGAGTTGTGTAGAGCAACCGACCTATTCAAAATAGCTGATCAGCGTGGGTGTGGGGTGTCAGACACCTATTGATTGTATATTGATAGCTTATCCTGAGGATAGACCATCAATAGTTACATCCCGTTGACCCCTTTTAAGGTTTTTTTATTTAGTGCTGTGCAATTTTGTACCAATATAGTGCACACAGCTAGTATTTTTGTGTTATCCATGAGCTATAGAATCTCATCATTTAACTTTTCAGTAAATAATAAAGTAGATCAATAAAGACTGAGTCTGTAATGAAGCAGTAAAATTATGTTTTACAAGATGGAATAATCAATGAACAGCGTGCTAAACTAAAGGATAAACACATATAAAGGGCACATATCGACAAATAAATGATTCCCTAATGAGTTGAATTTTCCTCCTATTGATTTTCCTGCTTTAATTGCTTTTTTTATATAAAATACCATTGGGTCATAATCTCATGCTGTTACTCTATAACATAATAGTTCCTTTACTAATAATTTTTTTTCCCTCTAGTACCAACTTATTTTGGATGGTCCCATCAGTAGTTTTAATCATAAGCCAACTTGGTCACTAATTTATAAAAAAAAAAAAGACGTAAGCATGAGCGTAATTTTTAATTACTTGTTGGTAGTATGGCCCATTTTTGTAAGATTGTCAACTAAGTGGAGTTATTTCCATGCTTGGGTTAAGTCTAAGTATTTTCACTGGCCGCTAATCCTAATAATATGTTGAGAATTTCTTTTCTGTAATGTATACAACATAGGATGCCCAGAAAGCTTTCCTATAGAAGTCAATGAGCATCTATTGTCAATTGTGTCTATAGTCCATGTAGCTACTATAAAGTATATCTCTAAATGCAAATAATAGTGGCTCATACAATATGGCAGCCCCCTATTCATGCACAGAAAGTAGAATGAAAAATACAATCATAAAGTAAAAATAGATTAAAATAATTTGTATCAGTATCTTGTTCAATTCGTAAAACTAACAAAAAAAAAGCATACTTGACCACATCTGTCATTTGACTGATCACATATCAGCAGTTTTAATTTAGTGTTCATATGTCTCCTTGAAATTAGTTGTACTCCTGCGAGCTCACTAGAGTAGAGAATAATAGTGATAGTAGCAAGAATGGTGGATATAGTTATTACTCACTCTGATGCATCCCTGGGCCATGTAGTGATGGGAAGGGTGCACCCTTCTTCCCTTTGGGGAACATCCTGATCTTGGTGTTCCTCTGCCTGATGGTGGTTTGGGGTTCCCTTGATGGTGAGGAATTGTGAGATATAAAGCAAGGTTTCCTTCAGCAGTGGAGACAACATTTTACACGAGATAGCCAGACAACTTATCTCCATAAAGCTTCTATGTGCACCTCCTCTTAACACTGGAATGACATTAAAATATATACTGAGTTATATTTAGGCAATGTGCTGTAAAAACAACAACAAACAAGGTTTCCAAATGGAGGCTTACCTTATTAGGTTGTGCTATGTATAGGGACAACACTATTGTAGGCATTTAAATGTAATTATTTTGGATCTTCGGATATGCAGCCACAGATGGATCTCCCTACAGGAAATGTCCTTCTCCCAGGAGGATAATTTACAATATTGTATTGGTATTACGGCATGGCACAAAAATCCTCATGGCCCAAAGTGTATAGGAAATCTTGCTTTATTAATCCAGTTTGAAAGAAGCAATCAGATACAACGCGTTACAGGGATATAACTTCCCCTTCATAAGGTAGAGAATTTGTAAGCAGGAAGGTACAGTGGGGAAAAAATGTATTTAGTCCACCACCAATTGTGCAAGTTCTCCCACTTAAAAAGATGAGAGAGGCCTGTAATTGACATCATAGGTAGACCTCAACTATGAGAGACAAAATGAGAAAATTGCAAATTATGGTGGAAAATAAGTATTTGGTCCCCTACAAACAAGCAAGATTTCTGGCTCCCACAGACCTGTAACTTCTTCTTTAAGAGGCTCCTCTGTCCTCCACTCATAACCTATAGTAATGGCACCTGTTTGAACTTGTTATCAGTATAAAAGACACCTCTCCACAACCTCGAACAGTCACACTCCAAACTTCACTATGGTGAAGACTAGAGATGAGCGAATCATTGAAAAAATTATTCGCCGAACATTCGCCGAACTTTTCCTAAAATTTGTGTATTCGACGAATAGATTCGTTGTATTTGCGTACAAAATATACGTTATTATGTGCTATTAGCGAACATTCGCTCACTAATAATGATCGTTCATTTACAAAATGTACGCAACTTCTTAGAAGACGTACGCATGAGCGTACAAATAGCTTACGAATCTCAGCGTACTATTGTCTAAGCGATTACGTAATACGCAGGCACGTACGAGGAGAGGCCGCGGCGTGCACTACTCAGAGGCAGAGCGAATATTCGAGACACATATATGGTGCAAATACATTATTATAAGTATAATATAAACATTTTAAATATCACCTACCTAGTATGCTCACGGACATGTTTAAGTCTCTTTTCTTCTGACGCTTGTCATAGAACTGGAGCAGAGTCCCAAACTCAGTCGCAAATTTGTAATCCACATAGGCAAAATTGTAATCCAAATGGGTAAAAAAAAATAGCAGCAAAGTTCCCTTTAAAAAACCCTCTTTCGAGGGGCTCCCCAAATAACCTGAAAAGGGGGAAAAAAGGGATGAGGCGCACGTATGCACAACTTGGATAAAAAAAACTTTTTTTTGATGTTGGGAGTCCTAACAATCCATGGCCATCTGGGGTGAGGACAAACGCGGGGCAACAAAACTAAAAACAAGGGCCAACTAGTGCCCACCCTTCAGGATAAGTCCATGTTGTGGCTCCCATAAAAACTGCAGGAATTACTTAAAGGCCAGCAGGTCCTCCTCACTGCTGGAGCTCAAGGACATGAGAGGGCGCTCCTGCCTCATCATGAAAGTGGCCCTGGCTGCGGCAGTAGACCCCCGCCGACCTCTCAAGGATGGTCTTCTTGGTGACTGGGCTGTCACACTGGCAAAGGCAGTGGTAACTTTGGCCCTGCCCATCACTCTGTAGTGGCCAGATCCTCCTGCCGGCATACCAGGTGACAGAATCTCCGGCTGTAACGGTAATGGTAACGGTCTTCCACGAGCGGCGGACTGTGTGGCCTGCAACTGCCATGGGCATGGCAGTTGGTAGTGGTACTGTACCACAGTTGGATGGTACACGAAAGTGTTCGTGGTCATCTGTCCCACATGAAGGATCGGTGGTATCGGTGGCGGTGGCGGCAAATCAGGAATCAGGGGTTCTGGCTGATCCTGACCTTGGGATTTCTCTTCAAATCTCAAGGTCTCAAGGTCACAAGCCTCTTCTGCGGCCTGGGCCTCCTCACTCCAGTCTTCCGGGGGCGCTGCAGGAGTAGGTGGTCGCTTTAAGACTTTCACCCCAGTAGCAAAGGGGCCTTGGAGGCTCTTCATGGGGGTATACTCCACGTAATCCCCTGCGTGAAGATTGTGGTGTATGGGCGGAATATACAGCCGCTTAACTGAACAGCGGTTAACATATAATTCCTCCGCCGTCTACTCATCGCCGATGAAACCGACTCCCCACTCCACGTTGAACCAAATAACGGTTCCCCTTTGGCGCTCCAGCTTAGGGTCACCGGACCGTGGGTGCTCCAAAACTTGCACCACCCACTCCTCCACCAGCTTTTTATATTCCCAGAGGGTCTGGGCATTCCAGGTGACAGCTTCAGGGACCATCAAATTCTGGCGTAAGGAGTAGTCCTTGCGCGGCGGAGCAGGAACTCCTGCCGCCTCCACCTTGTCAGCCAGTGGAGTCACCACTTCAGCAGGCACCTCATCCGACTTCCTGTTGAGCTGTGAGAGATAGATCTCCTCCGGTTCCTTCTCCTCATAGGGGTCGTCTGCCCACAACATGCTTCCCCAGTCAGGACCTTGTTGTCTCCCCGCCATCTTACTCTTCTGACTTGCCACGCCTTCATCTATCGCAGGAGAAGTGGGCAGAACTACAAGGAAGGAGTCTGCATCGCTGAATAGAATTCGTACGCAACAGCGTGTAGAGTAACTACCAGGGAGGAGTCTGCGCAACAGCGTATAGAGTAACTAAATTATACATAGAATAGCGTATAATTTAGCGGACAAACTACAGTACGTAGCGATGCGTACAAAAGCGAAGCAAATCACCTAATATTCGGATTCGCTTCGCAGCTGAAAAATCCCAAGATTCGATACGAATCAACAAATCGACGAATCGCTTCGCTCATCTCTAGTGAAGACCAAAGAGCTGTCAAAAATTGTACACCTGCACCAGGCTGGGGAGACTGAATCTGCAATAGGCAGCTTGGTGTGAAGAAATCAACTGTGGGAGCAATAATTAGAAAATGAAAGACATACAAGACCACTGATAATCTCCCATGGGGTCAAAATGATCACTAGAACTGTGAGCAAAAATCCCAGAACCACACAGGGGGACCTAGTGAATGACCTGCAAAAAGCTGGGACCAACGTAACAAAGGGTACCGTCAGTGACACACTACGCCGCCAGGAACTCAGATCCTGCAGTGCCAGATGGGTCCCCCTGCTTAAGCCAGTACATATCCGGGCCCGTCTGAAGTTTGCTAGAGAGCATTTGGATGTTCCAGAAGAGTACTGGGAGAATGTCATATGGTCAGATAAAACCAAAGTATAACTGTTTGGTAGAAACACAACTCGTCGTGTTTGGAGGAGAGTGAATGCTGAGTTGCATCCAAAGAACACCATATCTACTGTGAAGCATGATGGTGGCAATATCATGCTTTGGGTTGTTTCTCTGCAAAGGGACCAGGACGACAGATCCATGTACATGAAAGGATGAATGGGGCCATGTATTGTGAGATTTTGAGTGCAAACCTCCTTCCATCAGCAAGGGCATTGAAGATGAAACGTGGCTGGGTCTTTCAGCATGACAATGATCCCAAGCACACTGCCAGGGCAATGAAGGAGTGGCTTCGTAAGAAGCATTTCAAGGTCCTGGAGTGGCCTAGCTAGTCTCCAGATCTCAACCCCATTGAAAACCTTTGGAGGGAGTTGAAAGTCCGTGTTGCCCAGCGACAGCCCCAAAACATCACTGCTCTAGAGGAGTTCTGCATGGAGGAATGGGCCAACATACCAGCAACAGTGTGTGTCAACTGTGTGAAGACTTACAGAAAACGTTTTACCTCTGTCATTGCCAACAAAGGATATATAACAAAGTATTGAGATGAACTTTTGTTATTGACCAAATACTTATTTTCCACCATAATTTGCAAAAAAGTTCTTTAAAAATCAGACAATGTGATTTTCTGGATTTGTTTTCTCATTTTGTCTCTCATAGTTGAGGTCTACCTATGATGTCAATGTCATCTTTTTAAGTGGGAGAACTTGCACAATTGGTGGCTGACTAAATACTTTTTTCTCCACTGTAATTGGTGAGTGTCCAACACCCTAACCTCCACTGATAAGCTGATCACTACAGCATCTGGTGCTGGAACTAGGTCTTGAATGGAGTAAGAAGTAGTGACTGTGCTGAGTTACTGCAACTCATCTACCGCTGAAGTGAATGGTAGCTAAACGTAGTAACCCAGCATGCCCACTACACTTTGAATGGGGCTGTGCTTCCTGTTCCATTCAAGGTGCTGATTCCTGCACCAGGGATCAGATATTGATGACTTATCCTCAGGATAGGTCATCGATATCAGGAGCCTAGAAAACCCCTTTAATGCATAAATGTAATTTATGAAAGTGCTCTTTGATAGGCTATGGTAGCCTTTCTTTGCTTTTGTGGAATTCTATTATAATACTTAGACTGTTGCAGATGTTGCACCATCTCACAAGATATCCCATAGTGCATGTATGGTCAACAGTGCCATTCCCATTTGCAGCTATTTGGTATTCAGTATCTTAGGGTTTTTTTTCCATTTTCTGAACCATGTAAAGTAATATATGCCCTTGAGAAAGTTTATGACTGCAGTCAGAAATTTCATTGAATTATGAAGTAATTTCCTTTGCATTATATTTTGCTTTCTTCTTGACATTTTCAAGAATCCTATAGAGTCTTGACTCTGTCTTCATTGACAGCCATTCATCTCTTTCTTGTTTGTTCTTATTGCTTTATAAGGGAAGCAGTGACCTTGTAGTGTACAAAGCTGATCTTGTGCGACTTAGTTATATGTACTCAATTCTGATAGGAAACTGATGTCAGTAGACAAATATAAGACGTTTATTATTTATAATTTATATATAGCACATTAGATGAAATTCTCCTGCTTCCCCCAAACACACTTTTTCTGTATTCCAGCATACTGTATGTAGCACATCAACATGAGTGGCATGATTGACTCAGATAAGGACAAATACTCCTTTACTTAGTGATGCTCCACTGAGTGATGTCCACATATGAAGTGGACATTTAAGGTTATATAATGATCACATAAACAAACCAGGGCTTATGGCTTTATGCGTATGCCACAATATACATGAGAGTATCCAGGTTTGTTTTATTGTAGATGTAGTTTTATCCTTGGAAGTCTGAAATGCCACAAATAGTAATGGTAGACCCAAATAGGTATTGTGTGCACCAGGTAAGGATGGGTAATGATAACCCTGAGGTGGATTCCATCTAGATCCACCATATAAGTCCAATATGCAACACGGCTCCAAAATAAAATTTTTCAATGCTTTAATGTGGAGCACATACACACATAACTACAGGATTATAGGGAGAATCCATTGAGCATGTGGTTTGGTGCCTCCACCAACTATCTTCCTTGATGGTCATTCAGTGATACTAAAATGTGATGAGGTGGTCGCGCTTGTGACCCCTAAGTCTAAAGGAGTCACTAACTCTACAATCTCTCCTATATGCAGATGCAATAAGGGTCAGGTAGGGCCCTGATCCCAGAGGTGAGATGACCCCCTCTCCTGCCTCCAAATTAAATCCAGTTTTTCAAATAGTGTTTGCTGTAGTTTTTTTTTTTAAACATTCCCTAAAAATTTACAGTACATTATTCACCTTATTAGATGAAGAAACTAAGTAGATATCCCAGAAGAAACAGCAGAGACAAATGTTAATAAACTGGATTTGAATTCTAAGAATTTGAGCAATTTGTGTATATGCGATTAGAATGCAGAAAGGCAGAAGAACAATGTTACTGAGTGCAGAAGTCATAAGATAACCTTTAAATTATGACTGCTTAACACAAAAGCCAGTGTAAAGACAAAATTAGATTCTATCATTTCATGCTCTTTGCTTTCATTCTTGTGCTGGAAATATCGTATAAAATCTAATCTCTTAGACATTTAAAACCATCATCTTTCATACAATGCAATAAGTAAAATTACATGGCAGAAACGATCATGCAACTATTGGAAGCATTAATTGATGAAGAGACATCAAACAACATATTGATTTCATCAGTCAGGATTTCCATCTTTGAAATTGTGGAGATTATAAGCCCTCTACACAAATCTTAGGGGTTACCTCTTTTGTAGGGCAACTCAGGTCCCGCAATCATAAATAAACCTTCTTTTCCTTTACTTGGGGTGTGCAATCCTTACAGTTAAAGGGCTTTTCTGAAATTCTGACATTTATGTCCTATCCTCAGTATAGGTCATCAATATCAGATCTACAGGGGTACGACACCCAGGATCCCATACCAATCAGGAGTTTCAAGAAGTTGCTGTGCTTTGGTGAGTGTCAAGGCCTTTTGATATGCCAGTGACCTCATGTTCATTGGTCACATGGCCTAGGTGCAGCTCAGAGAAGGATCTTATGGAAAGCATTGCTACAATAATGCTTTCATTCAATAGAATGTTATAATGATCTTTTTTTCTATTGAGGCAACTAGAGATGATTGAATAATTTTGAATAATTCGATTCGACAGCTTTGCCAACGTTCTCCAAGAAATTTGATTAGTTACAAATTAATTTGTCACAAATTGCTATAAATCATGTATACCCAGGCCCCTCTGCTTTAAGGCATGGCCACCCTGAATGGCCATGCTAAGGACGGGTTGCGACCTTGCTGTGGTAAAGAACTATGGCACCAATTAGCCTACAGCTGCCTTTCATTTAATAATGAAGACCACACTGTAATTCACCTTTAAGCAGGGGCTGTTGCTGGTGTGGGGTTTGGCTGGTTAGATGGGGGCACAATATGCTGGCATACCCCCTTCTACAACCCCAGCACTCTCCTGCCCTACAGGTGGGAGCCCTTCTTCTGCCATCAGGAACATCCAGCTCCTCCTCTTTATGCATCCTGCTGACTTTTCTAGGAAGTAAAGCCAGCAAAAGATGAAGATGGTCATCATTAAGACCTGGCCTCCATAAGGGGTGCAGACTGGATGGTATTGGTTGGCATGCTGGGCACAGTAATATTAAAGGCTTTTAATCATTTTCAGCAACACTGTCCTTAGCACATGAGCACTTGCCACGTCTCTCCCTATGCCCAGTTCACCGGACAATGATGAAGACTCCGCTGAGGGAGGGTTTTATAGGGCTGTGCCATTGCAGGGGATCTGCAGGCTGGGATTGGCTGGCTGCATGGCATTATGAGTGATCTTGCGTTCCAAGGCTTGTCTCCCCTACACTTAGTTTCACTTTTAGGAAAACCAGATTCGCTGCCACGAAGAGTGTGAACATTCAGATTAGTTGCGAACCGAAGTTTTCTTAAACTTTGGACTGAATTCCTCTTTGACTGCTTCACTTTGTTCAACACTAGTGGCAACATATTCCGCAGCGCTTTACAATCAGATGTCAGTTCCTTTTGGCACGTTCCTGGCACACATCAAGGACTTGCTGTATATTTTCTGGCCAGAATTTTGCATACAACTCTGCCTCAGGCTGGAAATGTTTTTCTACTGAATAATTACTATGTAAACATCACATTTCAGCCAAGTAAATTATTTGACAGATGCTGTGGTAAACAATCTGTTGTATGTATTTCCAGGAAGAGAAATATTCATATTTTTATACAAAAAAAAAAATCAATGATGCTTCACATGAAGAGCTCCAATGTCTAGGAAGAGATAGCTGGGGTTAAAATATATAGCAACAAGCAAAGCTGTGTCACAACCATATTCAGCATTAGCATGTACAATATTAAAAAGCTAGAAAGGAGAAACATGTTTGGCGAGATTGGATTTAAGGTGGATTTAAACAGGTCAAATGAGCAGCAGATTGTTGGGAAGAAAGTGTTCCTTCCCGACAGTCGGCTGCTTGTTCAGTGGGGGTGAAGCGCTCTATTTACATACAGCGATCACCTCTACAGTATGACGAGCGGTCACTCTTGAGATTGCTCGTCCTCATATGGCTGGATTATTTCTGGATTGTTTAGATAGCATGATCTCCTGTCCAGAAACGTTAATTTAGGTGCCTGTAGAAACAAGAGTTTCACTCGATGAACAAGCGTTTTGCTCGTTCATCAGGTGATCGGCTGCACCTTTATACGGGCAGATTGTTGGGAATGTTCATTACCGATAATCTGCCCGATTATCTGGCCGTCTAAATCACAGCATCTTAATATAATGTACTATAACATGTGCCTCTATTAATAAGTATTCCACAAAATTCAGTATTGAAAACCATGTAAACTATTCACAGATTAGGGGATGACTATTAGATTCCTACTGCTGGGCCCTTATCATGGGAACAGTGGGCCCCATACCCTATGGAGCCCCCTACAATGAAGGGAGCACCGATCAGGCTTCCAGAGTTCCGGAGATAAAGTGCCATACTTGGCTATACATTGCTGCCAGAATGCTCACCTTTCCTGTAGCTCTATTACTGTGGCAGTCCGTGTCCGCCAGTATATCCCTACACCTTCCCAGCGAGCACAGCCACCACAGTGTTTGTGCTTCTGCTCATTCAATGCCAGACCTCTGCAGCCTCCATGCTTTCTGGCTGTAGTCTCTGTTCCTGTAGGGTGCATGCTCTCTCCAGCTCTTAAAGGGCAAGAACACATAAACATGTCCTAATAAGTACTCAGCCTATTGCTATCCTTCCCTGGGAATTCAAGGCACCTTCCCCTATGTTGCCTAGTCTATTTCAAGGTGTGTTTGTATTGTCTGAGCTGACCTCTGTCTGTTGACCATGTTGTACCTGTTTCATCTGCCTTGACTTACACCTGCTACCAGTACTAACCCTGTTCTCGACCTTTGGCCTGTTTACCTGACTGGACAAACTCTGCCTGCCTTACCTTGGCTTGTCCACTGACTATGCTGTCTCTTGACCTATCATATTATTAATTTCATCATTCAGTGATTTTTTTGTAATGGCTGCAGTTCTAGGCTATGTTCATATTATGTATTTTACTCACTTATTTATCTTCCTCACTTATATAGCACTGACATATTCTTCTGCAGCGCTTATTATTTGCATTCTACAGTGGAGCTCACTAAGAAAGAAACAGTGTTTCTTTGGAGTGTGGGAAGAAACTAGAGTGCCCGGAGGAAACCTGCGCAAACACGTGGAGAACATACAAACTCCATGCAGATGTTGCCCATGGTCAGATTTCAACCCAGGACCCCAGTGCTGCAGTCGGCAGTGCTAACCATTGATCCACCATACTGTTTATTGTACTGTATTTTACTATGCTTTACTATAAAGCCCAGTGTTAAATAGTTATGGAAATCTGACATACCGTATCCATTTAAAGTCAGCAGGATTCATTAAGATCTCTTACTCTTGTGTTTTGATCACTTATCACAGATAAGTCTTGGATCCATTAGAAATTGAATCATTCATGACAATATGAAAATTTTTTTATCCCTTAAATACTTAAAGAAGAACTCCCGAAAAAATTTTTATTCTCTGACCTGCAAGAAAGGTACATTCCAGTGTCTATATTTGTGAGTTATATCTCCCTGATGCTTCTCATCTGTGTCATGTGACCAGCAATCAGACTCACCAATTGACACAGTGTCTTATGTGTGGACAAGAAATCTAATTTTCTATGCATTCCTATGGGAGCCTTACTTTCAGTCTCATAGGAATGAATAGAGCAGTAACTGGCTTCCTGTCCTGTGTCAGTTGGAGATCAGAGAGTTGGTCACATGACACAGCTACAATTAGTAGAGAGGGGATAGCTCACAGATACAGTCACTGGTAAGAAAATTACCTTCACTACAGATTACATCATGCACCTTTCTAACAGGTCAGAGAATAATATTTTTTGTGGGAGTTCTACTTTAAATAACAAGCTGATACATATGGTATCTTGCACTTTTCTGGCATCTTTACATATAGAAAAACCTGTTTCTAACCACAGATCTGCTGTTGTTTCATGCAATCAAGGTGCAAAGCCAAGGAGTGCCATGAAAGCAGTCTATGAAACTGGCTGTTTGACGTAAATGAATGGGTAAACCTGAGCGGGGATCCCCATTCCACTGGACATTCAGGTTGGAAAAATAGCGTCAAGTCCTCCTGTCTCAATGGTTAAAGGGGTTGTGCCATGAAAAATAGTCTACATTTTTTAAACCAATACCTGGATCTGAATACTTTTGTAATTGCATGTAATTAGAAATTTCGTATAGCCTCTGACCTACCACCTGCTGTTTGTTATTGTGGTCGCACACACTCAGTTTAAATCTTCAACTGCCAACAGCTATATTTTCTGTTAGAAGCTGTGGCAATTACTGGAACAGAGCTACAGCAGAATGGGCACCCTGCCTGAGTTCTGATAGGGAGAGCAGTAGCAGAAAGGACATGCCCCCTGAGCTGCCAGCCTGAAAGAGAGTATAGTAGAATAATTGGAGCAATAAATGGGGAGGTCTCTGGATCCATGTGTGGTTCTAGCTTTGTTAGAGATTATCATGTTCTATATGATGTCTGATTTTCATTTCTTGCATGCATCAATCATGGCATAACCCCTTAGCGGGATATGGTTGTCTTAACCAGCACCAGAAGGTGCTCCATCTTAATCTTTGCTGTAATGCTCCCACACCTCTATGTCTCTCAAGCACCATATCTTCTAATGCACTTGCACCTTATTTCTGTCATAGATTCATTGTATAGTTCGTACCTGTTATAAAATAGCAATCATTTCTGCACAGAAAATATAATTTTACAATATAAGAACATAATCCACTGGAAAGGATCCATGAGTGACAAATAGTCACATTGTTATAGATGATGGTGCACTGCTGCTGTGTTATTAGCAAGGCTTACTACATGCTGAGAGAATCGATTTGTAAGAATTACTTTTTAGGACGCATCCCCATAGCTCAGTGGGCTCCCTCTGCCGGCAGATTAATATGGCTGTACCTCTCACATGGCTTTAGTATCAGCGCATGCACAATGATCTGGCTACGAATCAATTCAATAAATTTGCAAGTCCTGCATGCACAAATTTTATATTATAGATGGGAAAATCGATTTGCACATTCAATATTTGAATATTACACCTCTAATATGTAGAAAAATAGTGTAAGATTATTTGTACTTTAAAATGGCTGAGATATTGGAAAAGGGAGAGATTTAATTTGTTGACTCATAAATTTCACTAAAGTCTAGAATATCTTTCAAATGCATTATCTAGATGTATAATTAAAGGAATGCATCTCCTTGCTGAATCATAAATTCAGATGATCTAGGATAGGGAATTATTTGCACATTCAGCATAATAATAAACTCTACAACCTAATATTTAATGTCAACCCCTTACATTACATTGTATTATATCGAAGTTCTGAAACTACGGCAGAGTGGCCTTTTTTCCAAACACTGCCCAAGGACCTAGAGCAGGGGTCCCCAAACTACGGCCCGCATTCCGCATGCCGCATGCGGCCCCCTGAGGCCATTTATCCGGCCCCCGCCGCACTTCCGGAAGGGGCATCTCTTTCATTGGTGGTCAGTGGAACAGGGAGATGAGCGCTTCCATTGTGGAATCGCTCATCTCCATAGTCATCTTTATCGCCATCCTCAGGACAGCGATACCGATGACTGCTGCGGCGGAACAGGGAGGGAAAGGCGTCTCCCTTCCCTGTTCTTCTGATAGGCTGTAGGCACTAGGCCTGCAGCCTATCAGAGCGCCGGGCAGGCGACGCGATGACGTCATCATACCGTTTGAGCCGTACAGCGTGGGACACAGGCCGGAAGAGGCATGCATCGCATCACTGACAGGCTCATGGAGGTAATTATAAGTGTTTGTTTTTTTTTATATGGCACAATACTGGATTGGAGCGCTATGGGGGCATCTAAGGGAGCACTTACTGGCATATTGGGGACACTATGGGGGCATCTAAGGGAGCACTTACTGGCATATTGGGGGCATCTAAGGGAGCACTTACTGGCATATTGGGGGCACTATGGGGGCATCTAAGGGAGCACTTACTGGCATATTGGGGGCCCTATGGGGTCATCTAAGGGAGCAATTACTGGCATATTGGGGGCACTATGGGGGCATCTAAGGGGGCACTTACTGGCATATTTGGGAGGCACTATGGGGGCATCTAAGGGAGTACTTACTGGCATATTGGGGGCACTATGGGGCATCTAAGGGGGGCACTTACTGGCATATTATTGGGAGGCACTATAGGGTATCTAAGGGGGCACTTACTAGGATATTATTGGGAGGCACTATGGGGGCATCTAAGGGAGCACTTACTGGCATATTATTGGGGGCACTTGGCACATTATTGGGGGGCACTTCTAACTGGCACATTATTGGGAGGCACTGGGGGGCATCTACTGAGGCCACAAAGAAGGAGTATTTTATATGGGGGGCTCTGTATATGGGCATTTTATACTTTGACACATTATGGTGGGTACTATGGGGAAGGGGGGAGAGGAGTACTATGGGGGAATTGATTTGGGGGCACTATATAGGGGTATTTTATATTGGCAGATTATGCCATTAAAAGGGGGTATTTTTTGTACTGGCACACATTAGGGGGCATTTTCTACTGTCACATTGTAATTAGAATGATTACTACTAGGGGGCATTATAGTATTGGGGAGCACAGTGGCACAGTATTGGGGGTGGTAGGATGATTTGTCCAGAAGATGGGAGGATGATGGAAAACTAGTAAGCTAAGATTTGTCAAACTGTAGAGACGAGAAATGGCTAAAAAATCATCATGGCGGTCTGGTCTGAGAGGAGAAGATGAGGAAAGTCTATAGTCAGAAGTCTATATCAGAAGAGACGTCACTGGATGTAAGAGGTATGAGGCGCTGGATTAGCCGGTATGTTCTGTAGTGATTTACGTAATGTTAGGAGGGAAGGGGGTCAGGTTGAGAATTTGGTATTGGGGGGAGGGGGGCGCTTTTTTTTCATAGTCCGGCCCTCCAACGGTCTGTGGGACAGTGAACTGGCCACCTGTGTGAAAAGTTTGGGGACTGACCTAGAACAAAGTCTCAATCAAGTGAATGGGTCTTAGCAGCAGTTCCCGACATATCGGGAAGCCAAGACCATTGCTGTGCAAAGGACAAAAATAGGAGTACTGCAGCCCCTTCATTCTGATGACTGTGAAGGTAATTACTGATCACTGAGCCATTTTTAATAGTTGGTAAATCCCACTAGGGCTACAATAAAGAATAAAAAGACTCAGCACTCCCGTAGTTGTAGTGAATGGAAAAAATGTCCATTAATCACCCAAGTGGTTTCTGCTCATCTCTATAACCTTTTTCATGCAGCCCTGCAACCATTTCGGTGATTAAAGGACATTTTTACCTCTCACTATAACTGCAGGAGTGCTGTCTCTTTTTTATTTTTATTGGTATGGGTTCTTGTATCAAGTTCCCTGTGGTATTTATATCTTATCTATTGTTTGGTATCATGTATCATTCATGTTCAGAAAAAGAGAAAATAGGGGAAGGCAGCACTGCCCACACAAGTCCCAAAACAAACAGACCTCCGCACGTCGGAACATCAGGTACATATGAGAAGTAAGTGGTGCTCTGCAGTCCAGCTAGGCAAAACGTCACACGATATATAGAGGCAGAAAGGATGCGGCACTCACCAGTCTTCTTAATGTCAAAGGCTTTATTGTAGAAACACACTTACATGTGCCAGGTGATCGGGCGGACGCCTACAGTACACTCAGAGATACACAGCGGCGATGGCCGTTTTGCGCTTCCGCGCTTCCTCTAGCCGCTCACTGATGACGTTAGAGCGTCACCACCTCTCAAAAAAATGTTAGCAAAGGTACATGCCACCGGCATCCCCATGGCCGTACCATACTTTTGTTTGAACCATTGGGTTCCAAACCTGAAAGTGTTGTTCGAGAGGACAAAATATAATGCTTCTTCAATAAATTCCTTAAAAATTGAGCTTTGCAGGTATATAACTTATGCCCCCCCAACACAGGGTGGAGATAGACATAAAATACTCTTACAGAACGAAGCAAGGTGGGTTATGAGATCAGGGCCTTTAGGGCCATTAGGTATGAATGATAAGAATGAGCTCAGTGTCTTTATTGGCTAATTATATTCCAATTCTGGCTTAGTATCTGTTTTTAACACAGTTTTTTAAATATGTGTATTTTGTTGTATTTTGTGCTGTGTTGTATCTGCTGCAGTTCCGCTCCTTTGTAGCGGGGCAGCAAGGTATAAGAGGTGGTGACGCTCTAACGTCATCAGTGAGCGGCTAGAGGAAG
The DNA here is from genome assembly GCA_900303285.1 of Rhinella marina. Lineage (NCBI taxonomy): Eukaryota > Metazoa > Chordata > Amphibia > Anura > Bufonidae > Rhinella > Rhinella marina. The sequence continues at coordinate 20,925 of ONZH01017466.1, forward strand.
CGCGGAAGCGCAAAACAGCCGTCGCCGCTGCGTATCTCTGAGTGTACAGTAGGCGTCCGCCCGATCCCCTGGCACATGTAAGTGTGTTTCTACAATAAAGCCTTTGACAAAAAGAAGACTGGTGAGTGCCGCGTCTTTTCTGCCTCTATATATCGTATCATGTACTGTATCATTCAGTTATCAGTTTCTAGGTCTACAATAAGATACTGTATGAAGTGACATTCATACAAATGGGGGGGAGGGAGTGATTTATTAAGCTCTGCACTCCAGAATTCTGGCTTAAATTTTTTTTTTTTTTTTAATTGAGCTTTGCAACTTTTTGGTCTTATTTGCAAAAAATACTCTGTATTTTTGTATTTTTACACCATTCATACTCAACATTCATACAAAATTGTTTCGGGAAGTGGGAATGGTTAGCTATGTTAATGAGTTTCACGACAGATTTGCTAACAATGACTTTTTAAAAAGTTATTAAACTTATCAAAAAAGCAAAAAAATTGAGTAACATCTCAAGATAGGAGTGCTAAACTTCAAGATGCACCAAATTTTTGCAAACATAGTGCCAGGTTGGATATATTTGGCGCAAATTACAACAATTCATTCTCCTGCAAAAGTGACTTTAAGGCAAGGGCTACGCGGCGACAGTTGTCGTGTGACACCTGTCGCAGTCCGGATCCCTAGGTAGCGGGGATCCCATAGAAATGAATGGGATGCCGCCATAGTCGCAAGAAATCCTACACGGTTGGATTTCTTGCGACTGCCGTGGCGATCCCATTCATTTCTATGGGTTCCCGCCACCCAGGGATCCGGGCTGCGACGGGTGTCGCCCTTGCCTAAAAGTTCATTCATTTTTCTTTATAATAAATCTTTCCATTATCTTGACATTAATGTGGGGTATACAAAGGCTGAATGTCACTCTTTTGTGCTAGTTTTTACATTTACAAAGTACATGTTCCATTTTCTCCTAACATGAATCAATTCAAGCATAGGAGGGGGAAGATGTTTTGCACTTGCTTTGTTAAAGGTTTTTTCCTGAGAGTACATTATTGATGACCTGTCCTTAGGATAGGTTATCAATATCAGATCAGCGGGGGCCAGCACCACCACAGATCTGCTGTTTAAAGAGGCCGCTGTTTGAAGTGAATGGGCCTGAATTGCAACGCCAGCCATACCACAGCCAACCACAGGATAGGTCATCAATATTGTACTCCCTAATCTGACAACAATTCATTACTTATATTGTATATCAAATAAGTATTTAAATGATTTGTCTAAGACATCAAAGAGGGGTATTTGAACGGTTGATGAGATGGTATGTTGTGTCACAGTATACTCCCTCATGCCGTTGCTGCCTGGAGTTCAATGCAGTGAATAAATGATGTGAAGGAACTAGGAAGAAATTATATAACGAAAACAAATAGCATCACAGTCTGCAGTAGTTTGTATAAAGTGTGATTTCTCCTTCCAGATAAGGGGGTATGGTAGCTGGCAATGTGGTAGAAGATGACACTAGACATTTGCTAGCAGACAATGTCGCTCACCTGATTCCTTTCTCTACTGCTGTATTTTGGCACCTGTGGCTGTAGGTGTCCACTAGTATTGAGCGAATCAAAATATCCAAAGTGGAATTCAATCTGAATTTCAGGAAAAACTTGATTTGCTGCAAAGCCAAATTTCCTTGCACTTCGTGGTAACAAATAATTTTCCCCTGAAATGGCGGTAAAAAAAAAATTCATACTCACCTCATCCACTTGAGCGTGAAGATGCCAGCGCAGGCATGTTGATGGAAATCTCCTGCATGGTGACATATGATGTCACCACCTTGGCCAGTGTGTTGACGTCATCACGCACCATGCGGTGTCTCTAATCAAGATGGCCGTGGTGGCCTCTTCGCGATCAAATGGATCAGATGCTGCGATCAGTGATGAACACGGCATCTGAGGGGTTCAATGATGGAGGTGACATGATCACTATTCCCCGTCATTGCGCCTGTTACTTACAAAGATATGCGCTTTGTGACAAAGTAATTAATCAAAAAACTAATTTCTTTGTGTAATTCGGCGAAGCAGTCAAATCAAAGGTCTCAAAACTTTGCTCAACAATAATGTCCACTGTATGGTGCAGGCTTCTAGTTACAGTACAGTATGTCTGACCGGTGTGTGTGGTTACTAGGCCCTGGATCATGGGTATTGTTGCTTTACATTTTGCATTGAATACTGTCCAGGCATTCAGGATTGTCCTTATTTTGGAACAGTTTGCACACATTTATGTCCTACATAAGGTTTCTATTCTTTCTATTGTATACAATATTTTAAGGTTGTGGTTATAAATAAAGATTACTATAATATATATATATACTAGCAGAAAGACCCGGCTTCGCCTGGGTATATTTAATCTATTTCATTTAATGTTTCTGTGTGTCGTTGCAGAGAGAAAGTCAATGCAGCTGACAGGAGGTGATTTTTACCTTCATTTTTTCAATCCCTATTGGCTGCGGAGTGGGAGGGGGTGTGGTTTAATGGGACACGGGGGGGGGGGTTAAGTCCTTCATTTCAGGGTTGCCTGAATTATAGGTTAATGCCATGGTAATTTGAGGAAACACAATGGGTAGCAGTGGAAGAAAACATTGCTTTGCGCGGGTATATTTAATCTATTTCATTTAATGTTTCTGTGTGTCGTTGCAGAGAGAAAGTCATCCTCCCTCCCATCCCTGCAGCTGACAGATGTTGATTTTTACCTTCAATTGTTCAATCTCCATTGGCTGCGGAGTGGGAGGGGTCATGGCCTGAGTCGGGGGCGTGACATTGAAAGACCTAGGGCAGGGTTTTAAGTCCTTCTTTTGATGGTGGCCAGAATTACAGGTCGATGCCATGGTAATTTATGAGGACACGCCATGGGTAACAGTGGAAGAAAACATTGCTTTGCACGGGTATATTTAATCTATTTCATTTAATGTTTCTGTATGTTGTTGCAGAAAGAAATCCAACCTCCCTCCCGCCCCTGCAGCTGACAGAAGTTGATTTTTACCTTCATTTTTTCAATCCCCGTTGGCTGCGGAGTGGGAGGGGGCGTGGCCTGACAGAGTCGGAGCGTGGTTTCGCGAGATCTGGGGCGGGGGTCAGAGTGGCATGAATTACAGGTTGATGACATGGTAATTTATGGGGACCCGCAATGGGTAGCAGTGGAAAAAAACATCTTTTATTAGTACTGAATGGTCGTAGTCTAAAATTAGTCAATTTCATCTACGATTTTTGTGTGTCATTGCAGAGAGAAATTCACCCTCCCACCCCTGCAGCTGATTTTTTTCAATCCCCGTTGCCTACGGAGTGGGAGGGGGCATGGCCTGGCAGAGTTGGGGGTGTGGATTATCAAGATGCTTCGAACGGTTGTAGTCTGAAATTAGTCTATTTCATCTAAAATTTTGTGTGTCATTGCAGAGAGAAATTCACCCTCCCACCCCTGCAGCTGACAGAAGTTTATTTTTCCCTTCATTTTTTCAATCCCTGTTGGCTGCGGAGTAGGAGGGGGCGTGACCTGACACAGTTGGGGGCGTGGCTTAACAAAGCGCTTCGCATAGGTGATTTAATCTATTTCATTTAATGTTTCTGTGTGTCGTTGCAGAATGGCTGCAGAGTGAGAGGGGGCGTGGTCTGACAGAGTTGGGGGCGTGACTTAGCAAGACGATTCGAACAGTTGTAGTCTATAATTAGTCTATTTTATCTAAAATTTTTGTGTGTCGTTGCAGAGAGAAATTCACCCTCCCACCCCTGCAGCAAACAGAAGTTTATTTTTACCTTTATTTTTTCAATCCCCATTGGCTGCGGAGTGGGAGGGGGCGTAACCTGACAGATTCGGGGGCGTGGATTAGCAAGACGCTTCACATGGGTGTATTTAATCTATTTCATTTAATGTTTCTGTGTGTCGTTGCAGAAAGAAAGTCAACCTCCCACCCATCCCTGCAGCTGACAGAAGTTGATTTTTACCTTTATTTTTTCAATCCCTGTTGGCTGCGGAGTGAGAGGGGCGTGGCCTTACAGAGTCGGGGCGTGGCTTAGCAAAGCGCTTCGCATAGGTGCATTTAATCTATTTCATTTAATGTTTCTGTGTGTCGTTGCAGAATGGCTGCGGAGTGAGAGGGGGTGTGGCCTGACAGAGACGGGGCGTGGCTTAGCAAAAGGCTTCGAACGGTTGTAGTCTATAATTAGTCTATTTCATCTAAAATTTTTGTGTGTCGTTGCAGAGAGAAATTCACCCTCCCACCCCTGCAGCAAACAGAAGTTTATTTTTACCTTCATTTTTTCAATTCCCGTTGGCTGCGGAGTGGGAGGGGGCGTGACCTGACAGAGTCGGGGGCGTGGATTAGCAAGACGCTTCGCATGGGTGGATTTAATCTATTTTATTTAATGTTTGTGTGTGTTGTTGCAGAAAGAAAGTCAACCTCCCACCCATCCCTGCAGCTGACAGAAGTTGATTTTTACCTTTATTTTTTCAATCTCTGTTGGCTGCGGAGTGAAAGGGGGTGTGGCCTGACAGAGTTGGGGGTGTTGCGTAGTGAGACCTGGGGCGGGGGTTTTAAGTACTTCTTTTAGGGTGGCCTGAATTAAAGGTCAATACCATGCTTATTTATGAGCCCACGCAATAGGCAGCAGTGGAGGAAAACATCTTTTATTACTACTGAACTGTAGTAATAGAAAAAAACATAAGTTATATTTATGGTAACCGTAATACCTTTAACAGTGTCAGTAAATAGAAATGGATGAGATCCTCAGCTGCTGATAATTACCTGGTTGTTATGGAAACCTGCCCTCCCTGTGTGGCTTTGCAGAGAATGGCAGTTGGAGTTTAAAACCAAAGCTCCCAGTTGTAATGTTGGCTAATGGAGATCATATTTTGGGAATATCTCGGGAACGGTACGTCCTAGAGAGATGAGACCTGGTCTAAAACCTTCCCGGACACCTGATGTACCTGTGTGCCGAATTTGGTGAAAATCGGTCCAGTAGTTTGGTCGCGCATAGAGAACAGACAGACAGACAGACAGACAGACAGAAATTCATTTTTATATTATTAAGAGATATATATATATATATATATATATATATATATATATATTGGATGTGTGTTTTTTTATATAGTCCTTCTGGTTGTAGTCATATGTACTAATATAGGGCCAACCCATTCCGCAGCACTAAACAAAGCAGTGTGTACATAAACAAAATCCGACATAACATGGTGTATGAAGGTTTGTTAAACCATTGGGTGTGGAACAGATTTGATGTTAGGCTACTCCTAAGGGTATGACCACATGGCACGGTTGTGTGTCAATTGTGATGTAGTCTGTATTGTTTGTAGCCACGTGGCACTTGCAGTACCGCCTGGCAATTAACAATACAGAGCAACTAAACCATGCAGTGTGATTAGTTTAATTGAAACCCACTGTGGCCCGTACAGCTGTGCAGCACACATGCATCACAAGCACCCTATTACTACACATTTTTTTTGCACTCTAAGGGTGTTATCCGGGCAGTCTCCTGATTTTCAGCCTTAAATCACTATGAAGGCATCTGAACTTCACTGCAGGGGAACCACCAGGCTGCTTCCTCCTGGATTAGTCTCTGTATGGTTGACAGATGACCCATTGGGGTTAGAGACACCAGTGAAGAGCACCAAGAGGTCAGGAAAAATCATAGTCAGGGACAAGCCGAGTTCAGGGCAGGCGGAGTACGTACTATACAGCAAATAGTCCGAGGTCAGGGCAGCAATGAAGAGTCAATACAGAAATCAGGCAAAGGTCATATCAGCCAGTGGAGGGTCAGAATCCAGTAAACGGGCAGAAAGTGTGTACAGGGGCAGACAACAGAGACAGCACACCATTGCGAGAACTTAAGAAGCTAGGGAACCTATTTCTCAGGCACCTTCCTACAAGCAAAGGTTTCTTAAGTACCCCAAGGTAGCCAGCCATAGGCTAGAGCAGAATAGGGTTAATGCACACCATCTGTCCTAAAAGAGCCGGAGACACAGGAAGAGAGGTCTAGCTGGCAAGCAGACCGCAGCCTGCATGGAGTGATAGATAAACCCTGGTGGCTGGACCTGTCTTGGAGGGGAGAACAAGAGGCTGGTTCATGCTGAGATAGAGAAAACCCGGGGCCAGTGAGTGAAGCAGCGGTGGTCACAAGCTGACTTTGTAACAGGGTACTGCTAGTAAGAGCTTAGAATATGGGTAGATTTATCAAAACTGTCTAACAGAAAATCTGTGTTTGTTGCCCATAGCAACCTATCACAACACAGCTTTCATTTTACCAGAGCTGTTTAAGAAATAAAATCTGAGGTCTGATTGGTCAGTATGGGCAGAAAGACAGTTTTTCTTTTAGACAGTTTTCATAAGACGTTCATGACTCCAAGTTCAGTTGAGACAAACATCCAGTCTGAGCGATACTTCCTCTTAACTTTGTTAGAATATAGAATATACTTTTGATCATTACCTACCTACCTTCATTCTACTATGTAGTTATTGCCTTCAACCATTCCTCTACAACTCTGTCTTGTCCTTATTTAAAGGAGTTGTACAATGATAGAAGAATATGGCTGCTTTCTTGTGTCTGGCATGGCAGGGACACAAGAAAACTGAAATACCATACCCCACAGCCTCTCAATATGTGCAGCACTCTTTTTGGAAAAAAAACTACTACTTTTCTAATCCTGCACAACCCCTTTAATCATACTCTAATACAAATGTAGGCATTCAGGATTTGCCTAAAATTCCAGCAACGTTTGGCATCATACAGTATGCTCAATTTGCTTTTCCCACATGAAGTCAATCTCTTCTGTATCTGGGATACTACACTTCTGAACCCCATAAGTCATCACTCTGTGTGGGCAAGAGGAGGCTGGACTCTTGAGGGGTCATGTTAATGTAACCTAAGGTGGAGAAAACTGTAGAAACTCTAGTAGCACCAAATTGTACCAATTTGTACCACTTTTTAGACAGATTCTAGGTGCAGAAAATTAGTAAATCTAGGCCCTTAGGTGTATATTTTAATACTCATTGCACAGTATGCACAGATGAACATATTTATACCTGGGTAAAATATCAATCAGCAACACATTTGTATTGCAGATCAAATTGTCATCTATATTGTGAAGCCGTAATACTGATAGGATGTCTTCTAGAGAAAAAATGGAACTACAAAAGATTGACCCACATAATTCCTAAATCCATAAATCAGTTTCTCACCATTAATCACCATTGTCAAAATCTGTCAATGAACTGAAACTTATTCTCACCAAGACTTGCTCACCTATATTTTGTAGGCTAGCCTGGAGTCAAAGCTAGCTTAAATGTATTCTGTTTACCACAAAGGCTATTGTTTGCATGTCTAATAATCATTGTATTTTTGGCAGGTATTGTGTCCCTCATCTCACTGGCTATACTGTCATATGAACGTTACACAACTCTGACCTTATACAATAAAGGGGGTACAACATTTACAAAAGCTCTGCTTGCTGTGGCTAGCTCTTGGATTTACTCGCTGATTTGGACCGTGCCACCTCTACTCGGATGGAGCAGCTATGGGAAGGAAGGAGCAGGCACAAGCTGTTCAGTGCGCTGGACTTCCGAGTCTACAGAATCAGTTTCTTACATCATCTGCCTTTTTATCTTTTGCTTGGTCTTACCAATTTTTGTGATGGTCTACTGTTACGCAAGGTTACTGTATGCGGTAAAACAGGTAAGCAACAGGCGTAGCTACTGTATGCCATGTTTTATCTATCATGGAAAATGGGAAGTTGTTTTACCTTTACATAATCTCTATCTATTACTGAGGCAGAATGTTGCCCATGGTTCAGAAACTCATATCCTTTCAACTAGTTCTGGTAGACTTCACTGGTAAAATGCCTATGTATTCAGTTGGTTTTATTGGTTTTCAACCTGCCAAAACAGTTTACCTCTAAAATCCGTCTATTTCCGAGGAAGCTTGGTGACAACCAATATGGTAGTCGTTATAGAACCAAAAGAAGTTGTCTAGTCTTGTGGTGATACATCCACCGCTCCATTAGGGCTCACAGAAACGGCCGTAGCTGTTTTTGTGGTCCACAAAATGCGGATCCACAATACACAGATACCGGCTGCGTGCATTCCATTTTTTGCGGAATGGTGCATCCTGTCCTTTATAGCACTGTCCTATCCTTGCCAACAAAGCAACCAGGGTTTGGAAAGTATCAAACATGAACAGGATTTAAAAAAACTATATGATGAGACAGCAGAGGGCCCCTGATCAAGGAATGTACCTGGGCCCCCTGACCTCCCCTGGACATAACCCCTTCTCCCCCCACTCACTCCCTCTGACATTTCTTACTCCAATGCTCTCCCTTGCCCTGGGCTGTTTTGTTTACATTTTTACACTGCTAAGCGGAAACGTCACTGGCACTGATGGGCGGCTTTACAGGCTATGGCGGCGCTAAAGCCTGTCCATTAGTGCCGGTGACATCACTGTGCTCACTGCTAGATGGAAGTCCCCCCTCCCCATAGTACCCCCAGTGGTAATAAGGCTCCCTACAGTGCCCTCAGTACTAATATGGCCCCCTATAAGGCACTTCTATACAGCCCTCAGTAGTAATGCCCACCACCACTGCCCACAGTATTTACAATGTGACCCGCAGTGCCCCCTGTAATTATAATGCCTCCTGCCATACGCCCTAGAGTTATAATATTCTCTGTAGTGCCCCCATAAATTATAATGCTTGTCCTCTCCCTCCAGTCTTCTATACCTTGCAGTCCCAAGTATATAACACCAGTCCTCTCCCACCAGTTTTCTATATGATACAGTCCCATATAAATAACCTCTGTTCCTTACAGTCTTCTATACCATGCAGTCCCATGTAAATAACATCACTCTTCTCCCTCCAGTCTTTTATACTATGCAGTCCCATGTCAATAATACCAGTCCTCTCCCACCAGTCTTCTATACAATACAGTCCCATGTAAATAACATCACTCCTCTCCCTCCAGTCTTCTATACCATGCAGTCCCATGTAAATAACACCAGTCCTCTCCCATCCGTCTTCTATACAATATAGTTCCATGTAAATAACACCAGTCAACTCCCACCAGTCTTCTATATGATACAGTTCTATGTAAATAACTTAAATCCCCTCCTTCAGCCCCTCCAACACATAGTCCCATGTAAATAACACCAGTCATCTCCCACCAGTCTTCTATAATATCCAGTCCCATGTAAATAACACCAGTCATCTCCCCCCAATCTTCTATAACATACAGTCCCATGTAAATAACACCCCTCCCCTCAGCCCTCTAACATACAGTCCCAGTTAAATAACATATTTCCCTATCACTATGCAGGGAGGAGATATAATGAGGAGAACCATATCTCCCAGGATGTCTCTGGCACTTACATGGCATCACAGGTCTCCACTGCTCAGCGCTGCCTTTCTCTGCACTGGTCACATGACAGTGACCTCATCACAGGTCCTACCACCACTTCCTGTGTTGAAAAGATCACATGACTATGATGTCATCCCAGGTCCTTCAGCTATGGAGTAAAGGCAGAACTGCAACAGATTCACAGTAAGTCCTCATCAGGGCACTATCCCACACACCTCTTCTGGCACTGGGAAGGGCCCCCTCCCTCTCTGGGCCCCTGTGCAGCTGAACATGCTGCACAGGCGGTATGTCCGCCCCTGGATATACTATATCAATCTGCTCAGCTACTTCTGCTCTATAACATGGTGCTTTGCGTTTATCTCTCTCTCTCTCTCTATATATATATATATATATATATATATATATATATATATTGTATAGAGGAACATCTGATGGACATGTTTCACTCAGAAAACTTTGTCTGTCAACGCCACCCAACCCCCAGTGAAGTCTGGAGGAAAGCACAGATGGCACAGTGCAGGGATGCCCTGTGTGTGCTCCTGACATCTGGTAAGCTAAGGGCTTAGTCAGCTTGTAGCCTGTGAGAGAGCGCGGCAGGGCCCCCGGCTACCTGCTCTACTATACTGTAGGTATCATATGTGTCTGCGCTCTGAGTGGCACTCCCCAGGAGATCTTTGGCACTAGTCCAAGCGTCCAGGGCATGCATCCCAAGTATTGCCCAGGTTTTCCATCCCTGGTTTCCCACACTGACGTCCGCCTTAGCCCTAACAACTGAACAATTACAGTAATTGTTCAACAAAGTAAAAATAATTATTACCCTTTTGTATAAGACTTGCAATGACAATCCAAAAAAGCATTCTCCAGATGCTGTCAGAAAGTTGCGACTAACGCGTCCGTGATAAGTGCAGGAGTTCACTTACACAGCCCTTCAGTTGATTCAATTAGCCGGGCATTGTGACGGGCACCCTTCCCCTTTGCCTGGGGAACACTGCACTTATCTACAACCTCCAACATCTCCCCAGCATGCAGAGCCAAACTAGGTTTTCTGTCACAACGCATTAATAAAAAAGCCTTCTATTTTGTAAAGTCTGAAAAGCCCTGACATTTGAAAGTATTATTAAAGATCATCCATTTACTAAAGCGCACAAAGCACAGAAAACAATTCTCTAAAGCAAATCCACAATTATCAGATACAATTATCTCTGTAGTGTTCTGCTCCATGTTGCTTGTGGATGTTATTCAGCACAATTTTTGCTCTTTATTGTCTTCTTGGTGTTAGCTAGATGGGAAATATGCACATTAGTGGTTGTTGAATGCCTGCTTACTTTCATATACAATGTTATACAAAGTATGGAGAGTAGCGCTATATTGTGTCCTACTGAATGCGGCAGGGAAGTTGATAGTGTTGTACTGCCATCTAGTGGTACATGCTGTGATACAGCTATAATGCACAAATATATTATACTGTATTTGCTATTGCTCTAGGCCACAGATTGTGTTGAGCGAATCAAAGTTAATAAGGTGGACTTTGATCCAAATTTAAGAGAAAATTTGATTAGCCGCAAAATCGAATTTCCTAGTGCTTCGTGGTAACGAATCAATTTTCCCTAAAATGGTGGTAAAAATAAAAAAACCGCATACTTACCCCATCCATTTGCACTTGAAGAGTCTGCCACCGCCATTTTGATTGAAGATCCTGCGCGAAATCTCATGCATGGTGATGTATGACATCATCACGCTGGCAGGCATGATGCTGTCATCAAGCACTGGGCAAGATTTTGCACTGGATCTTCAATCAAGATGGCCGCGGTGGACTCTTCACGAGCACATGGATAAGATGAGTATTTTGAATTATTTTTGTTTTTTAAAAGATTAATACCGGATAGCCCGCAATGAACATCTCAGATGCTGAGATCAGCGATGAATGCGGCATCTGAGGGGTTCATAAGCTGGGGGAGGCGCCATTGCCGTTCCCCATGATTGAGCCCGCTACTCACAAAGAAACGCACCTCATTACAAAGTAATTAGTCACAAAGCAAATTTCAGCAAAGCAACCAAATTGAATTTTTGAGAACTTTGTTCATCTTTAGCCACAGAAAATGCTAGAAAATGCACAGAAAGAAGCAGAGTATCTAAGCACACTAAATAACTGATTTGCACATTCTGTAAAACAGATAGATCCTGTAAAAAATTTCCACAATTTAAAACCTACGATTGGACATTTAAAAACCACACTGCACGAAATGTCTGTACTACTAGCTCAAAATCAACCTCAAAATAGATCTAAATAAACGTGAATAAAAAGTTATTTAAAAGTGTTCAGCAGCTTCTAGCAAATACCAATGACAAATATCAAGATTAATCTCTTGTGTACTGAGTTGTACATTAGTTTACTTTGTCTTAAAGGGAATATACATAACTAATACTAAAATATATCTATTATGTTATTTGCACAGGCAACAGAAGCATACCTTTTCTTCAAAGACAAGTTCACAACTTTCATCCACTATTAAGCAGTGCCACCTAGTGTTCTACATAAAGAATGCAGTCTATTGTTTTACATCATGATTATTGTCTACAGCAGAGTTTACATGGGCCCAGGGGTGTAGCTATAGGGGAAGCAGGGGAAGCAGCTGCTTTGGGGCCCGAACTCAGAAGGGGCCTCCAGGAGGAGGACTAAATGGGTTTATTGCCAGGGCCCCCTCAACAGTATACATTATATACAGAGACACTGTAGGAAAAACATGGAGCCGCTGCCAGGCCTGGTCTGAGAGACCGATTTTAACTACAGTAGCCACAGGATTGTGGGTTGCACAGGAGGAGGGGGTTGTGAAGAAGTTGCTTTGAGGGGGGGGGGGGACATTCAAAATTGTGCTGTGGGGCCCAGTCATTTCTAGTTACGCCACTGCATGGGCCCTTGGAAAAAGAGTAAGAGTAGGCCCCCCTTGTGCCAATACGGGGGGGGGAAGTGGCGTTCTTGTTTTTCTTTTTCAAACCTGACATAAATCTATTTTCTTGACATTTCTACCAATTCAAAAAACCCACCATGTGTGAAAATACGCTAAAGAGGAGAGAGACAGCTAAGTGCCACAAAGTTTGTACTTTATTGCTTTTACTTGCAGGTATATGTCCAGAATTGTTCACACAGCCGGACGTTTGTTTTTGCTTTTGCCTTCCAACATTTTCCCACTTTTATTTTTACATCAACATAGCTGTATGAGGTCTGCTTTTTTTAGTGAGACATGCTGCAATTTTTATAGACTTCATATTGCATATACAAAAGTATTATGTTCATAACATGCATGGCAGGGTTTTAAAAATGGCACCTGCTCAGCAGAACCTGTCAGCAGTGTCCATGATCAGAGATAACTCAGATCATTGACATTTGCAACCATGGATTCTGACAAGTTATTTACTGGGGGTGAACTTTTTCCAGTGACCGAATGGCCCCCTTGCTTCATACATACTCCAATATGGTTTTAATTAGTGTTGAGCGAAGCATGCAAAGCGAATTTCCTTGCGCATCATGGTAACAAATCAGTTTTCCTAAAATGGCTGCTGCACATGTTAGAAAGTGAAAATAAGTGTAGAGAAGACAAGCTCGGGAATGCGAGATCACCCATAATGCTGTTCAGCCAGCCAATCCACAGGTAGCCACCCCCCCCTCCTGCCGTGATGTCACAGCTAGAGAGAACCCTATAAAGCCCTGATCTTGCGCAGTCGTCGCCATTTTCCTGTGAGCTAAGCGTAGGAAGAGCGGTGACAAAACGCTCATGCACTAGGGACAGTGTTCCTGCAAACTCTTAACAGAGAGTGTAGGACAATATTGGAGAGGGTGAGTGCAGGTGCCATGTACATAAGTGAGCAGGTCTAATTTATCGCCGTGTGCAATGCACCAATATTCATAGTTAATCTGTTCTGTTAGCTGTAGAGTTACTGTGCATCAGTATTACAGTTAGGTCTAATTTATCGCATGTACATAAGTGTGCAGTGCACCAATATTAATAGCTAATCTGTTATGTTAGTTGTAGAGTTACTGTAAGTCAGTATTACAGGCCACTGTTACCGGCAAGTCTAATTTATTGCTGTGTACATAACTGTGCAATGCACCAATATTCATAGCTAATCCGTTCTGTTAGCGATACAGTTGTTATACACTATGGCCAACAGATAGTTGCCTGAGCCCTCAAAACGAACAGGCAGCGGCAAAAATATGCTGTAGCCGGCACAAGTAGCAGCAGAAGAAGGGGTGGTGGTAGCAGCAGCCGCAGCAACAGGCCACAGCTGCCACTGTCATCCAGCGATCGTGTTTTGACCAACAATCCAGCTATACTGGAATGGTTGTTTTGCTCTTCAACATCATCTCAAGTGACAACAGATACCCACGACCAGGAATTGGTGGGTTCCTCTTACACCACAGTTAGTTGGCATTGCCCTGGAACTGCCTTTATGCCCTCATCTGTCCTAAACCTCTTGCTTTTGCTGCTCCGTCTGTTAGCCAAGTAATGGTAGCTGCCAACTCTGCTTTGCTTTATAGCATCAGTGACCTTTTTGAGGACAGTCAGTAGTTACATGCCAGCACAGAGGAGAGATCCGCTGTGGACTTCTCTAGGTGTGCAACTACCAACGATGACAGTCGATGACAGTCAGGTGGAAGCACATGTTGCAAGAGGCCAGGGACGTGCGCAAGAGACAGGTGAGGATGACACAAGTGATGACCAAACATATGTAGATGATGTAGCTGATTGTATGTGGGAGCCATATGAAGAGGGGGCGTCGTCATCATCAGGAGGCAGGGTGGCAGCGTGCCCGTGAGACAGCAGGGTGGAAGCAGTGGGAGATCTGGAGCCAAATGCAGGAGGGGTATATCTTCTGCTACTCAGGAGACTATCTACGAGGAACACATTCGTAGTGCATGGGTCCATAAAAGCAGCAGCAAGCAGGCATCATGGGGTGGTGGAGGGAAAATGCGATACTTGGCAGTGTGAGGATATTTCACACAGTCATGGGGGGATGTTACAGTGGTTTTATGCAGGATGTGTGGGCAGAAGGTAAAGACCGGTCAGGGTGCTAATGCTGGCACGACGGCCCTGCGTCAAACATGGAGTGTCACCATAAAGTTGCATGGGAAAACCATGCCACTCATTTACTCTTACAGCCTAATGCAACAACCTCTGCATCTCCCACCGGCTCACACATCCTCTCCAGCAGTCAGGGCTCATCAACATCACCAGAAGGAAGCTGTCATTCCTTCCAATCGACTTCAATGTCATCTATTGCTCCTGATGCTCCTCCTCCTCACTTATTTTGACAGCAATCGATCAGAGAATGTGTGCACTCATCCAGTGGCACAGAAGCTCAACGTGCACCTGAACAAGTTGCTGGTACTACAGTCCCTACCATTTCAAGCTGTACCAGTCTTGCACACTTACATTGAGCAGAAGGTGGGCCAGTCCTTGGACCTCTCTGTGTCTTCCAGCGCTGATGTATGGAGTTGTAACTGTGGTCAAGGACTATATATATCATTCACAGGCCACTGGGTAAATGTCATTACAGCCCAGGCACACCAGCAACTTGGCAGGTGATGACAACGCCGCCAATGTCCTCCTGTGCCTCCTCTTCCTCCACCTTGTCCTCACCGTCCCCTCTAGACACAGTTCACAGTGGTCCTCCAGCATATCACCTCTGTAAAGCTAGGCATTGTCACATGGTTTTGCACCTCATCAGCCTGGGTGAACTTAGCCACACCTGGAAGGAACTGTTCCACATCATCAATAAAGAAATTAAATACTGGCTGTCATCTCACTAACTGGAGATTGGAACTATGGTTACTGATAATGGGAAGAACATTTTGTCTGAGCTGCATAAGGGAGGGCTGACCCATGTGCCCTGCATGTGGTACATCTTTAATCTCATTGTCACCTGGTGCCTCAAGTCTTTCACTGGACTGCAAGAGCTGTTAAAAATGTCCTGGAAACTGTACATGCACTTCAACCACTATTACTGTGCAAAACACACCCTCCTTGATCTGCAAAGGCAAAATGCTCTTCCCCAACATCCACATTTCATATGTTAGACTGCCTGTACGAGCAGTGGAAGGCGGTCAATGATTTCTTAATGCAGCAGATGAACAGGTTTAGTACCCTTTGTAAATTCCATCTTAACCAGTGGAAGCTCATTTGTGACACGTGCCATTTGCTCAGGCCATTTGAGGAGGCCACTTTGTCAGTCGGCAGAAATACAGCACAAATTATGTCATTCCACTCCTTCACATCCTGGAGGAGATGTTGAGAAATATGATTGGCAAGGGGATTATAGACGTGGCGCCTACATCTCACGGCCACTTGAGCCCTGCGGAGGATGAACTGGAAGACGATGAGGACGAGGAGGACATAAACACCCAGGATTTTAATACACACCTAGGGGGTTTATCTGCCCAAGCTACAGGAGAGGAGCAGGAGGAGTATGAGGACCTTTAGGACAATGACGAAGACGCTACAGATGACCCCAACAGACTGTGGCAGTATGCAGTGGAGATGGAGGCAGGGAGGCCCTCCAAGTCCCTTGCCCAAATAGCCAAATGCATGCTGTCATGTTTGCGTAGTGACAGCTGCATTGTCAGGATTCGGCAGAGAGAAGACTACTGGCTATCCACATTTTTAGACCCTTGCTACAGGTCAAACGTGACTATATTTTTTAGACCTTCTCAGAGGGATGCAAAAACAGACTATTATAGAGACATATGAGCGCCATCAGCAATTCTCAGGAAGGTCTGACGGGGGGACCCTCTGTGCTCACATTCCACTGCCATGACTGATAGTTTAGGGTGGCAGGTGCAGCTCCAGCTCCATAAGCAGTAACTGAAGGTCTCATTCACACAAACGTGTGCTACAGACCCCAAATTGTGGTCCACATGCACTTCTTTTTTGCAGTGCAGAGGCACTGACAGAAAGCCCACAGAAGCACTCCAAGTTTGCCATGGGCATGCTTTCCTGCTCGGCCAGTAGTGTGGCATCAGAGCGGGTGTTCAGTGTTGCAGGAGGCATGGTTACCCCTAAGAGAACTCGCCTTTGCTCTCAAAATGTTTAGAAACTAACCTTCATAAAGATGAATCGGGTATGGATCAACCAGGATTTCTAGACACCAGTGTCTGATGCAACAGAATAGATCATTCTGCCACTAATGATCATACTGTAGTGTGCAGATCCAAAGAGCCCACTTTACATAATATATAGATAGGATTAGGAAAGAAGAACACACAAGGCAATTGTAGGGGGAAGACAGCAGCATCCTGGAAACACAGATGTACCATGTATTACTGGGAAGGACATACCCACCTGTAAACATAATTTGCCTTGACTTTTTTTTAAATTGCTATGGAAGTGATGTACAACGCCCCATTTCTGGTTGCAGGAGCTGTACAGTGGACAACATTCATTTTAAAATATGTGCTTTCCTACAAATTAAGGACTAGAGTAGCCAGAGGAAGATACTAATGTGTCCACATTTCAAATGCAGATTTACGTAATGCAATCTTATTTCATGTGACTTTCCATGGACAATGTTATGACTGCTCTTGTTGGCACGGATGATGCGCTACTTACCATGCTGCCACCTCAATGCTTCTGCCAAGTGCTCCAGCCTCTGCCCCCTTAGGGACACGCGCTCACCGCCGGCTTTTTAATGGGCAAGTGTATGACCTTCCAAATGCTTCACAAGCCAATGGCTAGGGGGCCCTGGGTATTTAAGAAACCCTCTCTAAGCAGAGGATGCCTGAGTTTTATGGTTCCCTGGTGATCAGCATTTATTCTTGTTTCAGTTCTGTGTTTATGTTTATGTTACTATGTTACCATCATCTTAGGTAGGGATTTTCTCCTCTAAGAGCAGTGACATAATCAGTATCCGAGCCATATGATGGTTGACTTATTGTATGAATTAAGGAGTGGTCTGGATTCCTGTCTTGATAGTAACGATATCACAAGTTATGGATAATACATTTTGGACACAGGAATTTTTTCTCATTGTGATATGTATTTGGAGTCAGTATAGAATTTTCCCTCTAATATGGGGTAATTGGCAGGATTTTTATCTTCCTCTGGATCCACATAGTAGAGTTATAGTTATAGATGGATCTGTGTCTTTTTATATCCTTATTATAGGGTGCACTTGCTTACTACACATAATAATCCCGAACTCAGTGTGCTCTGTATTATACCGTATATATTTCTCTTGTTCTACCATAAATTCAATTCCGTCTTTGTCCTTTTGTACAGAATCTGCGGCAGCGGCGAGGAGGACGTGTTTATACCCCGGGTCTTCTCTGATACCTCACTGTGTTATTAAGTTACTTTATAGGACTAACATATCAGACATAATGGGACAGTATATTAGTCACTGAGACTCCAAGGACATTTCTACTGACACCCCGGCCCCGGAGCTCCACATTCTGTTCAGGAGGAAGGAGGACGCTATGTATTATATGAGCTCCTATGTGAACTTCAGTCTGTTAGGAACCCCCCCCCCCCAAAGTTAGGATTTTTTAATTAAATTTTTAAAAAGCAGACTGCTCCTGTGGTCTTCCTGTGGTCTTAGTGCGTTTTCTGCATCTTGAGCTCTCGGTGTCTGCGCCCAGTGAGTCAGCTGCCAACTACAGTGGTACAATCCCAGGAGGTAACGGTCCAGTATCTTTCCTGCTGATCCCTGTACTGGGGTTAAAGGGTGAATACCAGTGGGGCACCAGAATAACACCAGGGTTTAGCCCAAACCCAAACCATTAGTTGGCACAATGGGTCCACACTCACTGATCTGTCCTTTAAGAAAACAGAGGTTTAAAGGGAACCTGTCATCTCCGAAACACCCCCTGAACTAGAGTAAGCGGTGTATAGTGTAAGTGATGCTGAATCCGAATATGTAAGTTTTATCTTCATACTCACTTCCATTCTGATATTGTGCTCTGACAAACCAGCAGTAAAATGCACTCAGTGGACTCCAGTGCTCTCTCACATAATGGAGAGGACTCAAAGAAGAGTCCTCTCAGTGCACTTTACTGCATGTTTGTGGGAGCACAGCGTCAGAATGGAAGTGAGTATGAAGATAAAACTTATATATTCGGATTCAGCATCACTTACACTATACACCGCTTACTCTAGTTCAGGGGGTGTTTCGGAGATGACAGGTTCCCTTTAATTACTTGACTGAAGAAGACAAATTAAAAAAGGATCTTTGAATATTTGGGAGAACTGCACTTAATTTCTAAAGGGAAAATTGGTAATTTACATATAACATAAAGTATCTGCATTAACATACTGTATAATATAATTTTATATTCAACCAGGTTGGAAAAATAAGAAAAAGTGCAGCCCGAAAGAGAGAGTACCATGTGCTGTTTATGGTGATCACCACTGTCATCTGCTACCTGATTTGTTGGCTGCCTTATGGAGTGTTTGCTTTGCTTGCTACATTTGGAAGACCTGGAAGTGTTTCTCCAGTTGCAAGTGTTATTCCTTCAATTTTGGCCAAAAGCAGTACTGTATGCAATCCACTGATATACATATTTATGAATAAGCAGGTAAGATGTCACCTCATTTATGTTTCAATATTCTTTCTTTGGAATTTTGAGTATTTTCTCAGAATAAAATAAACAGAGAAATGATGAACTTAGTGCCTCAGACAAACATCACTACTGAGACCAGTGATTGGCTGACAGCGGTAATATGTATGCAGAAGGCACATCACAATTCTGGCTACAGAGGGGACTGGAAACAGCAGAGAGAGGATCTGTGGCACTGTTGAAAAGATAAGTGGGGTTCTTGTTAGCAGGAACTGAACCACTACCATCAGCAGTGGGTGTCAGCTGTAACATACAGCTGATGCCCTGCTGCAAAGACTGAGATCAGAGCTAGCACCAATCACAGGTGTTTACCCCATTGGATGCTGTGGTCCATAGAGGCCATGGTGTTATGGACCACAGCAAGCTCCCTCTTCACTCCATCGGGCAGTGTGTTTTACCAGAGATCAGACCATTATATGTTCTAGTCCCCAAGTGAGATTTAAGACAAAAAGGAAAAATATTCAAGTAAAAAAAAATTGCTTTTTTCCCCCTTATCCAGTCATTTATAATTATCAAAAATGTAAAAATAACAAAAAAACTACACATAATCGGTATTGCTGCATCCGTAAAACCAGATCTAAAAAAGGATCATGTTACTTATCCTGAAAATAAAATGGAACAAACA
Organism: Rhinella marina; assembly: GCA_900303285.1. NCBI lineage: Eukaryota > Metazoa > Chordata > Amphibia > Anura > Bufonidae > Rhinella > Rhinella marina. Next base: position 40,557 of record ONZH01017466.1, read on the forward strand.
TATAATGGAATTAATGCTTTTGGTCACCTCACCTCCAGATCAAAAAGTCATGTGTACCCCAAAATAGAACTGATAGAAACTGTAGCTCATCCCACCAAAAACAAGCCCTCACACAGCTGCCTCAACAGAAAAATAAAAAGTATTAGATATGGCGATACAAATTAAAAAAAAACAAAAACAAAACATAAAACATTTTTAATATAAAAAGTGATTTTTTTTAATGCAAAAGTAGCAAAACATGAAAAAAGATGTAGATTTATTATCAAGCTGCAGAATAAAGTTATCATATATCAGTGCAGATAAAATCGGCATAATAAAATTGATAACTATGGTATTTTTTTTCTAACACCCCAATACTTAAAAATACCACTTTTGAGAAGATGGAAAATATTGTTAATGAGTTCATTTGGGGGGGGAAGGGAGAATCAGGCAGATCTTAATATGAATATATACACTGCATCTCGACTTTCCTTTTGTTCCTTCATGAAAAATAGATATGTTTCACTAACATCTTCTTGAATCTGATTAGTTGAGTTGTAAGGATTGGGTATGATCCCTATCATGAAAATGCTTTATAAAATATGGGAAACATTTAGGAACCATAATGGAGCTGAGGGTTCTGCGAGTTGTTATTCCCTCTGGCATAATAAGCGGTTTGGAGTTTAGGTGCATGAAACTACCAGTCACTACTGGTGAATGATTTATGGTATATTAATTCCCTCAACATTGAGTTCATTTGCTTGCTAAATGGCTTTTATTCATTTTATTTTCACTGCTAATTTAGCTATAAGTGCCTTATAATACACTGCATAATACCTTTGTTTTTTTGCTGCGATGTTTAGGCAAAAGCTATGAAAAAAACATCATATAATTTGATCAGATATCACTAGGATCGCTATGATCCTGAGAATAAAAATGACTGGTGCTGTGTTGAAATGGGTTGGTTGGGAGCACCGCTGTTCAAGTAACAACTATGAAGTACCAATTCATTCTGATTATCAGTGGGGAACTCAGCGGTCGAATCTCCAATGATCAAGTGACAGCACAGGTCAAGTGATAACATATACTATGATATATATCACCTTTTAAGGTACTCTAGGTACACAGTTAATATAGACATTCAGCAATAAATTGACTCAACACACAGAAAGTAAAAAAAAATCAATGTATTTATTTACAAGAAATATTCTATACATTGTGCATACATAAAAATGTACAAATCCAAAATAGAAAAAGGGTTCAAATGTGTACAAATATTGTTCAAAAATGATGTTCCTTGAAAACATTTAAAATTTTTACTGGATGGACATTAAGCCAGAGAGTGTAAAAAAAAATCTTACCAAAAGACCATCAAAACTAGTAAAAAATTATTCTGGCTCATAATTGAAACCACTAAGAATACAAAAAAGATCAGGTAAAATTTATGAGTGATCCTGCAACTCAGGCGGAAAGAATACAATAGATTTCTTAGATGCGGATAATCCATTACATTAGATGAATAGAAGTACAGTGGAGCAAAGCAATTCTCAACTAGCCACTCAAGTGTATAGGATCCTTTATCGAGGGCTAGGCCTACTATTGAGCAAGGTCACCAGCAAGATTACTGTACTGTAAGGTAATGACCCCAGAAGTCCTTTTCTGTGGTCCCACTTCAATGGAGCATGTATAGTCTACCTGGTGTGTTTTTAAAGGGGTTGTCCAAGACCTAGAGAATATTTAGAGGGATCAACCACGCATTAAAAAAAAAAACTCACCATCACTGCTGTTACCCAATCAATGGCCTCAGCAGTAATATCACATGACCTTTGATCCAAAGTGGGCAAGTCCTGTTCCTGCACATGTCACCACTAATGCCACAGATTTACTGCCAATAGTGATGTGGAACGTGACCACTGAGAATCAACAATCACGTGCCACTTTGGCACATGTCAGCACTGTGACCCCTGATTGGTTAGCGGTGGTGACGTCCAAGTAGACGGCTCATCAAACTTCCAGCCTGTTGGGGATGGGAGCTGCAGCACTGGAACTGGAATGCTCTGACCAGGTGAGTTTTTTTTATAGTATGTCTACTCCCGTGTACATTTTTCTAGGTCTCGGACAACCCCTTTAATACTTTAACAAGTGACTTTTCCAGGATAATCATGATGGACACTTTCCATATGATCACTCAGTTGCTGAATTGTACAACCAGTGCTTAGGTTTATCAGGTATAAGTGCAAGGAATCACCCACAGAGCCATTCACATAGTTAGCCTATATCAGTGCCTGGTAAATCCCAGATAAAGTGCAACCCGATGCTTGGCAATGAACAAGAGATCAACAGTATACGTTTTGTGGGTGCACAGTGTACTACTGCCAGCATTTGGCAGGTGAGGCAGATGTAATACTTTGAGTTCTATTCTACTGTACAATATCTTAGCACCAAATCAGTGCCACATATATTAATACCTCCATGCAAATCTGTGCCTATGTGGTCACTTGGATCAAGTAGTAACTTATATTAAACTACTTCCTAACAGTTCACTCGGTTATCTTTTTTAACACAACTCCTTACCCATAGGAACTCCTATATCATTTAAACATAAATACAGTAAAGTCAGAAATACTGGAGCCTCCCTTTACACGGACTATATTCTTCCTTTCTATCACACTATATTCTATCATGCGATATTTTCAAAGCAGCCATCCTGCTATTTACTAGGCTCTTGGACCAAGCTCACTGCAACATAACATTGATACAACAGTGTTAGTTCAGAACGGGGAGCATTAGATTTAGCAGCAGAACGAGACAGACACATTAATACAATGTATCACAGCTTCCAAAGCACAGAAAATAAAATCACATTTCTAGTAAGCTCATGTGCAAAATAAAGTATCAGAAGCGGGCGTTGACCGAAAAGCCTTCTTTTTGTTTATGGATGCATCTCATTAGCATTTCATGAAGCTATCTCTTTAAATTAACACTATGATTAAATATTTTAGTGGTATTTTCTGATTACCAGAACCAAACTAAACAGTATTAAGACTCTAACGCCTACCTATTGGCTCACATCTACCTTTATAAACAAGCATATAGTATTTCCTGCATCCCATATGTCCTAACCTATAGATATCTTACAGACAAATACTTCCTTGACATTGTATTATGTAATATTTCTCCCTGTGACAGTATAACACATTTCATATTTGTAATTATACATGGTTTGTAAAATGCATGTGACTAGTCATAAAGTCATCAAATATATCTACAGCTTCAAATGGCCACATGGACTTTCTAATCGATAATTAGTTCTCAGCTCTAGAAGATCAAGGAAAATTTGAAGATGTATTAATAAGTACACATGAAAGCTGACAGCTCCTTAATTACATAGTAACAATATGGCACATTATGGATTAACAGGAGCAGCTCCTCCAGGTCCACATTAGAATATTGATCCCCCCAACCCTTCCAACTCAATTGCAACTTTCACCACCCAAAGCTAAGCTTATCTTGCTCAGGCAAAGCATTAATAAATACTTATTGGCTTAGACAGTTATTTCTATGTCCACCAAAGAACCAGTTTAGGATTAAAGACCAATTCCTTTCAATGGTCTAAGCAATATCTTTTTCAAGTATTGTTGATCTAACAACAGTAGCAAATTATTGCACATCATCTTCCAAAGGCAAACAATGCATTTTATGTAATGTGATCATTTATGGGGCAATGCAGTGTACTGAAGCCAGGCAGAGTGACTTTTCCTTTTCTGAGAAGATTGTCTTCTGTCCCTTGGTTCATCCTTTGTATTAGCATTTTCTCATAGAGGAGGGGATGGTATGCACCCAGTGTACATGCCGCATCATAATATTGCTCATGGTAGTGACACAGATCGGTCTGTCGGTATGAAGGGATGTATTCATAGACATGCACTTTCTCACACAGTGACATCATGATAAGGATACCTAAGAAATATAAGCACAAAAAGAAATGACACATATTAACTGAAGTGTAATAGAGACTTAAATCAAAAAGTAATATAACAATTTCCAAGTCTAGATACAAGTAAAAGATCGAGATACAGCTTTTTAAATGATCCAATGACTTGCTGTAACCAAACTGAAGCTCCTGTGGCATGGAAAAAGAGCATTTCATGGTCAGCATGTTTCACATCTCTATATAGGTATTAAATATTTTATTACAAATGTTGTTAAAGTGATATTCATTTGACCTTTGGTGTACCGACCAGATGAATGGGAGGCTAAATCTTCTGTCATTTGCCTCAATGGCAAAATAACCACACCTATATGTCTACTGATAATGGGTATGGGGACTATTTATTCTTGGGATCATTTGGGCCCTAGTGGTCAGACCCCCACTAATCACAACACATCTAATTGACAGGACATATTGAAGTATAAATGTGCAAGGGGTTGTCCGAGTTATAAAAAAAAAAAAAAAAAGGAAAGCACTGTAAATCTGATGGTCATCAATATATACATAAGATAAGCAAGTTTTAGGCAAAAAAAAAAAATATTTCTTTATTTTCCTAGTTCTGTTCTGGCCCTTCTTTTACATGCAGTTACAGAGCTGTGTGGGCGTGTAACAAGAATTTCTGAGGTTTTCTTCATGAATATTTGTGGGTGTCAACAAAGACTGCCTTTCCCCTCCCCCTGCTCTGCAAAGAGAGTGAATAAAATTGCTGCCCTGCCTGCAGCCTGACTGCTGGGATACTCATGTTGTATGTGTGAGACTACAAGTCCTAGCTGTACAGTACAATGACATTGTTGATACACCCAGGATCTTTCCCCTACCTGTTCTTGTGCAATGCTCTGCAAAAACTTCCTCACACCCAGCAGAAGAGTGAAGAGGAGAGAACTCCTCCAGTTTTTGTAGGGGTGAGGAAGGAGGGAATATCCCCTGAACAGCATTTATCTCTTCAGTGCCAGAAGAATAAGTAACCCTGCAGCTACCCAGTGCCTGAGGTAGGGTCTCCAACCCTGAGTCTGTGCTGCTGATGGTAGAAGGGGTTAAACTTTGGTAAAGCACAACCCACAGTGATGTTCCGTGCACATAGGCAGACCTGGACTGCAAAAAACCTTTAAAACAAAATCTATACTTTAGGCTGCGTGCCAGGGTTGCAACTTGTCCCAAAATCACAGACAGCAAATATATTTTACGGACATGGTGGAAAACCATAATGAATAGCTATAGCTCAATATCAATTTACTATTGATCTGTAAAATGATGATAATTACCACTGAAATATTCTAATCAAATGTCACTAGCCTCAAAAAAATCACGGACACATTCATTTTTTCATGGACACAGGAAAAAAGTTGCTTATTTTTTTTTGGACTGTGCAGATTCCGTCAAATTTCCTGCAAAAACTAGATGCCAAAACAGAAACCTGATGGAACCCATTATAATCAGGGGAGTTAGTCACCATTGGAGTCTGTCATACCATCATTTTTGTTTTCCTGTTCCCAAGACAGGACAGAAAATCATAAATGATGGATCAAGATGTGCACCGACCGAGCTTTAGACATTATCCTACTGCAACGTATTCCTAATTATGTAACCGACCTTGATAATTTGATGCACCCATTCTACACATGTTCTACAAGTCTACTTCATCAATTATTTAAATGCAGTAAAAAGCTATTAGTTTGTAGTCTTTATATATAATAGGAAACCTGAGAGTAATAAAGACCACTGTAAACTCTCCAAGTAATGAAAAGCATTCTATTAGCATGTAGTATTCAGGAATAGGGCTGGAAACAGCGGTAATAAAGCATGGATATTAACTAGTAAAAACACATGCAAACTACTCAATGTCAAGGTGCCCTTGCATCCAAATATGTTAGCTTCAGAAAATAAAAGTAGTAATATTGTAATACTCCAATATATATTCTACTGTAATATAAAGTCATTCTTCAGTTATAAGGATGGAGATTATCTTTACATTCAGTTACATACAAGTCCCAAATGTGCTCTGCTTCAGGGCCCTTTTACATGGGCCTAGGATCAATTATGAATGTACTACTACTACTAATATGCTACTTCCTGATAACTGTCTCATGTAAATATGCAACTGATTATCCAACAAATCAGCAAAATTGCTCATTTGTCAGGGATCAAATGCTTTATGTGGCATATAAACTCATTTGGGGACTTTTATCAAAGGGTTTGCGCCACTATTGTGGTGACAAAAAGTTATAAATTGCCATATTGGAGTCAAAATCTGCACCTTTTTCAGCTTCTCACCACTTTTCTAAAGTGGCAAGAGACAGGGCGGTACTTAGTGGGAGGGGCGGAGCCAATCACAACCTGGCGGATTTACTATAATTTATGACAGAAACTGGCATAAGTTATAGCTCAAGACTTGAGTTTCTGGTACACACAGAGTGCCAGAGAAGCGCCTAATTTATACATTGATCCAGTGTAAGGGTCAAGACTGGTGTTAATCATAATAAATCTCCCCCATTGTTTGCTGGCATCATGTTGTCCTAAGTAAACACCGGTCTGCTGCCAGCAGACTTTGGACATGTATGGGGATGAACGATTGCAATAGCCATTGCTTGTCATCATAAAGAGTGGACAATTGTTGCATGCAACTACAACTATTGTCTCTGCTCAAGTATCAAGTAATGATTGGGAACAAATTGTTCATTTCTAAACATTTACTATGTATTGGTCCAGGTAAAGTGGCCTCAGTCACTACAGTGACACATATTAGTGAATAAAGACATATCTGAGGGCCCCAGCCCTACAAGATAAAGCTTAAAGTGACACTCCACCTGTGACTAACATTGGTTTCATGTGCAATCCAGGCTCTTTATGTATCAAGAGGGGAATTTTTAAGTCAGTTTTGCTTGAGTCTGCATTGCTGTAATTTGTACCAAATTTAACAAATGTTTCATATATATGTTTTTATTTTTATTAAGGATTTTTTGCATACAAAACTATAAAACAGAATAATAAAAACAGTGAACAACAGAGTGTGTCTCACTGTATTAAAAAAAAGATTTATAAAAGATTTTCAAAGTCAGAATTAAATACAAAAATATTTGTTGTCCAATACATGCAAACTACCCTGTGTCAAGGTGCCTTTGCATCAAAATACGTAGGATTTCTGGTGTTAGCTCGTAAATGATGACTCCTCAATACAGTAGAATCAGATGCGAGGCCCTGGAATTATAAGTAAAGATATGTTCTCCCTCATTGAGAGCATGGATGCAGCTAAGGGCACTTTCACAGTAAGGCTATTATTTCCATTCTTCTGCTCCGTTATAGGAGCCGAAGTACAAAAATAATGTTAGTGCCTGATTCAGCACATAACTGACAGAAGCAAAGCCTAACAGATCCCACTGACTATAAAGTCTATTCAGGAGAACATTTTTTAGCTGACAAAAAAGTCTTGAACACAGGACTTTTCTCTCTGCTGTTTTTGGCAAACCCTATGAAGGAGGGGCCCTAAGGCCTCTAGCGTTCCACAGTGTGGCACACCTGTGCCTCAACTCAAGTTGAGACACTTTTACAAAAGAGGGGTTAAAAGAGGAGGGGAAAATGAGTAGGTAAGTATGGTGAAGGTGGGGTTACACATTGTCTGATAAATTGTTGAGATGTTACCCTTTTGCTGGGTGAAGATTGCAGTTGCAGTTCATTAAACTGTCTTAAATCAGCTTGACAGGTTAAGCACAACCGCTTACCATGTTTCAAAACTGGAATGAGTGGCGTAAAAATGCAATATGACGCAATTTTGTTTGCAAAAATGAGTCCAAAAAGTCACAATGCCGTTATGTTTTGCTATTTTTTTTTAATTCCCCCATTTCTATTCAGTTACTTTTATGATGTGCAATGTAAACTCAGTCAGATTAGCTACTTTTGAGTGGGTTTACACATTGCTTTCTATTGCTTTTTTAAGAGGCATCACAAACAAGGCATGAAAAAAACACTCATTCCTTTTTACCATGTTTGCTTTCTTTAAGGGCTCATGCACACAACCGTATGTATTTTGCAGTCCGCATAAAACAGATCCGCAAAAAATATGGATGACGCCCGTGTGCATTCCGTATTTTGTGGAACAGAACAGCTAGCCCCTAATAGAACAGTCCTATCCTTGTCCATAATGCCTACAATAAAAATAGGACATGTTCTATTTAGAGATGAGCGAGCATGCTCGGGAGCAATTTTCGAGTAGTAGCGTACACATTTTATAATCCGTAAGCTAATGCATACGCATCTTCTAATCTGTACACTAATGTGTACGCATCTTATAAATTTGTACGCTAATGCGTACAAATTACAAGATGCGTACACATTAGCGTACAGATTAGAAGATGCGTACGCTACTACTCGAAAATTGCTCCAGACTACGCTCGGCTGAGCATGCTCGCTCATCTCTAGTTCTATTTTTTTTTTTTTGCGGAATGGAAATACAGACATATGGAAACGGAATGCAAATGGAGTTACATAGTAACATAGTTTATAAGGCCGAAAAAAGGCATCTGTCCATCCAGTTCGGCTTGTTTTCCTACAAGTACAAGAAGAGTAACTTCTGTTTTTTTGCGGACCCATTGAAATACACGGAACATGCACGGAAAGAAAATACATTCGTATGCATGAGCCCTAAAGGTGAAACATGCTAAAGCAGTGTGTTTCACCTTTAAAAACTGCATATGAAATTGCATATGCAATATGCAATATGCATATTGCATATGAAAAATGCGTGAGTTTTTACAAAAATTATTACAGGACGAATTTGTTAAATCAATGCGTTTTTACAAGTGAAACACACTAAATTAATATGGAAAAAAGTGCATGCACTTTTGACATATTTGAAAAAAGCAACATATAAATCCAGGCTACGAGTTGTGTCTTTACTTTATATTATACTCATTGGCTCACATAACATATTAATTCCCCTTTTTGCAGAAACGGGTTGTCCTAGATAATAAAAAATTCTAGTGTGACGTAACGTGTGACCACTGCAGCCAATCACTGTCTTCAGCCCTACATGACAGTGACTGACTGAAGCGGTACGGTCCCATGCTGTATGCTGCCTCGTCTTGGTGATGTGCACAAGTATACAACAGGTGACCGCTCCAGCCATTCACTGGACAGTGATTGGTTGTAGTGGTCAGGTGCCATATACCTACATGTTACTCCTGCAGTCTGTAAACACATAACGGAAGAAGGAACGGACTACCGACACAGGGGACGGCACTGGAGAAAGAAGTGAGTATGTAATCTATCTTAACAGCATTTGGGAGCATTACTAGGATTTTTTTTTACAACCTTGGACAACCCTTACTCATGAAAAAAGACAGCCCATTGCATCAACATAAATTCAGTTTATTTACATAAGCTTAATTTGTTAAGATCCATAAACTGCTGGCACGTTTGTATTTATTGTATAATACTTTCCTTGGGAAAACCTTAACATTATTCTGTTCTTTCCCTTCTAGTTTTATAAATGCTTCTTGTTGCTTTTCCACTGTCGTCCATCATCACCGATTAATGGGAAATCCCTGGGCCAATCAAATCTCACTATCATTCAGCTCAACCAAAGACTCAACAGCACAGTAGCCCCTAAACAATCACTGATGCCAGGAGGCGGTGAGAAGCATCCGTGCATATCAAGTCACGATAAAGAGTCATCAGACACAAACCAAGGCATCTTAAAGCAAAATAAAGACAATCTGGTTTTGTGAATTCCCTTCAGAGATTTACGTAGATGTTGTCCATTTTTTTTCTATGAGCCAAAGAAGTGAAGGTTATGTACTGCTCTGAGGCAGTTGGAAGCATGTCAATACTGTATATAGATAATATTGTTACGTGTTGTACAGTATGTATGGAGCATGGGTTAATAATGTAATATACACAGACAGAAGCTAAAGTGGACAGAGAAGTTTGATATCAATCAGTCAAGTCCTTTAATAAACACATTATTAACAAATTGGAAAGCTGTGCATGCCCTGCTGATATGTTTCTCCACAAATAAGACAAAACTGTAAGGCAAAAACTGTTCCTTCCCAATAACCACCTGCTTGTCAGTGGAGGAAAGATCTGCATTTAAATGCAGCAATCACCTGCTGCCATCACTCGTCCTCATAGAATCACTGTTTATGGGTACAACCGATGATTTCATGTGCTGTATAAATGTTTAATTCACCCGATGAACGGGCGTTTTGCTCACTCATTATATGATCGGCAGCACATTTACAGGGGTCTATTATTGGGAACTAGCGTTTGTAGTAATGTTCTTTCCTGATAACTGGTCGAAAATTGTGCGGTGTAAATCTGCCTTTAAGATAGCAATACACCTACTACAGAAGAAAATGGTTAATCATGTAAAATTCAGTATACCTGATATTCTTTCCTCTGACATCATCTTTCAAAGGAGAGTTGGGACACCCGCATACAAATCAGGCCCTACAGAAATTGGCAGGTTCGGCTAAATTTAATCGAATATGTTTGGGCATATTTAAAGGGTCACTTTTGATATATCATAGAAATGTAACAAGAGTTTTAATTGGTGGAGGTCTGAGTGCTGAGACTCCCACCGATCGGCAGAACGAGGAGAAACACTCACATAGGGAAACAGGCCCATAGACTTTCTATTGAGTCTGTCATGCTTCCTCTCCTATACCAAGGAGAGAGACCGTGATATGCAAGCACTTCTCTCTACTGGTCTTAGCACTCCCACCGATAAAAACTTCTGATATGTCTCTACGATATACCAAAAGTCTGAAAACCCAGTGATCCTTCAAGGGAATCAGATGCCACAATTTTTTAGCAAACCAACTTTATTAATGTAATAATGCTATTCACAGTGTTTTTTCATGCCCGATTCCTAATGGCATAAAATGTTACTGGTGGTTTGTTTCTGGCCAAAGGCAACATCTGCATGGAGTTTGTATGTTCTCCCCATGTTTGTGTGGGTTTCGTCTGGGCGCTCCTGTTTCCTCTCACACTCCAAAGACATACTGATAGGGACCTTAGTTTGCGAGCTCCATTTGGGGAAAGTGTGATGCTAATGTCTGTAAAGTGCATTGGAATATATCAGGGCTATATAAGTGAGTAAAATAAAATAAATCCAACAAGAATCAATTTATGTCAACAGAAGACAAACTCTGTGTAGTCTGATCCTAAAGTTACACCCCATCCACCAAACCACCCTTCATACATTTGGTAGGTAGGCAAGAAGTGGGGACAAATGGATCAGATTATGAATGAAGTATCAGACTTTACTGGGTTGGTTTGTCTGCTACCATGGAGACACATAGGTCTGCATCGGAGCTGTAGAAAAAAAAAACAATACCTTTTTTAAACCAAGAACTATTGCAAAATGTATTTATTTTACAGTATATATATAGTACACCAGAATAATCAAATGATCAATTCTGCTTAACACTGCGGAAAGAAATTGAAAGACTAAAGCTGTCTCATTGTGTGGATCACATTAGTGAGCTATTTCTCAGTTACCTTGTGGCAACAGATGTTCGCTGACCAGTGATAACTACTACAATGCCCAAATAGATTTTTCCACGTAATATTTAAGACACAACATGTAACAAGCCATTTGAACACTGAACAGCAGAACAATATAAAAGGAGGCACAATATATAATTGTGATACGTAAAATTATAAAACTATTGATATTCCTTCTCATCAGGGGCCTCGAGTCTCATAGGAATGAATAGTGAAACTGACTGCCTGTCCACACATAAGATACTGGGGGAGAATATATCAAGACTGGCGGTCCATCTGCCCCTTCTGATAAGCTACGCTCCTTTTTCTTGGCACTTCTGAAAAGTGCAGAGAAACTCAAAAAGTCACTAATTATGATGTACACATGCCGTGCGCCATAATGTGCGACTTTTTTTACACCATAATTGTGGTGTAATGGCATTGATAAATGTCCCTCGCTGTGTTATTTGGAGAGTCAGAGTGCTGCTCACATGACACAACTGAGGACCAGAAGGGAGTAGACAACTGACCACTACAGTCACTAGTACGACAATTAACTTCACTGCTATCCACATCATTCTAACAGCCTAGAAAATAAAGATTGTTGTGGGAGCTCTTCATCAAACACTGCATGTTATACCCAACTGGCAAATAAGAGACTGTGCATCTGTGACATGTCAGTGCTGCTGCCTGTGGAGTCAGAGACATAATGGAAACGCTGTACTAAGGAGAATGCTACAGTTACTATAAAAAGTAAGTGAATAACCTGGATCACTCATAAAATGTAGTCTGATTGTAATGCAAATCACAATCTAACTAAACTACAGTAGTAACACACAAACAGTTGTACCATTCATGTCTTTTAGGGTACGACCACATGGAGCGGTCGAATAACACCGCTGTGCAGCCAATTAGCCCGCAGCTTCCTTTTAGTTAACTAATGAAGCGGCACTGCATAGTCAGTCTTCAATGTATAGGCATGGCCATGAATAATGAGACCAAATATGCAGTGCGGTCGCATTAGTTAATTAAAACAAAGCTGCAGTCTAATTGGCCGTGCGGTTCTTGACAGTCTCACTGAAATGGATGGGAAGCGTACAGCACAAGCGCCGCCACCACAAGGCTGATGGAAATAGCCGAGTCAGTGCTCAGCTATTATCAGCGCTTCCATAGGAATGAATGGAGGGTGGCTGCACATGTGCTGTGTGCCGCCCTCCTTCACTTTGTGGGCTCTGTTCTAAAGATAGGTGCTGGTCCCAGAGCTCTGACCCACAGCTATCAGACATAGCGGGCATATGCTAGCGAGTTGAGACAACCGCACAATACGCTCATCCACAGAGCAGGGAAGAAAACTAAGTGAACAACTGAATTCAACAACTTTTAGGTCCCACTTTAGCAGCAAATACCTACACCAAAGGTTTTATGTAGCTGAAAATAAGATTTGCACAACATTTGGATCCTTTCTACCTTCCAATGTGGTTCAGTTCGTCAGTAGTTCTGAGATGCTTTTTGTGCACAACCGTCTTCAGGTTACGCCGCAACATCTCAATATCATGAAGGTTGTCAAGACTCTGACTTGTCCCTTCTAAAAAATGAAATCTTCTTATTCAACCAAATTGATTCTTTTCTGTGTTTCAACTCACTGTCTTGTTGCATCACCCAGAATTCTTTCAGTTTGAGGTTATATGCTGCTGCCCTTACATTCTCCTGTTATATGTTTTGATATATCATAGAGATGCCACAAATCATGATGCTTCCTTCACCATGCTTCACAGCTGGGATCGGATGTAGACCCATTCATTTCAATGGGGCTGCAAAAAAGAAATGTGGACAGCACACTGCATGCTGTCCACATCCGTATGTCCGTTCCGCCGTCCAGCAAAAAAAAAAAAGAACAGGTTCTATTCTTGTCCGCAAATGGAAAAGAATAGGCATTTTTAACACAGGGCATAATGTTCGGAACAGGAAAATACAGAACACGCACAACCAGTATCCATGTTTTGTGGATCTGTGATTTGCAGACCATAAAACAGTTGTGTGCATGAGGCCTAATAGCAAAATAGATTGTTTGTTTTTTGCAGTTTCTAGAGTATTCTGTAGACCTTTTCCTGTGACCCTTTAGTTTTTTCTTATCTCCTTCAGGTGTGCTCTGGAAGTGATATTAACAGGATGTACACCCCCTAGGGGGCAGAGCAACAGTCCTGAATTTTATCTATTTGTACACGATTTGTTTAACCATTGATGTACACCCAAGTCTTTAGCAATCCTTTTGCGGCCTTTTCCAGCTTCATGCGTTACTAGAACTTTTGAAATGTGTTTGCATTGAGGCATGGTTCACACTAAGAAATTTTTCTCGAGGATCACAGATTTGTCAGTAACCAGGCTTTGTAAGTCTTTATATTATAGGCAAAACACCAGTGAAACCCACAATCCAAACCTCAACTTCACTGAAACATGTTTTGCCCTTGGAGAGGTAATTACCACAGAGGTTCACTTACTTTTCCTCACTGCACTATAGATGTTTATACAATGTGCTCAATAAAAGACAAGAATGGTACAACTATTTGTGGGAAACAATCATACCACATTATATTATCAATCAATACAGAAATCCAGGTAATTCCAAACGGTTCACTAACTTTTTCTTGCAACTGTATCTTTGCACTCTCCTTTACAGAAGCCGCCTCTGAATCTACCTTGGAATCCGGCACTCCTCTTTTAGCTATGGGATCATTACTTTTATGTGTGCAAGTGAGTGTGTATACTGTATATCTGTGCAGAAATATGCAAGTATGTTTGCTTTCAGTGTGTTTTCTGCATGTAGTGAATGTGCATGTGTGCATGCAAATACGTAATGATAGTGTGTGATATATGTACAGTGGTAAATGTATATGTGAATACTTGCATTTTGTGAATGCGGTTATTTAACACATCCAAAACACAGGACAGCCGCAAAGTATGGCAGCACTCTTATAAATGTCAGGATTGTCGGCCCATGTAAAGACTTTGGCAGAATACTCAGCAGAAAAATCAGTGGCATAATCAGCGGCTGAAAACATGTCATTTTTGGTGGAATAAACTCTGACAAATGCCTAAAATCACTGTATTTTATGTACAGACTATGTGTATTGTATACTGAAAGGTACTGTAAATAACATGTATATTACATAAAATCCACAATGACAGTATAAAAATTGTGTACATCTTATGTATAATATAGTAAGGACAATGTTACAACACATTTGCTTCCTGTTTGGCTGTTATATATGTAGATTTATATGGACTTTATTGTAAAATGCTAAAATGTGAGCACATTTTGTGAGCAGAAAAGTTGTAACCTTGGTGTATTGGAAGTTTTGTATATGTCTGATATTGCTCAATATGCAAAATGCTTTACAATTATCGGAAAACTACATGTTCGGCTATAAGTCCTCAATCCAGGGTTGCCAACCACAATTTTTCTTTTTTTCTGGACAACTTATCCAAAAATCACGGACAGACAACATTTTTTACGGACAGTTTGGAAAATCGTAATTAATGACAAAGATTATAAGTAATACATCTCTATAGCTCAATGTACTGATAAGAACTCATAACCAGCATTTACTGTGAGCTGTAAAATGATTATAATTAGCACCAAAATAATCTAGTCAAGTACCACCAGCCTCACAAAATCACGGACACGTCTATCTTTTTTTCACGGACACATGAAAAAAAGTCACCTATTTTTACAAACTGTCCAGAAATTTCTGGACGGTTGGCAACTCTGCCTCAATCTCTCCTGACCCCCATACACATGACTACTCAGCTGAGAGAGCGCGTGTCCCGAACCGAGTGAGAGGAAAAAGCTGCTGACAGACTCCTCTATGCCACCATCACTGCAGATAGAAAGATTTTGTTATCAATGCCTAGAGTACTAAGGGCTTTGCAGCTGACCAGGTAGCATACTGATCTTCCAAAATGATCCTTACATATACATTATTCCATTTCTCTACATATTATATTTATTAAGTCTTCATTTACATGGCAGTATTTTGTTCAGTATTTTGTTTCAGTATTTGGAAGCCAAAACCAGTAATGGAATAGGTAAAAACATATTTTGCACCTTTTCCATATTTTGGACCTACTACTGATTTTCTTACAAAATATCGATGTAAGTTACAGACTAGAATACTGTAATTGAGACTATACAGGGGTTGTCCACGTTTTACTATTGGTGTCTTATCCTCAGGATATCTGACCATCAGAGGTCCGACCTCCTGTACCCCCGCTGATCTGTTTGGTGGTAGCTCCATCTATTGTGAAGTGTGCTGAGCTGGTCACTTCTGTACCTGAGCTACACAGCTGATCTGCTAGGGTGTCTTTTTCCCAATCAGATATTGATGGCCTATCCTGAGGATACGCCATCAATAGTAAAATCCATGTCAACCGCTAATCTGTTTTCCGCAGTGAAAGGCTACCTGCAATAACCATTTTTCTGCTTGCGTACTCTGGACAATTGTTGTTGCATCAGTAAATGACAGCTGAATTCTGGATGGCTTGGTTAATACACCAGTGATGGATTGGCTATGCACCCCACCAGGAGAATTCCCAGTGGATCAATTGCCTTTTACTAGATCACAGGCCTTGCCTGCCATGTGTATTACAATTGTAATATAGATCACAGGCCTTGCTGTGCTATGGGGATTTTAAGAGTCCCTGTACTGCTTAAGAGTCTCTGCTCCAAGAGGCTAATGCCAGACTTTATATATGGAGTCAATGTTCTTGGAGTCCCATGTCGCTATATAGCTATTTCCATATATAGAGTCATCCCTGGGGGCAAAGGGGTAATACTCAAACGCTATTAGGGTATGTTCACATGGAGTATTTTCAGTGCGGGAAAAAACACGATGTGTTCTGCATGTATTTTGGCGAGGGTTCCATACAAAAAGTCCTCCTTGTGAGCATACCCATACCATTCTGACAGTGTTGGCGGCACCACTATATATTCAAATGTTATTCTGTCACTACTTATAAACTGTTAATGCCGAGTCTTAAAACCCAGGACCTTCTGTATGGGAGAGTGATATGCTAAACAGCACACTACAGAGCCCACTGTTATTAACACAAGGATTTTCTGTAACTAAAAACCTTCACTAGAATTGAAGTTTTTAAAATGATAAAGAAATAATACTAATATACATATATGTAAAAATTCAAATCACAAAAAAAAAAAAAAAAGATCATTGTCATTGTTGCTGTTAGGTCTGAGGACTGTGCCTGCTGCCCTCCTGCTGTCCCCTGTGGTGTGGACACCGTGCGCTAACTATCCGTTAACCGGGTCCACAGCATCCTCACCATGCTGCTGCCTCCATGCTCCTGCCCCATGCTCCCTTAGGGTACACATGCTCACATCTGGCCTCTTAAAGGGCCAGTGTTTGCACTTTCAAAGCCTTCCCCAGCCAATGGCCGAAGGTCCTTGGGTATTTCAGGCATCCTTTCCAGGCAAAAGGTGCTTGAACTTTAAGTTCCCTGGTGACCAGCAAAGGTGTTTCATAGTCAAGCGCTATTGCAATTTACCTGCATTTATCCTGCCATGTTCCAAGTTCTGTTTCTATCCTGCCTGTGTGCTCCTACAATTTGAAGTCCAAGTTCAAGTCATGTTTAAGTTAACTCAATCTAATTTGTCTGTCTATGCTATGCTATGTTAAGTTCCTAACCTGCTTGCCTTCTGTGTGCCTGAACACTATCCCATCCGCAAGTCTTTCCAGTGTCTACGTGAACTGTGGACTGTTTGGATTTATAAAAACCAGTATTTAAGTCTTGGTGCCTGTTCAGACTGAACTCGCATTTTTTTCAACTTCCAGAGCTCCTGGCACTTGCAACAGAGTTCCTGAACTCAGTGAGTCAACTACTAACTACACCAGTACTATCCTAGGAGGTAGCTGTCTAGTTGCTAACCTGCAGTAAAGTCCAGATATGTATATAGGGGTTAAAAGGTGAATGCCGGGGAAGAGCCAGAATAATGCCCTTAAAGTTAGCCCTACGCAGAAGTTCCAATCCTAGCCGTTTAACCCCATAGATGTTGCAGTCAAAATCGATTGCGGCAACTAAGTGGATTCAGAGGGAGGGGGCAGTCAGCCATGGCACCACCACTATCATAACTACTTTCTGTTCAATTTTTGCAGTTTTGCTTTTTCTCTCATATCATCATCTTTTGAGAATCCTTAGGTTTTATTGTCCTGCATACTAAGAGAAGGTACAACACAATACTGCTAGTGAATGCTGATAATATGGATTCAATACTCAGCCCACCAGTTGGATTTATATGATAAAAAACAGTAATTGGTGTCATCACCTTAGGTTCCGGTAGCTGTTGAATAGCTTGTAGGCATTGTTGTCAATTTCTTTTTATATGAGCATCCGCTCATCACTACTCGAGAGCTGCCTAGCGTTAAGTGATTGCCTCAGGTGAAGTCACAACCTTGCAGCTTGTTACATATTTTACCATTCTACACATTTCTTAAGTCCTCAAAAGTGGAGGAAGAGTTGTAACTTTAGGTATCAGACATTCGGTGAAAACACTTGCATATGCTCCATACTGTATGGTAAAGATGGCTTATAATATAACAGGCATGTAGAAAGCTGTACGGTATATGCCCCAACTAATGGAATCAGAGATTAAAGGGAACCTGTCAGAGGGTGAATCTGCCCCAACCACAGCAGCATGAAATAGCGACAGGCTACCTGAAAAATGTTTTACTCTAAAAAGCAGAGAACGACTCTTCAGAGCAAACATCATTTTAAAAGAGCGCAGAGAAGAGAGAAGCTTTCTTCACCGCATGGCAAGTTTCTTCACCGCATGGCAAGATATATCTAGTCATATTGTAGACACTAATATGGATCAGGGAATATACACGCAAACACTGATAGTGTATTGAAATATGGAGATGAAAAATATCATTATATAAAAAGCTTGTAATATCCAAACTTGATCTTAGAAACAAAATGGAAGAAAATCCAGGAGGATTCAATGAGACTCTGAAATTTCCACTGAAAATCTATAGGACTGCTGAAGTTAGGCGAGTGAGCACAGTACTTGGCTATCTCCTGCAGTTCTATAGATTTTGAATGCAGTAGTGC
Organism: Rhinella marina; assembly: GCA_900303285.1. Classification (NCBI taxonomy): domain Eukaryota; kingdom Metazoa; phylum Chordata; class Amphibia; order Anura; family Bufonidae; genus Rhinella; species Rhinella marina. The sequence continues at coordinate 59,128 of ONZH01017466.1, forward strand.
GCATGCTTGATGGTCACTCTATTCAAATGGTTGACACAGGACTTTCCCTTTAAGGAGAAGAATCATAGTATAGTATAAAACAAAAACAAAGGCAACTCCACATATGACACAGAGAGGAACCCTGGGCTTCATGACTTACCTCATCCATCCACAGCTGGAGACTAGATGACATACAAGTGTTAGCTGTGGTGTACCATTTATACTGAAGTTAGAAAAGGGACTTGCACATGTGTCTTTAGCCTGAAGGAGCCCATTCGTTTTTTACAGGCTCAATTAACTGTAACTGTAATTATTAACAGTACACTAGTGAAAGTCTAACAAAATATAAGAATATCATGAATACAAGCTTTTTAGATGATTTCTGAATTATCCTCATCATCTTTGCTGACAAAAAATATTTCAACATCTGGAATTTGTTGTTATCTGGTATAAATTGTGTTAACTATGCCACGTCTTACGTACGTTTATCAATATTTGTAGAAAACTGTGAAAATGACCATATATGTAATGTCACAAAGAAAGCTGCATGTATGAATAACTTAATCACATTTTGAAGTCCATTCAAATGCATGGTTTACCTGTTAAAGTATAATTTTCACCTTCTCCTCTTTATGGCCAGTCTAGTCTTTGTTTTAAGAGATTGCAACCTCTGCTATCTGAACTACGTTTGGTCTTAAAGGGAATGTGTCATCAGAAAATGACCCATTGTTAAATCACTTGTTTATGTTACACATATTTTTTTTATAGAATTTTTGTAGATTTTTTTTTCCATGCCACTATCTATATTTAATACAAATGTACATAATCCTGCAATTTTTGCACTGGCCACTAGGTCTAATAATAGGTCATGACTTCCTGTTCGGTACAGGTAACTTTTCAGTAGTTATTATCATTATCACCAGAGGCAGAATTACAATGACCAGTAACACCTCTATATAGATAACGCAGGATCCACCATTCATGATAGGTGTTATTACAGCTTATCTACTCACTCCTGACCTCTGCACAGGTCACAGAGTATGCCCACAAAACTCTACCACAGTAGTCGATGGGGTTCCTTCCTGTCCATTGTGTCTATTGCCCATGTAGTTGCTCTCAAAAGACAGAAAGTCTTAACATACAGTATATTAATCCTAGTGGCCAGTGTACAAAATGCAGGATATACATGTTTTTTTTAATATAGTGACAAGGAATTTTTTTATTTTTTTAAAATTACCAAAAATTATTTAAAACTGTGTTTAATGTGTCCTTCCACCTGTAGGAGTACGATTTAAACAATAAGTAATTTTCTGATGACACATTCCCTTTATGTCCTTCCACCTCTATGAGTATCTGTTCACCTCTAAGACTCTAAGTTACATAACCTTGAAGACATTTAGAATAGGGAACATCCCACGCTGAAGATCTCAGTAAGTGTTTCACATTAGTAAAGATACTTGACAAAGTAAAATAATGTAGTTGCTCCATAAAAGAGGGGAGCTGGTGCAAAGGGAGCCATCTATAAGTACAGCCACATTTGGAGAGGAAACAAATAGTCATACTTTTTACTGCTCTCCTGTTCTTATTGCCTTAAGCACTTTAAGACTAATCTATATACCTTGTCTAGTGGAACTCATTGCATTTTTAATGTACCCTTGGGCACAGTAACGCTGCTTAAAGTTAATGGATTCCCATATGAAGCTGAAGTCTTCCCACTTACAAAACATTTCAGCACTTGCTTGCAGTGGAGGACTTTAATTTGGTTTGGTATAATTACCTTTCAGTCAATAGGGGCCATTAGACATTGTAGCTGAGGTTACAGTTAAAAGCTGCACTGCACCATTATTATAGCACAGAAGATGGCGTTATTAATCAATATTTTAAACAAACCTACCAATGAATCCTGAAGAGGGTGGATTGGGCTGGATCTTCTCGTTGCTGTTCTCTTGGATTATTTTCCACAGTTCCCATGTGAACTTTGGGTGAAGTATGTAAAAAGGCTGGTTTGGATTTTTCTTCCGATGTTGTTCATATGGTGGGAAAAGATTGTAGTCTGGTTTGTGATACCACTGTATATGAAAAACAGGCGAGGTTTAATAAAACTTGCAGCGACTATAAATGCTTTAGGAATAGTTCATAAAGGGCAACACTGTAAACAGTAGCATGGGCAGAATTCAAAATATGCACGACTAACAGAGTCCTTATCTCTACAGATGTGTTCTTCCTTACCTTTTGGCTGGACATGAGCCATGTGTTTACCAGCTTTGTAAAAAAAGACAAATATAGACAGCTCACTCCAGCTAGTCGAAGAAAAAGTGTATGCAGAGTGTGCTGACTTATCTCTCAGCAACTTCCGAAAAGATCAGAGAGGGTATACAAATCTAGCATGTAAATCAGCACTCAAGGTATAAACTAAAAAATCACTGCAGATAAAAAAGGTAAATCAGTAACATTTACTGACATTTACATATACAATAATATTCAATAAAAATGCAGTGAACACTAGACACATAAAGAAAAATCTAACTACACAAGTTATGATAATATGCTGCCGGGCCCTAGCAGCGGGACTCCATATACAGCTCCATATCAACCTAGTCTGGACACCCCTCCACCTCAATAATCTCATCACAATTAAAAGTATGCAAAGTTTTACAAGTTTTTTTTTACTGGGGGAAAAAAAAAATCATCTTACCATATGGAGGTCAGCATAATATGGTGATGGATCCCATGCAACTAAAGTGACACCTCTGTACAAAGAACTGTCTGCAAAGTGGTGGCTTGGATTAGTAAGAATCTACAATTAAACACATTCTTTGTTAAAACTACAAGAATCACTGGTGTCAACTGCAGCACTAACAAAATAGAATAAAAGCAATTTTTCTGAATTGGATGTCCCTCACATGTAAATGTTCATCATGAACCCATTTTTCACCAAAATATTTTAATTCTTGGGAAATAGGAATGTTTAAGAATTGCACTACCCCTATCAATGCATATAATACATTTACAGCTACATCTAAGGCTGAGTTCACATATCAGTTATTTTGTCAGTTGTGTCCATCAGTTATTGTGAGCCCAAATAAAAGGCGGAATCTGATTGGTTACTATGGGTAACTAAGCCAGTTTTCCTTTACATCAGTTCTGATAAATCTCCCCTATAGTGTACAATATTCCCAGGTGCGGTTGTGCTTTTGACTCTCGCAGGCCACTCACTTTATGCTCTATTCTTTCTCCTAGCCTAGGTACTGCGCCTAAAAATGATGGTGTTTTTGGACGCCATTCACACCTGAGGGTTTTTTAAGGTGTGGCAACACGTGCTGTTTATCTGATCAAATATATACAAAGTGCAATAGATGGTAAATCTCATAAAATAACTGATTTCATCAATTGTAACACAAGTAATGTCATATATATCACATAACGTGCACTGCATGCACCTTGTCCTGTGTAGGCTGCACCAGCCGTCAATTTAAATGTAGAATAATAGAACATCTGAATGATGCAGTTAATATTAAAGTAAAGAATCCATCAAATGTGTCAAAGCATTTAAGGCTATTTTCACATTAGCGGCTACTTTAGTCCGGCCGCCTCTTGGCATGTTTACTCCGGCCCGCCTCCATTATAGTGAATTGGAACGGAGCGTAGTTCCGGCTGAAGACTTACACTAGTGGCAGCACGGATCCGGCAGGTGAACAGCCTGCCAGACACCCCTGCCGCTAATGTGAAAGTAGCCTTAGACAAGTACACACTGGTGAAATTTCCAGTCTCATTTTTCAGATATAGAAAGGGTTAAAATGCCAATAAGAAGTAGAGACACAAAACAAGATTTGTTAAATAGGGAAGGGTATTCGATTTTGATGTCATTCCCAAAGGTCTCATCCTAAACTATTAGTAATTTTATGATTATTTATGTATCTTATATTTTTTTTGGTGATCAGGGAATGTGTCTAACTGAATGCTTATATTCCTTACACTGGGACTGCTCACATGTCATTTTTGCTGTACATTAAGCGGATACGTTTGTAAACAGAAAAAAAACCATATAGAAACGTATGGCTTGACGAACCAACTGACTATAATTGAGCAAAACTAGTTCAAAAGTGCATACTTTTTTATGCCATGTGTCACTGTTTATGTTTCTGTATGTTTTTTTTTTTTCAGGAAAGAATAACATAGCATACCACGCTTTTCTGTCCTGCAAAAAATGTATAGAGAGTAGAGACATATTGTACGTATATGTTTTTTCACATTGCAGTGAATGGGAGACGAATGGAAGACAATACGTTACACTTATCCATTTTTATCCAGATATTTCCTACTTCCTTTGATACATTTCAAATCTTTATATAAAAAAAGATAATAATGGATAGATACGTATTGAAACGTATGCACATCTGTCGAACCTATACATAAAAAAAAGAGGATAGATAATCACAAAGTTGCACATGACTGTGTACCCTTTTTTCTGTATGTCTAAACGTATCCACTTGATGTACAGCAAAAGCGATATGTGAACAGGACCTAACTCTGGTTTAAAGGCTATATACATCTTTGGGGGGCAATTTGTATTTATTATTATTATTATTGCATTGTACTCATTTTGAGCAAAAAATAAAGCTTTTAATTGCTCTATATTAAAAATATGGTATCCTTTTTTCTGTACAGAGCTGAGTTGCTCTAGCAGCACCCTTTGGATTTTCTGTCTTTTCCATCAGACCAGGAGCTGAAGGACTCCTTATCTCTGCTCTCTGACTTCCTAAACACTCATTATAGTCCATTTCTTATCTTACTGATAACAATGTGGCTTAAATAAGTGTTTATGACCTCTTAGTAGTTTAGATATAAGGTTTTTTACACTACCAGCACAAAGTGAAAGTGAAAGTACCAGTCAGACAGCTAGAAAAAACTGTTAAACCTTTATGACAGAACCGCTCAATATTTTTAATAAAGGCCAATTTAAAAAAAAAGATTTTTTAGCCAAAAATGAGTAAAATGCAATCATAAAAAAAATAGCCTTCGCAGGTGTACATAGCCTTTAAGGACCCGGAAGGGTCAGTAATGCGTTATATGGTGTTATATTTCTGCTCATAGACTCAGTGTAATTATGTTTTAACAATGTTGGAATAAAGGCTACATTTTATATTGACTTGGAGGACTGAACCTACTCTTCATTATCTTCACATGTGAAAGATGGAGTTTGTAAATATCTAGGTACACAAGAATTACTACGACAAGTCCATCCCTTCCCTGAGCGCTGATCCTAAATATTAGGACTACATGGAGGGTGCTACTGGTTTAAATACAATGAACACATGAATAGACCCGGATACACGCGTATCCCTTGTGAATGGCTGAGATGTGTTTAGAAAGAAACCTATCCTACAGCACTCGCCGTCAAAGGCTAGATTTGGCACAAAGAGAGATTACATAGATTAAGATTAATGTAGACCAAGTAAATAAAATGTATTTGCTCTTGTTTTTTTTTAAAAAAAACAAAGAGTAAGAGCAACATCAGTAGTACAAGACTTGACATTCATAAATAAGCATAGTCTTTAGTAAAAGTCCATTACAGCACAACAACCTGATTCATAACATACACATTATTTATAGGAGCTAGATAGATAGATAGATAGATAGATAGATAGATAGATAGATAGATAGATAGATAGATACCATAGATAGATAGATAACAGATATGAGATAGATAGCTAGATAGATAAATAGATAGATTGATCTATAGATATATGTGCCATTTTCATCAGTATAAAGCTATCTGTCCATTACAGATTTACCTACTTTGCGTTCCCTCCATTACCACTGGGTGTCACTGCAGTTTAAGGTTAGAATTAGTGTTGAGTGAATCGAACATCAGATCATAGATGCTTAGTTGATTTGTTCTAACACTTTTAACACTTTGTTTTATTGCTGTATGGAGACCTGTCTCATTACAGCATTAAGATGTATTTGTTTCACGCAAAGTCACGCGAGACTTTGGTGAATGAATTCGGTATTCAGTTGTACATCTTCAAAAACAATTCAAATTAGAAATCTGAAGTTGGGTTTGGGACCAAGGTACCAGCCGGTCTCAAACCTGACTTTGGATTCCGATGCTGAATTGTTTTTAAAGATGTAGAGCTGAATATCAAATTCATTACCCGAAGTCTAATGTGACTTTGGGTGAAACGTATCTTGCCTCAACAGAGGCAATACAATTTAATGCTGTACGGAGACAGGTCTCTGTACAGCGTTAAAACAAAGTGTTAGAACTTATTGACTTTGGATCTATGATCCGAAGCTCGATTCACTCATCACTAGTTAGAATGCAGCTAAGGAGGGTCTACACCAGGGATCAGCAATCTCCAGCACTCCAGCACTTCTGAAACTACAACTCCCAGCAAGCTCCATTCACCTCTATGGGAGATAGAACAGTCAAGCAAGTGTTTATGCTGGGAGTTGTAGTTTCACAGCAGCTGGAGTGCCGAAGGTTGCTGACCCCTTCTCTACACTTTAGTAAAAACAAACACCTTTCTCTAATAAAGTATATTACAAAAAGGCTAAACATTATTGTCCTTAGGTTACTTTCACACTAGCGCTTTTGCTGGATCCCGCAGGACTCAGCAAAAACGCTTCTGTTACTGATAATACAACCATCTGCATCTGTTATGAATGGATCCGGTTGTATTATCTTTAACATAGCCAAGATAGATCCGTTATGAACTTCACTGAAAGTCAATGGGGGTCGGATCTGTTTTCTATTGTGTCAAAGAAAACAGATCCGTCCCCATTGACTTGCATTGTGGGTCATGACGGATCCGTCTTGCTCCGCATCCCATGATGGAAAGCATGTGTAAACGCTAGTGTAAAAGTAACCTTACACAATACTAAAAATAAACAGTAACACTTTAAAGTTAAAATACTTTTTCAGGAATGAATTAAACCTGGGATTTTTCTTTGGTGCATATTTTAAACCACAGTAAACAGAACTGGCGATCAGTACATACAGTGTCAGCATTAACCACCAGCAACAGTGGTATGCGTGCAGAAAAGCCTTACCTGAGAATTTATAATGCGCATGGTGGTTTTGTTTCCAACATCCTTTTCATAGTTGTGTGTTGGAGCAGAATTAAATCGTAACACAGCATCATGGGCATCTGTACAATGCAAAAAGATGGATGTATTATTTCAATACATATAGCAAGAACACAAATTCTATACTGTTACTATCACTATACTGTTAGAGTGTGCACCAAAACACATAGCAAATGCTCTAAAAATTAATAAAGAACATAAAACAGCAATAACCAGGTAACTATGATATATTAAAACATATGGGTTTGGATGTGCGTGTGTGTGTGTGGGGGGGGGGGGTAGGGATGGTTGCTACACATTTTTAGGGGAATTCACACAATCTATGTCATTGTTAGCGACAAAAAGCTAATTTTCAAGAGTGACCGTGATAAATTGGATATGTTAGTGCAGCAAGTGAACAGTCAGTTCTTGAAGCTGATGTGTTGGAAGAAAGAAACACACAGGCAAGTGTAAGGCTCTGAGTGACTCTGACAAGAGCCAGATTGTGATTGCTAGATGAGCATCTCAAAAATGGAAGGTCTTGTAGGGTGAATGGACAGGTTAGCATCTATCAAAAGTGAAGGACAACCCATGCCTCTGGGACAGAGCACTTGCGTCCAAAGCACATTGATGTGCGTGGGGGGCAAAGGTTAGTCTGATGAGTCTAATCCCACAGATGAGCTATGGTAGTACAATTGCTGAAAGAATGAATGCTAGCTAAGACAGAAAGGTGTCAGAATGGCAGTGCATTACATTTTTTACACTTTAAGCCTCCCTGGCATAGATACACATCACGGATAAGCTTGCATAAAACCTCCATGATGTATTGGTACATCATGGTAACCATCTGGGCACAGGAGTTGTGTCTGTGGAAGTACTGCAGGATAATTCAGACCCGGACGTTTAACCCCAGCCAGTAACAACCACGGTAGACCATTAGACAGAAAGGGTTCCCTCTGTGCCTATCTCAACCCCCCACCATAAACACAACTACGGTGTAATGATGGGTTGATATAGATGCAAGGTAACTAACAAAAGCCATGGGCCTGCCATGACGGTATGCCTAAGTCCGTGCAACAGCCTAATAGATAGACTGTCAAGCAGGCAATAATGCTTTGGGATACTGACTATACCAAAGCATTATAAAAGTGACCATTTGATTGCATTGTGAAGTCCTCTTAGCACAACTAAAAAAAAACATCATTACCTAAATTTTAACATAGCATATAAAAAAAAAATATATAAAACCAGCCTCTCAGCAGTATGAAATAATAATTCAAAAGAACTTAGAAAAACCCTTTAAGGGATTAAAATTATTCCAATTATGTCATAATTATATATAATTATATAAATGAATATTCATTTCTGAGACAACCCTTTTAAGTTAACGATATTCAGAAAAATTACCAAAGCTGTTTCTAAAGTTGCGGCATGACTACAACTACTTTCATGTAGCATTTATCAGAGAATCTTGCCATCTAGATTGTATTTGACATCCTGTATGCTTAAACCTCACTGGTCAATTGTGAACTTGTACACGACCACATGTCAATGGCTGTCCTCCGTCATGGTGTTTATCGCATTTCCATCAAATAGTTCACGCTCCGCTTTTCACTCTTCTGGACAACACTTGCTTGGCATCATCTTCAGTGCAAAGACTAGTGAGAAGCCATGGTTTATTTCTAGGCACATTTTATTCACGTGCACTATTTTAACTGACTATTTTAACAATTGATGGAATAAAACACATTCCAGATGTCAGGGACAGATACAGGTGCCCATGTTTCAGAGCAGTTCTTAAAAGTGACTTCTCTCCAGCCAACCTACTGTCTTCCACTATAATCACAGGACATATTTAAAGGACTAATATATGAGGAGCATAAGACAGTCATCTCAGCAAGTCGGAGATGACAGAAGTCTCATCATGGACAAATGCAAGGGTGATTCATGAGTATGCCTGAGATCATCAGCCCTGTTGGCAACAGTACCAACTCTGGTCATACACTGATAAAGCCTTCATTGGTCTCATGTCCCACTCCCTTGGGTTATCATGGCTTAATTTACACCCATGACAACCTAGCCCTGATAGATAAGTTAGTTCATGTGCTGCCCCCTTCTGTCCTGCATACTATAATATGTTCTGCCAAAAGCATTAGGAAGACAAATGGGGTGGGAGTAAAACCAACACTTTGAGAAAAAACTACAATTCTTTATTCAGCTTGGTCCAGAAAGGTTAGATTACTTAGCATTCTATTACTTCTGGGCTATTTTATAGATCTGTAACTGGAAGGTGCCACTCTTACTTTCCTTCAGCATTTCCTCCTACTCACATGCCTCCATTTACCATCTAGAAATTTAACTCTGAACAATACAATTTAAACTAAAATATTGCTGACAAGAATAATCCGACAATAACAAGCACTGGCAAGGCACAGATGGATGAGGTCTGCTAACCCACTGCCACATCTGGCTCAAGTAATAAATAAATGCAAAAGATTATCAAATCGAGGCACACTGATGAAAATAAGTGCAATCATTTTTCCTGCCATCTCTTATTAGGGAAATCTTGTGGGTGATTGCCTTCCTTTTGTACAGATGAGACATTCACTGCAACCTGTACCCCAAATTCTCCTTTCCTACGATGGTCATAATTCTTTTTAGCTAAGGCATCGTTTAACTGAAAAAGGCAGAAGTCACGATATAGTACTATCCGTAAAGAAAATGTTATCTTTGTCATTTCATAAGATAATGCATGTGTATGAAAACTGTGGTGATGATGCCCACATAAAACGGCCAGGACACTGAGGATACACCAGGAATTTTGTTGGGTGCAAGGGGTCAGTTGGTGCTGGACCTCCTCCACTATGGATCAGTGTTCTTCTGTTTTGCCACCTCTATTTGGAAAGCTTTAGTAAAACAGCTTCTAAATGAACCAAGAACTGGTGATCATTAAACCTCTAGAGATAAAGCCCCTATGGCCAGTTACACTAGAAAAGAAAACTTGAGAAGAAACAGGTTACAAATATGTGAGAAAATCCTTTATCTAAAATAGTATAGTAGTGAGTTGGGAAAATGAATACATGAATAAACAAAATAAATGCATAAAATAATAATAAATGGACAAAATAAAACCGAAAAGCATTCATTGATTTATGACCTAAACAAAATACAAAATTTTCATTAAAATAGTTTTCTGTAGCTACATGAAACACAGTTATGTAGAAAAAAAGAAACCTCAAAAGTAAAAATGAGGGGGTTGCTAGCACAAAATGAGTCTAACTACAGGGTGTTCACAGGTTGTAGTAGCACATGAGGCCTGAAGGACATTCTATCAAGTTATGTCAATGGAATGTCAGTGTATTATCTCTAACGTGTCATCGCTATGGAGGGAATTTATCATTTGCAGTGTTTTTATGATTTTCTTATGAGAAAATGTCATGTGGTTTTGCCAATGTCAGTGAAAGTATGAAAGGAAGTTGCGACTTTTTATGCGACTTTTGCAAAAGTCACATATAGTAAAAGCACCATAAAAGAGATCTAAACACTAAACTTGTCTTAAAAAATAAGCATAGGTAGATAAATGTCAAGGAATTTTGCTCATAAAAAGACATGCACCAAAACACACGACAATTTTCTGCCAGAAAAGTGTCGCACTATGAAAGATAAATGCCTCCTATTGCATTATCTTGCTTTATTATCATGTTTATAAGCCATGTGCTGTGTCATCCCTTTTGTGAATTATGCCTGTAGCGTGACATCACGTTCCACTATCTCTGTACTATGACATTACTGTGTGCATTATCCTTATATTTTGATGTTGTCTTCATAATCTATATGCAGTGACATTTTGGTACATGGCAGTCTTTAGCCATTATCTATCAGGTCACTATTCTTTAATTATTTATTTTATTCTGTGGCATTACCCCTTTTCTCTTCTCCCATATTGTGACATCACTGTGTGCAATAACCCTTTCCTATGACGTCACAGTGTTTACTTTCCATTTGATGTGTACTACAGCTCTCATAGCAATTTACTTATAGGTAGATTTCTGTTGGTTATCGTAACTTGCCACCATCTTGAATTAAGGTTTGGCTTCTTACAAATAAAGATGGACTCCTACAGAATGTTTTATTCTCTGGTCTGCTAGAAAAGTACATGATGTAAATCATAATGAAGGTATCCTTTTTTACCGGTGTCTGTAGTTATTAATTTATCCACTCTCTTCTGCTTCTCAACTGTGACACGTGAACGACACTCCGACTCTCCAACTGACACAGAGTCTGTGGACAGGAAGTCAGTTTCTCTATCCATTCCTATGACAGCCTCAATGTCAGTCTCATAGGAATGAACGGAGAAACTGTATCAGTTGGAGAGTCAAAGTATCAGTCACATTTCACAGCTGAGGATCAGAAAGAAGTGGATAACTTACAAACAGAGTTACTGGTAAAATGATTTACATCATGTACCTTTCTAGCGGGCCAGAGAATACATTTTTGTGGGAGTACTTCTTACAGCGGCATGGTTACACCATCTGAGACACTACTCTGCTCCACTAAAATTCCCAGAATTTCCTGTGGGGAAGGTGGCGCTCACAAGAGCAGCACTACTGAATAAGCTATGGCAAGTTGAACTCATCATTGTGTCCTTCACAGAAAGTCAGCATTGCATAATGTTCTTGACCTCCAGTCTCTCCATGTCATGCTGCTCCAGAGAGCTGGTCAGACCCTGGGTCACATAACCAACCTAACAGCTCAGGGGTGAAAACTGGACAAAGGCAAAAAAAAACAAACAGGTTTTTACACACCCATAAACTATAATAGTGCTTCTTTAAGATCTTCACTTACAAGATCTTGGGAACCCAAAGGAGGGTTTTGTGGCACATCGGAATACGGCTAGTCTATAGATCTGCTGTGGGCATATTCAAAAAGTAAAAGAACCACTGTCACAACTGATACGCCCTCACCATTCAGCAGCATTGTGTTCAGTATTCCTTGTAATTGTTAGTTCTTAAAATCACTGAAGTTAATGAAACTTGATTTTATGTTTCATTGCAAAGAATTAACTAACGTAATTGTTTCCAGTGTAGACAATACCAAATTCATTTTATACTCGTAATGCCTATCCAGCAAAGCCAAAAATTACTATTGTGGAGTCAATAATAAGCTTATGTTCCTGTTAATGGATGACTATTGTCATGTCTATAGAGAAGTACAGTAATGGGTAGTTTCCAGTGTTTTCTTCTGTCTGTGTTGACAATCCTAGATATGGGAATTAATGATTCCATCGGCCTCGGTTTAATAGAGCTGAGGCAAGTGCATGAAGAATTGCACAGGGTATCTGCGGTGCTGAACCTTAAACTTGTTCTGGGAAGTCTGGAAGTTGCCTGGTAATGATGGCAGATCTAAATTATCACAGACATTTAAAAGGGACTCTTTTGTGTCAAGCAGAAGAGAAATAGAAAGGAAAGGGCACGTCCGGGAAGCAGCGGTGATGGGATGATTACACGTTGCTCATCTTAAGAAGGATTTTAGGTGTTCAAAAAAAAAAAAAAAGTATTCCAGACAATCAGAAGGGTAAAGAAATTACTGCTCTGACTGAGGTTTTATTCAGGGTAAATGACAGCGTCTTTAAATGAAGATGTGCTAATACAAGAAAAGTAAATGCTGCCAAGCTCTACGACAGGCCCATAACACAGCTGTCACTCTCATACTGAATGCTGGATACACGCAAAGGAGGATGCGCTCCTTCATGAGGCTCGGCAAACCGGCTGATGCTTCCAGGATAGCAATTATAGGATTACTAAGTTTACTTACATCTTATTAAATATTTTTATACACTTCTGCAGTTTCCTTGAGACTTCAGCATCTATTTATAGTGTAAAAGCTATGAGGGAAGACTTGTGCTCACTCCTAATATATTTATTTATATTTAGTAGAGTGCTTATAAACCATGAAAATTTACCTATTTCATAGTAAGCAATCAGTTTTAAAGATGTTAAAGGGGTTGTGTCACCTCAGCAAATAGCATTTATCATGAAAGGGAATTTAATACAATAAATGTTATTAATGTACTCTTATTATTCAAATTACTTCCTTTGCTCGCTGGATTCATTTTTCGATCACATTATACACTGCTCATTTCCATGGTTACAACCACCCTGCAATCCATCAGCTGTGGTCGTGCTTGTACACTATAGGAAAAATCACCAGCCTATGCGCACTCCAGGACACCACAGAGGCCAACACTTTTTCCTATAGTGTGCAAGCACGGCCACCGATTGCAGGGTGGTCGTAACCATGGAAATGAGCAGTGTATAATGTGACAGAAAAATTAATCCAGCCAGCAAGGGAAGTAATTTGAATAATAACAGTACATTAGCAATATTGTTGTATTAACTTCCCTTTCATGATAAATGCTATTTGCTAAGGTGACAAAACCCCTTTAACACCTTTGAAACTGAGTGCTTACTATGAAATAGGTAAATTCTCACGGTTTATAGAGCACTCTACTAAATACATTTGTTAGCATAGAGCACAAGTCTTCCCTCATAACTTTTACACTATAAATAGATGCTGAAGTCGGTGTGCATTTTGGTGGCGTCGAAGACGGAATAAAATAGACCGACTCCGACTCCAAAAATATATAATACATTGGTACAGTTAGTTCAATGCAGTATGTGCTGAATATATTTTCATAAGAATTTGGGAAAATTATCAAATGTCCTATAAATGTCTGTTCTATTCCTGAACTAAGGATCTAGACTTTTAGTTGAGATGAATGTGTGCTGTCCTATATGTAGATGCTCAGAAACAAAGGTCCTCTGCTACAGATCAGAGGAAAAAGGCACTGGGGAGGAATGGCTGTACTCATCCCAGATCTACTAGAGAAAACAGGATTAAAGGGATTTTCTCACTAGTTACAAAGATTAGCTTGAAACATAAAGGGACAGTTAAAAGAAGACATTTTCTAAATACAGTGGTCAGTAAATTTTACTTTAGTCATGAACTATAGACAGTTTAACAGGTCTCTCACTGTACACAGGTTTCTATGGTAACCTGCAGACCAGAAAGACTGTTATCCGATTGGCTGAGAGCAGTCAAGAATGATGGGAATGAGCTCTGAGTGATTACCTGCAGTAAGTAAAAGGTACAAGTGTTGTGAGGACTGAGAAGCTTTACCTGTAATTGTGTTAGAGATCACAATCTCCTCTGTCAGAGTAAGTTAATATATGCTAATAACTACTGGAGACCCACCCACAGCCTGAGGAGACAGAGTGCGTGCAAACTGCCTGTCAGCCAGTGAATCAATGTGCTGAGAACACCTTTAATACAAATACTTCTTAGTATATCTAAACTTTCAATAAACTGTGCATAAATCAATTGTCCACTGCAATTTCTCTCTGTATGCTTTATGTTTTAGTTTTCTTTTCCTCTGATATAAAACACCTAGGGCCTTATGTATGAAAACTGCCTAGGTGCAGAAGTTTCTTTGTTGCCCATAGAAACCAATCAGAGCTCCCCTTTCATTTCATATAGTGCTCTGGAGAAATGAAAGGGGAGCTCTGATTGGTTGCTATGGGCAACAAAGAAAGTCTTAGACCCAGACAGTTTTCATACATCAGGCCCTTAGTGAGCTGTACCCAGAGAAGCCTGATACTGAAAGTTCAGAGTAAAGATATCTAGTAAAACATACTGTATGTTATAAACTTTTTTTTGTCATGACATCTGTACTATTGATTTATGCAAAGTTTGTTTAAAGCTATTACTGAAACATGTGCTATGTATGAGGGAGTCAGAGTCGGGATTCGGAGTTAGGGGAAATTGAGGAGTCGGAGTTGGAGTCGGGGCTTTGGCTTACCAACTCCACAGCCCTGAAAGGAAGCAATATGGGCAATCACAATACATTAGTAAGTGCCTTGTATTAACTTTCTCTACATAAGTGCCACTTGCTGAAGTGAGACAACCCCTTTAAGGATGCCAGCCGTTTCAGGTATATATTGTAATTATTAAGTGATAGTCATGTCATTTATAGTCACATAACATCTTGGGAACTTTAAACATAATGTAATGTACAGTAGCTTATACACCATTTTTTATGTCTTGGCTGCATACCGTATATGGCTATGGATGTCTTTGGAGCATTTTTTGTACTGAATAGCACAAATATTTGGCTAAGAATAAACTGTGTAATTTGGTTCAATTCTAAAAAAAAATCATTATTTGTTTTCTGCAGTTTTTATGTATCACAGTACATAGCAAGATGCAAAATACTGAAAGCTCAGTCTTCATGAACTACTACATTCTCCTCACAAATCATATAAGCTCAATTATGAACAAATTAAATTTGATCAAGCTTAACTTGATCATAATTAAGCTTAGATAATCGCTTGGGAGAACCTGGAGATCGAATCATGTAGAAAAATCTGATTGGACAATGTGGTAACCCTTCATAGTTCCAACACCAAAAGTTTCTTCAAAATGCTGATCTCAGAATAAAAAACGTTATGTAGAGCGTAAAGCCCACAAAAAGCTGGCCATTTTTGTTAACAGAAGCAGCTTAAAAGATCCTACTAAGGGCTCATGCACACAAACGTATTTTGTTTCTGTGTCCAATCTGTTTTCTTATGCGGCCTGTATGCAGAACCCTTCACTTCACTGGGACCACAAAAAAAAATGAAATGACTCTGTGTGCATTCCGTGTCCGCATAGCTGTTCCACAAAAAAATAGAACCTATCCTATTATTGTCCGCATTATGGACAGGGATAGGACTGTTCTATTAGAGGCCGGCCCTTCCAGTCCCTAAAATGCGGAAGGTACTTGGCCGGTATATGTGTCTTGCCAATCTGCAATTTGTGGGCTGCAAGACAACCAATGGTCGTGTGCATGAGCCGTAACCTTAAAAGACACCTGAGTTCTGCTCAGGACAGCACTCCTTGCTTATTTCATGATCAGGCACTTCAGTAAGCAGTCTAGTCAGCCCTAGCACTAGGCATAAGGGACAAATGCCCCAAATATTTTTGCCCCATTTTCAGTGCCCCATTCAAGTGTATGCACGTCCAAAGCTCCTGTGTCATATTAATAGGCCACAGCCACTTTAGTACTGTAGCCTATTAGAAGGTGCAGGGTGATAGAGCACTACTACTATTAGCAGTGTCCTGCTACTTTTATTTATTAAGTAGTATCCAGGGAAAGTGCATTCAAGAGGCAGTGTCTTTAAGCTTTTCACCTTTAATCTGATGGCGAATCAGTATTGATAATTATTGATAAGTCTCATTTTTGTGAGGAAAGGGGGTGGCTTGCTTTAAAAAACAAAAAACTTTAGGAAGATTGCATGTGTAATTATTTGCCATTTACTTGTTGTCTCTACTTTGTGATCTCCACTTTAGCCTACTTACCTTACTGGAGTATTATTGGGGTGCACTGGTATGTGCCCACAGATCCCTACAGATCAAGCAGCTTGCTCTTTCTTACACCTTCACTTGCCTATTTTTATGTTTTATAATGTGGTAGTGTATAAGACTGTACATTGGATTAATTTAGTTGAATTTATTTAAGGGGGTATTCCGGTAAAGTAACTTAATTTTTTTAAAACTGCATTAAGGCTGCAAGCTGTGACCCAACCAGAACCCATACCTACACATATAACCAGAGCTTCATTTTACCTTGTAATCCATGTGTCTAGCATCTGGTTGAGCCTACAGCACACTGACAGTACTATGGCTCCTGATCTTCCCTCACAAAACTACAATCCCCACAATCCCTAGCTTTCCTGCTGTGAGTGTTGATGATTACTGATTGGCTGTCTGACATACAGTCCGGTCACGCCCCCTCTTCTCAGTAATCAGCAGCACACTAACATTTAGCTAGAGAACAAATAGCAACACACTGAGCATGCTCGACCTAACAAAGGCTCAGAACTACAGGTCGATGACATAGTAATGTATGAGGAAACACAGTGGGTAGCAGAGGAAGAAACTACTTCTATAACTACTGAACGGTAAATATGTGAAATTGACATTATATTAGGTAAGTACTGATGATGAATTAGACTAAAACATAAGTTATATTTATGGTAACTGGAATACCCTTTTAAGAAACAGCAGTCATTGCTACAGTATGCAAGTCAGGAAGCTGAAAATATGTTGTTTGTTTCTGCTTCTACTACTTCTGATGCTTAAGCAATGAGATGGTTTAGATATAAATCTTCTTATTTTGAAAATCAGTTGCCATAATTTGCATGAAGAAAAAAGTATTTTATCTTGGGTACTCGACAACCGATTTTCACAAGACAGGTATTGTTTTAATCGGCAGGATCAACCTGCCTGGCAGTATGTCTGGTTTATTAGGGTTGATCCTACTAACAGGTGCTCTTTAACACTTCATAGCAGCTTCGTCAGTGCTGCCTCGTTTGGCCTCACCTTAAATATCTTCCCTGACTTTAGCTTGTCCCTCTTCTGAACCATCTGTAGCTATGTTTAGAGACGATTACATTTTCCAGTTTTGCCAGTTAGGAAGCATTTAATCATTTCTTCCCTTGTACTCTATAGACTGGCAAATCTGTTAATCAAGAAATTGGTCGCTGTTATTGTGGAAGTATTCGTGAATCATAACTTTATGGAGCATTATATGGTGCCTAATCAAATCAAATGGCCACTTCTTTTCCTCGAGGCGGAGTAACGTTCTCTGGGGGAGGGGCAGTCCCGCTCTATTACCTTCATAAGTTGTATATGAGAAAATAGAATGAGGCACATTCTGGGCAAAATGAATGCATTGGCCCAGATACGCTATTGACAAAATGACCTTTTGTGACAAAATGCGCAAAAATGCCTGTCTTAAACATTTGAATTAAAGTAAGAAAACCCAAAGTTGTCCTAAACTTTAAGACAAGCAGTCTATGCATGCACCAGATTTATCATACAATCTGAGACAATGGGGAACATTTACTAAGCACGCTGTGCCAGAATAATGATGTAAGATGCACCAACAAGAAGGGCATTCTGATTTGCACTAAATATATCAACTGTTTTCTCCAGAATTTTCACCATAAAGAATGCATCACGCCAGAAATGAGTTATAAATATCAAAGTGGCGCATATTACACCTCATTTATCATCCTCTTATCTGCAGATATGTGTCAGATTGTTGCGGACAATTAAGCCAGCTTATGTAATGGTTTTTTGTGAAAAAGTCGCATTTATAGCAGAAATATGTGAATTTTTGTCAAAAAGTCACATTTATGAAAAGAAATACTAACTCGTTGTGGGAACAAGTGATAGGAAAGTATTAAAACAGGATGATATAAATGAGCTAAACAACAGGGTTTTTGTCAGTAAATTGTCATTCAACAAAAAAAAACAATAACAAAAATGTCCCAAGTCTAAGACAAAAGTAGCAATTTACCAGTGGAAATGTCGCAAATATGTTTCAAAAGTCGCAAATGTGGTCTGGGCAGGGCGGGCTGAAATGGCGCATTTCAGTTTAAAAAAGTCTCATTTTAGTGCTATTGGTGTTAAAATGTTGTAAATCAAAAGAAATAGGCATATAATAAAGTTTATATTTTAAAAAGTCACATTTTACAAGAGGCGTGCGCCTTTTGCTATATCAGGTAAAATAAATCACCACTTTTGATTTGTAACGTTTGTATTTTTTTGCCACAAATTACACCATTATTGATAAATGTCCCCCAATGTTCTCATTCTGGAACATTTACAGACTCTGGGGATCATTCATCAAACTGGTGTAAAGTAGAACTGGCTTAGTTGACTACAGCAGCCAATCAGATTCAACCTTTCATTTTTCACAGCTCCTTTGGAAAATAAAAGGAGGTATCTGATTGGTTGTTATGGGCAACTAAGCCAGTTCTACTTTACACCAGTTTGATAAATGACCCCCTCTCTGCGTACATGTCTAACTCATTGCAACCCTGGACTACTGTGTTGTGCCTGGTTCGGGGCCTGAGTGGACGGAGCGTGACACAAGGGTTGTCTCTTTAGTGTTCTTTGGATCCTTGTGTCATGCCCCGCTCTAGACACAACACCGTGTATACATTTTGTCCAGAGCATTCTTTTTAAAGTATTAAATTTTATATGGTATGATAAATGGAGAATGATTTCTATTTATTGTGTAGAATGTCAGAATTTCTTGTCTTTCATGTATTTCTGTGTCACAGAACTTAGGGGTTGTTCACATATCAGTTATTTCCATCAGTTATTGTGAGCCAAAACCAGGTGCAGGTCAAAAACACCAAACAGGTGCAGATCTTTTCATTATATCTGATCTCTGTTTAGTGTCCACTCCTGGTTTTGGCTGACAATAACTGATGGAAATAACTGATCAAATAACTGATATGTTAATAACCCCTTACACTGCTTAGTCATTGAACTTATTTATGTTGAGAAACACACAAATACTTTAATCAAGTAAAAATGTATCAAATTCTATACATGAACCCCAATACAGCTTCACATGTAAAGCGCTCTTCACATCAATTCTGGTCTCCGTTCAGCTATTTGATGGTTAGAATAGCATACTCAGCAATGATAATCTTGCCATAAAGAGAAAGGAAACCCAATGGAAACCTGATGGACCCCATCAATGGCAGACAGGCCATGGACCCTAACAGGCAGGCTCCTGGTGGGCCGATGCCCTGTGACCCTCCCAAGTCTTCCTCATGGCCACTGGCTGGGAACATACCAACTTGATGTTTCCACGTTAATTTACGCTGAGATTATAAGGTATGGATGAACTCGGACAGCAGACGCAGTTGCCCTCCTGCATTCAAATGTATCGTCATTCTCAGGTATCACTGGATGTACAGTAATAGGTACATATGTAGTGCTGTGTTCTACTACATGTTTGTTAGTGGTGAATGACCATGTAGCATGCTGAAGGTAGGGCTGGTTCATTTCTGTGACCGACGTCTCACCCTCTCAACCCACCCCTCCATATCTAAATTGGAGACAACCATAGAAGGACAGAATGTGGCCACCACAAGGAGGCAAGCATCTGGAAAGGTGTTCTGTAATGCTATTTATTCCTGCTGCATAAGTATTTTGTGCTGCACTATGGTATTTGGTTCTGCTGTGGTGGTATTTTGTGCTACAAAATGGTATTGCTGACCCTGCCTACTTAACTTGGGCCCTACTTGTGTTGGCCATTCCTACTTGTGTTGGCCCCCACCTTTGGTCAACTTAGACATGCCTATAACATGACCCACGTTTATTTATTTTTTCAAGACCACTTTAAGTTCCCAGTCCAACCCCGGAACTGCATTATAAATCGATCGGATGCATCAGGATTCATTAGGAACCATTTGCAAAAAATTAACTGATTATTTCATGGCTCCACCAAATGGAAGTCATGACGCTAAAGTGAACAGAGTCCAATAAAAGTACATGTATAAACAATAAAGCTTCACATGTAAGAATACACACATAAAAGTCTTTAGATTTCTTGAGAATTTGATTCCCTTTCGTGATTCGATCACTCTACCCATTTTTCAAGCAGCTTTTACGGTGCAGAAAATGAGCTGGAATGAACAAACGAGGCGCAAAAGCGCAAAAAATGGCATTCCAAAAACCTAGATGCATTTATCCTGATTCGTCTTCCACTCCAGACATTCAAGGAAATGTAATATAAAAAAAAAAACACAATAAAGAAAGCATACAATTTTATTTGGCATATAACACACTGAAAAGCATTCCCGTTAGAGTATCCCCTAAGGCTATTTTTGCAGAAGCTAATTTCATGATGGGGACTTGCTAGCGCTGTGTAAGCAATTCCCCTCATAGCTCCTCTTTCTTGTTATGTATTAAATAGGTCAGGAAAGTGATATTTATTTTTGGAAGGTTTTTCTATCCTCTATAGAAAAAAGGATGAAATACTATTTTATTACGTATTTACAGTTTTTGCTGACCTTCAGAGTGCTGTCATATCCAGCAGTCAACAGAACAAGCAATTAAGAGTCTTGGTCAAAGAGAGTCAATTCTCTTTTATGTCTACACTACATATTTACATATTTTAAAGGGTCACTGAGTTGACAAAAATTTCGATATGATATAGAGACATATCAAATGTTTGATTGGTGGGAGTCTGAATGCTGAGACCCCTACTGCCCCTATAACAAGAACAGAGAAGAACTTTCTCTCCTTGATGCAGAGGATGGAATCGAGATGGGTCCATAGACTTCTATTGAGCCCATATACGGCAGCGAGGAGATAAAGGCAGATTTATATGAAGGCTTCTCTCTTTGTTCTAGGGGTTGGTGGGGTTCTCAGCACTCAGACCCCCACAACCAAAACCTTTTATATGTCTCTATGATATATCAAACGGCGTGTTGTCTCCTTTGCAGCGGTGGCGCTATGTAATTACAATTATACTTGTAATTACACTGCGCCGCCAAAGTTTCTGAGATGAGACAGGCAGTGTAATGAAGTGGAAGTAGCACTCACATGGAGCACCGCGTGCTCTTCAAACAGCTGATTGATGGGTTGCTGGGTGTGGGACCTGCATTGATCAGATCCTGAAGATAGATCATCAATATATACTGCCTGCACAACCCCTTTAATCATACTGTTTAAGAACTTAAAAGTCACAGTCGTATCATTGTTTTTAAAGCATTTTTCCAAAATTGAGAGTTCAGAGTTTTATCATAATTTCAGAAACAAATGCTGGAAAAAAAACACCAAATTCACTTTAAGTGTGCAAAAAACCCAAGATTAGGATATACTATATATCCTTACGGAGAGCACCTAAACAGTGTGAGGAGTCTTATAGGCCAGGCAATGCTCCTCTGGAATTCTGGGACGAAGGTATGCAAATAAGTTCTTAACAAGCTCTGCCTCTAATGCCACCAGATGTAAGGTAGCTATCTTATAAGTCAATGTTCGACCTTTTAAACAGGCCTTGAGACATAACTGGATTATAAAGCAGGGAGTATAACTGCGGGATAAGATGACACAGAAGTTGTAGTCTGTTACCGTTAATGGACATTGGTTGGAATATGAGCGGACAGTATCAGATTTGTAATCAGGGCTGTTGTGATTGTGAAGATGCATGCAACCTTAAAATGGAGAATATAACCGTGTTTTGCTACAGTTTAGGGTCCATTCAGACGTTTGTAGTTCTGGGTCTGCATCCGTTCTGCGTCTGCCTCCGAACAGGTGCGGACCCATTCATTTCAATGGGACCGCAAAAGATGCGGACAGCACACAGTGTGCTGTCCGTATCCGTAGTTCTGCTGCATGGGCCCGCAAAAAATATAGAGCATGTCCTATTCTTGCCCTCAATCGCGGACAGCAATAGGCATTTCTATCACAGGGCCAGCCATGTGCGGTCTGCAAAATGCGAAACCCACATGACCGGTATCCATGTTTTGTGGATCTGCAACTTGCGGACCGCAAAACACTTACGGACATCTGAATGGACCCTTAGAAAGTGAAAACTATAGTATAGTATACTATAGTTATAGTTATATATCGGGTAGTATAGTCAGCAACAAAACAAAAACTTACCAATTTCTGCACCAAGTGAAGAGTTCAGTATAGCTCCAGCAGAGGAAACAACAGCACAAGTAGAAAATCCTTGTGGATACAGTTTATTTAGTGATATTTGGGGAAAATACTTTTCCCATCCTAAATTTGAGAATGGGGCCTCTTTGCCATCCAACGTTCTTACATGAGCTCGCTTTTTCAGGATGCAGAGCAGTTCTTGGGCACTCAGCTTTCGTGAATTCTGTTTTCCTGAAAAGCTTACCCCAAGCTTGTTTGCTCTAAGGTACTCTCTCCTAGCTTTCTGCAAACGAGGTGTCAGCATTTTGGATGAAACATTGCCTTTCCACAGCTTCTGAAGAAATGACTTGGACATGGTTGAAGAGAAACCATTCCACTCATCTGACTCTTCAATCACATGCTGTTTTGTGCGACGTACGTTCCTTCGGATTTTTCTGTGCCGAGAGTGTGAGTTTTGGTGATATTTTGCAGCCTGATTAGAGTCTCCATGGACAAGGGCCCTTTTTTTCTTTGACCTTATAAATTCATCTTCACTTTCAAAATAATTTTCTATATCAGCTATAGTTTTAAGACTACCTGGGCCAGACTTAAAGGAGTTCAAAATGTCTTCATTAACAAGACTGTGCTCATCAATGGCATAGGATAGAGATGGGTCCTGAAGAGCCCCCATGATTGCCCTCTGCTTTCCTTGAATAGGCAGGACTTTTTTATCTTCTAAGTAAGAGAATGCGCTTGGCACTGGTTCCACTGAGTTGCTGTCTGTGAAGTAGATAAAGATCACCAAAAACAATAAGCCCCAAGCGCAGATTCCAAATAGCATGAGTTGTTTCCATTGTTTTAGGTTCGGTTTCATGGCTTAGTCTACAATGGCTCCTCTGTTCTGTGAACTTGAAAATTAAATTGTTACCTGTGAGAATAAAGCAATGTATTTAGAAAGGGTGAAAAAAATATAGCTGTCATTTTTCAAAAACATACCATAGGTGTGACAGTTATTACGTGCATCAATGTACTGTACAAGCCAACTATATTAATTAAAGGGGTTGTGCCATGAAAAATATCCTACAATTTTCAAACCAACACCATGATCGAAATACTTTTGTAATTGTATGTAATTAAACATTTTGTATAGCCAGTGAGCTATTCAATAAAATGTATAGCACCACCTGCTGTTTGGTGTTTTCCTTATTTCTTAATCCACCTTACTGAGGGAGAGAGGTGCAGCAGAAAAGACATTTTCCCTGAGCTACAAGCCTGAAATAAATCTTGCAGAACAATTGGAGCAGTAAATGGGGAGATCTCAATCCATGTGAGGCAAATGGCCACCTCTAGTTTTGTTAGAAAGAGAATGTCATGTACTATATGATGTTTGATTTTCATTTTATTTTTACATCAGTCATGGCATAACCCCTTTAAGGGATACCTTTTAGATGCCCTACAAAACTAGGATGCAAGACTACAAAAGGAATCCTAGATTCTTGTTTAGTATGAAAAACTCTGCGGGAGATTTATCAAGACCAGCATTTTCTGCGCTTGTTTTTCCCTTGCACTAGCAGAGGATGCACCTTATTTATGATATGCACACACCTCGTCAAAAATTGGGCTTATTCTCCTGAAGTCTGTGTGCCATTCAAGACAGCCCAGAGCTGCCGTAGATTTCTAGCTTCATTTGTGCCAGAAAATAGGTGTAAATGAAGATAAATTTGTTGGGGTGCCTGGTAACGTCCCTTCCTGTGAGGGCGAGGGCAGAGATGCGACCATTTTTTAAAAAAGCTACAGTTAAAACACATAGGGGCCCATTTATCAACTGATATACCACATTTTTGTGGTCTAAATTGCCGGTCTCAATAAATGTGCCCCATAGTTTGCGATCTTTTAACACTACTTTTCAGGCGTGTAATCTCTATAAATTAGTATTAGATTGGACTGATTCATATACATTTGTTTCAATAAGCAACACGAGACTAGTAAATGCTATACTATACACCAAGGATCAGCAACCTTCAGCACTAAAAATCCCAGCATGTACACTTACTCGGCAGCTCTTGTAACTCCCATAGAAGTGAACAGAACAGCTGGAGTGCCGGAGGTTGCTGATCCCTGCTATACACTATTCCTCTTAGGCTAGTTCCACACCTGCTTTAAAGCTTTTGGACAGGCTGTTCCAGCAGAGGAAGAGCCTGCCAGAGTTCACTGTGTCTAGCCTAGCTGGATACTGCCATTCACCACCAGATCCCATGAGCTGGGTGCATGCCAGAAACCAGGCAGATCCTCACTGGGTCCCATTATAGTCAATGAGGTCTGAACAGTGGAACTGTTAGATGCTGTGGATGCCACAAAAAAGATTTGCCACTATTTAGAGTAACCAAAGTGCCCCCGTATTACAAGATGTAAGATTGTGCTTTAATTACCTACTGTCTTGATAACTATCAGATCTCTGCCCCTGAAACTGTTCTGCTGTCCAGCATATGATCTTTCCAGAAACACAGAGCAAGGAAGGAGAGCCATGGAACACATCTACTACATGGTGGAGTAAAGGGAAGGTTAACAACTGCTAAGTGTACAGTTTATCACACAGCAGCTGGTAAAAACCAAAGCCCTGATTTGTCATTTCTTCACTTCAGAATTCTGGCATCAAAAAAGTCGCAAAATATGGCATTTGCAACTTTTTGCATTCACTTGTGGAAAAATGTTGCATTTTTTATACCACTCCAGTTTTGTAATGTGGATGGAAACGTTGGCGTGGTTACAGCTATGTTAATGAGTTTCACTCCAGGTTTATCATTGATAGGGGATAACTATTAGATCGGTGGGGACTCCCATAGAAATGAATGGAGCGGCCAGGTGCATGTCTGACCGGCTTCTCTATTCTGCTCAGGGGGGGTTGCAGGGGGTTCCGGGCCCCCGTTCTCGTGATTGGTAGGGGTCCCATCCGTAGGACCTCCTGTGGATAGGGGATAACTTCTAACAACCGGAATACCCCTTTAATAATATATGTGGAGTGAGTGCAATGTGGTTTACATCTTTAGGTGTAACAGAAGGCCAGGGGGTTGCCTGACGTAGGTTGCGACTTTTGCAAAAGTTGCACAAAATACATGAGCCGTAATCCAGGTATAATCTCACTTTTAGCTCTTAAAGATAGACTGAAAATTGGCGAGGATCACGAAATGTCGCCATTAAAATGTTGCAGTTGACACACAAGTGACTTATCTGCTTTCATAAATGACCCCCATAGCTTGTAAGGCTGAAAAAAATACAAACGTCCATCCAGTTTAGCCTATTCTGCAAAGTTGATCCAGAGGCAGCCCCCCCTCCCCAACCTTCATGAGGTTGAAGCTATCTTTCCTCATCTTATGACTTTATTGATGAAAAGCAGCAGTTATTATATCGTTTCCAGCAGCAACACTAAACCTTACACTTTTTTTCCTGGTTATTATACGCATAATATAATAATAATAATATATGTACATTACAAGCCTTTATGAACATCATTTGACTATTTTCCCTCTTTTAAAGCTTCTAGAGATTTGTTCGTCCAATTTAATAATGTCATGTGGATAAGACAAATAAATCAGTGTTTCCCACAGCTGTCATTATCATCATCTCCCTGGCAATGACAGTTAGTAGAATGAGCTGGTGGTCCTATGGAGAGTTTTATAGAGAATCAGATGATGTAAGATTTTGGCACAATCTCATAAGTAGAATTCTGTTACTGGAGCTATTAACACAATTATGATTACAGAAGTCAAGCCCTGGAAAAGAGGTGTTCATTTTTTCTTTGCTCTTTTGTCTATTAATGTAGCCCCTGGATAACCCCAGCCACCTGCTGATCTCTACATTTATTGGATCGCTTCCCACCATAAAAAAAAACCTGATGATGAAAATATACTGCAGCTGCTGAACGCAAGGCAAACAGCTGTAGTGTTCCTTGACCCTCTCTCATACCAGCCATACCATTGTGCTTTTATTTTCCTCCAAGCACACATTGAGCAGGAACGATTTCTGGAGCAATGCTTTTCTCCTTTAGGTTGTTACACAAAATGGGGTTGAAAACAACACTGGTATTTTTATATTTTACAGGTCAAATAATAAACATTATAGATATGTGGCCAGCAGGTGATATACAAGTCTACAAATAAAAACATAACAATCTCCTACATTCCATTCATTATATAATCAAAGGGTTAGAAAAAGTGAAAAACGTCCAGCTCCAATAAAAAGTGTTGCATCTTTATTCTTCAAAAATCATGACTAATAAAATCCAAGTGTGACATCATACAGACAGGATAGCGTTATAGTCTACGCGTTTCGGATACCAAACACGATCACGACCATGTATTTTGGGCCCACTTTTTTGTTTTTTTGGTTTTGCAACTTTTTTACGCCAAAGCCACAGAGTAGGGAGATGGTAAATCTTCCCTTAAGTTGACATATGGACCAAAAGCCCTTTTCTTCAGAATGAAGCAATGGATCGCTAACTGAGCTGAATCTTTACATTGAGCTGAGCTAGACCTACAAGGCATTGTGTTTAGTTTAACAGTGAATTTCGAGGTGACAGACATATTTAAAGGATCACTGTGCTTTCAGAAAACTTTTGATATTTTATGGGGACATATCAAAAGTTTTAATTGTTGGGGGTTTGAGAGCTGAGACCCCCACCAATCTCTAGAACAAGAGGAGAGAAGCACTTGCTTAGAACACTCTCTTTGCTTGCTGGACGAGATCGGAGCAAGATGGGCTCATGCCTCCCTGCTTCACTATTGCCTCCGACTGTAACTGAGCCCTGAGGATACAGATAGAGTTAAAATCAGAATATGCTGCAGCTATCCTGAGATCGGGACAGTCATTCTGGAACTGTCCTGTTAGATCTGTTACAATTGGGAGGCATGATTTTTGTGTTTTTTAAAGTGTACTGTATTGTATGTTGTGTGTATTATGGTATAATCAATTTTACATTTATTGACCACTTTTAGGCCCCATTCACACGACCGTATGAATGGGGCCGTATCTATTCCGCAATATAGCGGAATAGATGCGGCCCCATTCACTTCTATGGGAGCGGGCAGCGGCTCCGCATAAAAAGATAAAACTGGTCCTATACTTGTCTGCATGAACGGACAAGTATAGTCATTTTGAATAGGGCGCCCGGCCGTGTGTTCCGCAGAAGTGCGGAACACACGCCGGGCGGCAGCCATAGTGTGTCTGAATGGGGCCTGAATTACAGCCGTCTGAATGGGGCCTTAGAGTTGATAACTATTGAAACAGATGGTTTCTTTGCTAAAGCTTAAACAACTGCTAAGCAAAAGACTAAATACACACACTGTATAGAATAACACTCTTTTCCTGGGCTTTAATCAAGGGGTCAACATCTGGAACTTTAAAATGTCTTCATAGAAATCTAGGATTACTAAATCAACAACAACCTAACAAAGGGAAGATGAGGCATACACAGAGGCATGCTCAGGCAATGATTGTGAAGTTGACAAGCTTATTAAAAGAGCTGGCAGACTGTAAGTAGACTAAACTGTCAACTGTCACATATGATCTGCACGTCTCTGGATCTAGATTGGGTGATCTCCAGACCCACAAGTGAAATTTACTGTATACATCTCAATTAGCTTTAGACAGTTGATAAATCCTAATAGAATGGCGAGTGTGGCTGCCAACATATTGTCTAACAATGCTTTCTCCTACATCTCTTCAGTCTGAAAGAGTTTTCAGATGCAAAACATAGAATATACAGTATAGGAACATAGGACCATGTAAACTTAAGGAGCATTTTCCTCTGTGTTTCAGTATTACTATATTTTTGGGGAGGGGACAACAATTTCATAATTGTTTTTGGGACGTATTAATAACATGAAGAGTTAATGTCTAAACCCATACATGGAGAGGAGAAAGGTCTGTAAACCTCCTACTCTCCCTATACACTGCTCCCTTGCCCCCTCTAGCCCCCTTCTCCTCTGAAGTCAGAGCTGCAAGTACAGTATATGAAACTCTGACTTTACCCTACTCTAATTCAACATAGATTGTAACTAAAACCACATTCTTGATTTAAAGTTAGGATTCTTGACTTAAAAACAAGAGCCAGAACTCTAGCTGAACTCTAACCTTAAAAAGAGCCCTCAGGAGTGCCCTTCTGCACCCTGTGTAGGGAAAAACATTATTTTCCTTTTCTGCTTAAACAAAGCTTGGGCAAAGTGCCACCACTTACACTGGCTAGAAGAGTCTGCCTGGAAAATATTCAAATTATAATGACTGAATTACACTCCTAAACAATGAAATTGCAACACCAATAAGGAAAAGTTGTGGAATTATGGAAATCACAGGTCAGTCAGCTGTGTTGCTCTTTTTGCCATTTCTGACCAATGAAGTCCCAGATGTGCTTGATGGGAGGAATGTCTGGAGACACTGTCGGCTTTGGTAGCATGTTTAAGCCAAGAAAGCTTCTCAAAGTAGGTAGCACAAGCAACATGTACTGTAGTCTGGCATTGTGCAGTGGTTCCTGGTACATGTACGAGAAATGCCCATACCACTGGTTCCACAACAAATTAAGGTAATGTCTGTTAGCTGTTAGTGTACCTGAAATGAAGACTAGAGGGGTCTGACTAATGTATATTACATCTGTCACTCCACAACTTAATCCTGAGAATAGGACCAGTGTGATGTTTCCTTGTGAAGGGCTCTTTATAGCTTTGCCCACATGGTCTACAGATCAATTTATTGCATTTTGCATCCAAGACAAAAGATGGACTCATCACTGAAGAGCATAGACCTCAATTCCAGCTTCCATTACCATCTTACTGTGTACCATGATAGACTTTGAAATTTATGCTGTGAGGTCAATGGAACACCTATAGCTGGATGTCTGGCTCATAGCCAATGTCGTGCAAATGCCTTCTAGTAGTTTGTGTAGACACTGTTTGCTACCCTAAGCTTGGGATGAGGCGTCCAATTTCACTTGCAGTACAGAATGGATCACTATGCGACATTCTTCTAATCAGACCATTCGTCCATGCAGCAGAGGTTTTTCTCTGTGCATCTCTTGCTGTCATTCCAGTTTATTGTTGTTCTCCCAACCAAAGGACACGTAGTGTTGAACAGTACTGAAATCTCAGCCTAGAGACATAGTGATCTGCCAGAGTGATAAACCAAGGTCTCTCAGTTCAAAGATTCTGTCCCTCTCAGGTTATGACAAGTGGTGATCACTAGCATGATGACAAACAGGAGGCATCCCACATGACTTGATCCAATTTTTGAGGTTTCATGTGGTTAAAAAACTTTGCTTTCAATCTGGGTTGTATGCCCCTTCCATATGCCACATATTGGAGCTAGGTTCTTAAAAATTAGACCATCTGCAGATCTTAGCAACACCTACTACTTCCTCGATTTGCATAACCTTATGGCTTGTCCTTCTTGGTGCTACAATTTCAATGTTGAGGGGTGCAAAATAAAATGCAGTACAATAAAAAAGAAGTAGTCCTGCCCATATAGGTATATTTTTAAGCTGACATAAATTGACATATAATCAATTGATTATAAATATCAGGATCATAAAGAAACACAAAAAAAGTACACAGTAACAGCATTCCTACTCCTCATTTACAAAAACGGTAGGTACTAAAAGTTATTCGTTATCACAAAAGCAATTATTAGCATTGGAAATAATCTAAATTATTATATATTATATAAGGCTATGATATTTTTATTGCTGGGATATAAATTCATGTGGATAAGGACTCAAAATCATATATACATTTAAAAGTATATTAATTATAAAAATAAAGAAGGAAATCTACTGATGGACACCATGGATTTACACTATGTCTCAACCACAGCTCACATGGCTATATATATATATATATATATATATATATATATATATATATATATATATAAGGCATAGCTGAAGGATTTGACATAAAGCTGGTAAGGTTGGTCATTTTAACATTTCAAGGGAATCTAGCATTGAAGCAGAAAATATACCTAGAACAAACTGTATGAACAGGCATTTATAGATGTCATGCACAAGTTCACTGGATTGAATTTCAGGCCTAGGGCTACTTGATACAGGTTTAAAGAGGAACTGTCACCATGAAATGCGGTGCAATCTGCAGGCAGCATGTTATAGAGCAGGAGGAGCTGAGCAGATTGATCTATAGTTTTATGGGAAAAGGTTCAGAAAAACTTGTAATTTTTACATTTACATCTGCAGCCCTATGAAGTGCTATCGGTACAGGAGGGAGGAGTTATCAGTGACTGACAGCTATCTCCCTATACACACTTATACACATAATGCATTCAATCACTTATAACACCTCCCACCTGTACCCACAGCTGTTCACAGGAAGTGAAAAAGCAAAGATATCAATGTATAAATTACAGGCGTTATTGAATCTTTTCCTACAAAACTATATATCAATCTGCTCGGCTTCTCCTGCTCTGTAACATGGTGCTATCACATTGCATTGCATTTTCTGGTGACAGGTCCTCTTTAATGACTACAGTCTACTGTGCTAACTTCTGTGTGAAGTGACCAGCTAATGCCATCATGAGTTGTGATTATGGCCAAACAACATACTTACTTTGGCTCAAAAACGGCTTTGCTCTTTGTATGTATAGTAATCAGCATTAGCTCTGCAGGACATTATGGGTATCAACTCTAAGAAATTGATGCCAGGCTATAGCTATACACACTTATGTTTTCTTTCTAAATAGTACATGTGTCAATGGGCAATTTCCATAACACAAGTCCTTATGTGGACTACGCGGTCTTGACACAAATTTACATTCATCTTCATGGATCCTCAGAGAATTTGCTGAGTTTTTAAGGAATGAGTTTTCAGTATGTGTGAAGAACTGTTCCATGCTCTGTGGTTAGAATATTTATGTCACAGCCATCAATGGCATTTCTTATTCAGATTCAAAACCTTCCTGATTGCCTAGCTGTGCACAACCGAAGACGCACGCACTTTTGCATCCTTTTATTTGTCTACGAAGTTCAGGAAATCTAGCATTATTATATAAGAAGGATATGCAACCTGTGAATATATAAAATGGCCTCTTTTTAACTCCAGCAATATTGTCTCCCCTGCTTTATCTGTGACACCTACCGATAATTTCCTCTTTACAGCTGGCACAGAGACATGTTCAGTTGACTTCTGTAATCTAAATCCTTCATAAAAGAGGAAAATGGTAACTGCTGGATTTATTTTCTAATAAATCTTGGCCATAGACCTGCCATACATTAAGTGTGGATGTCAGGATTTTTACTTATTTCAGTCTAACCCTGGAAAATCCCCTTTAAATGTAGAAAGAAATATCAAGTAGAGATTTTCAACTACTTTTGGTCATTTATTTTATATTGGAATTATAACTGTATCGTCACCAATCATGAGTGACTTTGCTTATCTGCTCCTAGTAATTAAAAAGCACTTAACAGTCCCCAGAACACTCTAATCTTTATCTTTAGCGGGAAATAAGTAAGGGATTTATTTGAGCAACATCTGCTAGGCAGCTGCATAGCAAATATTTCTCTCAAAATTAATATCTGGAAATAATGCTTTCCATGTACATGTCAAGGCTGAGTTGGTGAATTTACTCAAAATGATATACCGTAAGGTATATGTATACATAGCCGTACAACCAGTACACTATTTTACAATATTTTTTCATACTTACTGGAGCTTTAAAAAGATACAACTTTTCTTACTAAGCCTCTGCAGACCCCACGTTAAAGGGGTTGTGCCACAATTAAATGCTATTTTAATATAATTCAGCATGAAAACGTACTTACTTTTGTAATGTACTTTGTTACAAAAATGCTCCAGTTGTGATATATTCTCTTTACTCCATTATAATGGTTCCCCCCAATGTTTAATCTGTATAGTTGTAGATTGTAAGCCCTCACGGCCAGGGCCCTCTCTCCATCTGTACCAGTCTGTAACTCGTCTTGTTCATGTTTAGTGCAATTGTCTGTATTATGTATGTATACCCCTTTTCATATGTACAGTGCCATGGAATGAATGGTGCTTTAATAATAAATAATAATACCAATGTGTACGTCCACCTACTGAAATGGCTGCACATGTTCACTTCAATCCTTCAGTTACTGCTAGCCATCTTCCCTCTTCCCTCTCCACAGAATCTAGGGCTGGCAATATTACTCTTGCAATGATGGCTATAATTTCCAATTGAGGGATACAAGGTTAAAGATACAGTTGGCCAGACCACGTCCAAGTGTGAAGGATGTATCAGCAATGTCCTTTCACAGCAGTAAAGTCTATCAGCATTGATCAGCAAAATACCTTACTGACTGACTCCAATGCTCGGTCATGCAGATTTTGCATCTTCTTGGTTCTTTCCTTTATGGAGTACTGTAGAAATAATCCTATGAGAAGGTGATTCTGGTCTTGTGAGGAGTTGAACACATGTCACAGCTCTCACATCCTCTGCTAACTCTAGACAACACTAGACAGAGCTAGGGGTGGATCCAGGATCCACACCTAACTTCCTGCAGGGGCTGAGTAAGGGTAATTAACTCTGTGTCATCCATACTAAAGCTATACTGGAGACATTAAAAGGTATGAACATATAAAATAGCATTAAATAACACTTCAAAATATTATATAACAAGAACAGCTTGCAACTACCCTGTCCTGGGGTACTGTGCATGTACATGATATAACTGAATCTAAAATGCCAAAATATGTGTATTTTATAAGCAGTACATACCCTAACCATCATATTTCTTTGACCACACAGAAATGAGATTTCTGCTGCTGTATTGCAGTAATTCATTGCATCCCCACGTTTGCATTATGTGCTGTCAGTGTTAAGGATATCATGTTTAGAGATTCCATATGCTAGAATGTATTGTTTAGAATGGTCAACTAAAGATTAAGAACCTGCCTTGACAGTAAATACCTGTTTATGCATGGACCATTAAAATTTAATTCTGTTTCAAATGAAGGGAGTCTGTCAGTATTTTGTTCAAGCCGGACACTGTCTGGAGGCTTAAACCCTCCCAAACCCTTCCCCTCTAGTCTTAAATTACAAAATTAGCATTCCCATGTGTCCTTGTGTGTGTAGACACAATGCGTCACAAAAAATACAGGGTTTAATACAAACATCAGGACACTTTCTGGCTTACACCCAATGTACACTTGCCAAGACAAAATGAAACCTAATATTCTATATTATTCTACAAATATAAATAGCAACATAGTAATGATTAAACTGGTCTTCTTGGCATCTGGGAGCGATTTGGTATGACTGACTCTAGCTGGATTGGCACATCATTTGAGTAGAAATTCATGTAAGCCCATATAGTAATCCAACAAATTGGGAAGAGATATCGCATTGGGAATCCTGCACACATCAAGCATTCACATGGACCTGGTCAGCTTGGTCTTCACAAAGAACCAGTCTTTATGATACAAACATTCCACCAGTATCTAATAACTGCTCAAATGGGTCTGGATCCCGACCTATTTCACGATTTACACATACTCTACATATATAGCTTCTTAAAGGGAACCTGTCATCTCCAAAACACTCCCTGAACTAGAGTAAGCGTTGTATAGTGTAAGTGATGCTGAATCTGAACATGTAATTTTTATCTTCGTACTCACTTGCATTCTGACGCTGTGCTCTGACAAACCAGCAGTAAAATGCACTCACTGGACTCCGGTGCTCACTCACATAATGGAGAGGACTCAAAGAAGAGTCCAGTGAGTGCATTTTACTGCAAGTTTGTGGGAGCATAGCGTCAGAATGGAAGCGAGTATGAAGATAAAACTTACATATTCGGATTCAGCATCACTTACACTACACAACGCTTATTCTAGTTCAGGGGGTGTTTCGGTGATGACAGGTTCCCTTTAAGCTTTGTTCAGACATACCCACTTAAAGGGCAGCAGACAAAATCCCTCACTCTTTTTCTTCCCCCTTGCTTTATTTTTTATTTCTCTTCAAAGCCTCCTCCCATAGTTCGTTTGACTAATAATAGTGTCATAGTTGAAATATGTCATAGATAATAATGGTGAATAACTCCAATGTTCAGCTTTTATAGATACTTCAGAGTGTTGCATGGACGTTTAATCTATGGAATATCTCAATTGTGACATCTACGATGTATCACCACTTGCCAGCTGTATTTGTAATTACCTGTCGGCCTTAGTACTTCTGGTCCTGCTTCATTTGGTCACAATTTCTAAACCCAGGAGCAAAGCTAGAACATGCTGTGCCTGTGCCCTGGGTACTAGCTGCAGGCACCATCAAATGATCTGCCTTGGCTAGGTTATTTAGATTAAGGGCCCATTCAGACGGCCATAGTATTGCGGATGCCGCACGGCGTGTGTTCCGCAATTTGCGGAACACACGGCCGGGTGCCCCGTTCAAAATGCCTATTTGTGTCCGCTGTTGCTGTCAAGAATAGGACATGTTCTATAATTTCTTGCAGAGCGGCAGCACGGAGCCGCGGCTCAGCAAGATTGCGTGTCAGCCATAGAAGTGAACGGGCCCGCACATATTCGCTATGTAGGGTAGCTAACCAAGTCTTTGCCCTTGGTGAAGAAAAGCATAGCACCAACTTTGAATTAACCAGCAGCTACACATGGCTCAATAAACTGGGTTGTCTCACAAGAACAACACCTTTAAAGGGGTTCTCCGGGAATTAAGAAAAGGAAAATACTTACATATTACTTTATAATAAAGATATTCTCAAATACTTTTCATTAGTTATAATGGCTTGTTTTGTCTGGGGAGCAATCATCAGGGGAAACAAAATGGCCGCTGTCCAATTAGTTCACACAAAACTTGCCCTAATCACACATGAGGACAAGTTACTTCACAACACTGAGCTAAAGAGCTGCCTCATCCTCTTCTCTGTTCTGCTTGTCAGGGATTATGATCCTGAATACAGATGATAAGAACTTTAGCCGAATCTCTGGGGAATTTAGTTCATCAGGAGACATGAAGTACAGAAAGGACAGACAGGACAGACTGTGGTAATGTGGGCTGTGGTAATGGAGACTGCATAAACGTGTTGCTGTTGATTAGCCACACCTTACCCTCCTCATCTTCTCCATTCACAGAGATTCCCCTGTATTCAGGATCATAAGTAGAGCAGAGAAGAGGATGAGGCAGATCTTTATCTCAGTGTTGTGAAGTAACTTTTCTTCCTGCATGATTAGGACAGGTTTTGTGTGAACTAATAGGACGGTGGCCATTTTATTTCTCCTAATGATTGCTTCCCAGACAAAAGGATCAATTATAACTAATGAAACGTATTTGTGAATATATTTATTATAGAATAATATTTAAGTATTTTCACTTTCTTAATTCCCAGAGAACCCCTTTAAGGTGCTCCATGGCCTTATAACTCTCATAACAAGTAAGTTTGAGCCCCAATAAAGCCCCATTTTGCCTAACAATCATTTTGAAGCAGATGTCATTAATGCTCCTTAGAAATGCCATTATGTGTGGCTTGCAATTACCCTGCCAGTTATTCATTACTTCATCAAAGGTTTTTACAAGCTGCTTATGATTAAACCTCAAAGTATGTGTATGTTTGTCTTCCACAAATAAAGCATCTACTTAAGTACCTTTTCCTTCTAGTCACCATCTGTTACCTAAGTAATGCACACTCATTTCCTATATCATCAGTTGAGGAGCAAGTTGTTATTAAATGACTGAGTTCATCTTTGTAATGACTGTCTTCTCTTGTTAATAGGATGGGTGACCCATACTCTCTAATGGGACGATAGTTTTAGTGGGTTAATTGCACAGTAAATTCGGCTTTTATGATTTCCCATACAGACCAATGATGGTTGCTAGCGCAGGATATTGCGATTGTAATTATCATTTTATACTTCACAGTAAACATGGCTAATCTATTATTAGTAATTTTATCTTTATGTTTAATAACAGATTGGCAACTATGACTTTAGCTCAAAGTAGGATCCCATGGTGGGCTAACCATATATATGCAGGCTGAGTATAGGTTCTGAATGGTGGGAGGTTACTGCGCCACTGCTAGACACCTCTAGCATTGGCTTATCCCCCCTGGACTGGGCATGATGAAATCATGAGCCTTCTTACTCTGATATATACTATCGGAGAAAAGTTGTGAGACTCCCATATATATTAGATGGTATGCCACTGAAATTGGTGGATTCAGCTTATATTAATCTAATCATCTACAATTGACAACTTTCACAGCAATAGCATGTAAATTTACAGTTCACAGAGGCAACATTTGTGACTGCGCCAAGGGTTTGTTGTTGAACTGTTTGCGAGTTCTTTGCCCTCCGTATGTCATCTCTATCCATTTTCTATCTGTGGTTTTCAAAGACCAAGAGACTTCAAAAGATATGTTTGGCCTGTATAATAGACTAAAGTAGTGCAGTATTCTATTGTTTTTCCACTGACCCACAGTTAGTAAATAAACACAATAAAATCAGTGGATATGTGCACTGTGTGTGGAGAACAGTGATGTTATTCTCTGACATATCAATAAGCCCTAAGTGGGTCTAATACATTTAGATAAATACTGGTTACCTACTGTATATCACAACGACTTGCTGAGAACTAAAGGTCCCTTTACATGGGCCAATGATCGGGGCAGTTATCAGTAAGGAGTATTCCTGAGTAAAGGTGCAGTTGATTACCCGATGAACAAGCAAACATTCGTGGACACCCGAATCATCGTTTCTAAACAGCAATCTGCTGCCCAGAAACAATAAATGTGTATGGGGACAAGCTATCACTTGTTGAGGTGATTGCTACTTGTAAATGAAGCTTTCACCTCCTGTGGCTAGCAGGCAATTATCAGGAATGAAGGGTTCTGATATGGTAATTGCCTTTTGTGTCAGCCCATGCAAAGGGGCCTTATCATGAAAAATTTTCAAAGTTGGAAGTTTCAGTCACCGGCCGTGTGCACACCACATTATGTTGTGTGGACCCATTGACTAAGGCTACTTTCACACTAGCGGCAGGCCTGATCCGGCAAGTGAAGGGTGCTGCCGGATCAGGCCTGCCGCAGTGACATGTGTGGAGCCGGAACCGCGCTCCGGCCCCACACATGTCACACAGTACATACATACACATAAACATAAACATACACACACATATACACAGACAAATACACATACATACTTACATGCTCCCGGCAGGTCTTCAGAGCGTCGGAGGGACAGGACGGCTCGCACAGATGACGATTCCCCACAGCGCCCTCTGCTGGGCGCCTGGTGGAATCGTCACCTGTGCGCGCCGTCCTGTCCCTCCGACGCTCTGAAGACCTGCCGGGGTGCATGTAAGTATGTATGTGTATTTGTATGTGTATGTGTCTGTGTATGTTTATGTGTATGTCTATGTCTGTATGTGTGTATGTGTAGCCGGATCCGTCATGAACTCCATTGAAAGTCAATGGAGGGCGGATCCGGTTACCATTGTGGTCACACCAGACGGATCCACCCCCATT
Organism: Rhinella marina; assembly: GCA_900303285.1. Taxonomy (NCBI): domain Eukaryota; kingdom Metazoa; phylum Chordata; class Amphibia; order Anura; family Bufonidae; genus Rhinella; species Rhinella marina. Next base: position 97,169 of record ONZH01017466.1, read on the forward strand.
GACTTGCATTGGGGGTCATTCCGGATCCGTCTTGGTGCGGATGCCTGGACCGGAGAGCAAACCGCAGCATGCTGCAGTTTGTTCTCCGGTCTGAAGACGGAACGGAATGCTTTCAGGAGCATTCCGTTGTCTTCAGTTCAGTTTTGTCCCCATTGACAATGAATGGGGACAAAACTGAAGCGTTTTATTCCGGTATTGAGCCCCTATGATGGAACTCAATACCGGAATTTTAAAACGCTAGTGTGAAAGTAGCCTTACAGTCTGCAAAACAGACAACAGGGGTATGCATGGGGTTGAGGGAGCAGACTTGGCAGGCTGACCATCCCAGGATGCTGCAGTAACTAATAATATACAAAATCCATAACAGAATAAAACTATAAATTAATTGAACTAATTATCCAAGATTAAAGATTTTGATCCACTAACTGTAATGTTCTCATTTCTACTTCAACATGCACCTTATTTTTGATTATATGAACCACAAATGCTTATGGAAATCAGAGTAGTATTGGTGTACTGTTGTCGAATTAAGGAGATTGTAAGTCAGTTGGAGCTACAGTAAGACTATGGGCCTCATGTATGAAATCTACTGCAGACAAGATCTGGAAGTGCATGCAATACTATATCCAAGGACAGCACCAAAGTCCCACTTTGTGGAAGCGATCCACGGTCACCAGTGGTCAGGCTCTTCTGGCTCCAAAGTGCATAAAATAAGACAATCGTGATCAGCGTCTTCCTTTTGCAAGTTTTATTTGATCCAACACATCAGACAAGGCAACGTTTCGGCTTACATACAAAGCCTTTCTCAAGCCATCTGGATCTCAAGATCTGGAAGTGTTGACCATTTCAAGAACTGGCTTCAAAAACTATGAACTGAAATCTAATAGGCTGATATGGGCAATAGCTCTTGTTGTTTGCTCCGTGTCAGGTGTGATGTGTTTCATTCTGTATAGATCAATTTAAATTGAAAAAAATTTTATTAAAGGGGTTTTCCATGAGTTTTTTTTTATTGATGACCTAACCCCTGGGTCATAAAAATAAAAAATCAAATCAATTCAAATCATTCCATCTCCTCATTTTACAAATAAAAATAAACAAAAAAGCCTAAACATTATTAGGATCATTGCATCAGAAAATGCCTAAATTATAAAAATATAAAAGTAATTATCCCATACAGTGAACGCTGTAATGTTAAAAAAATATTTCCTCCCCCCCTCCCCCACACACAAAACCAAAAGAATGAAAAGTGATCAAAAAGTCATAAATAACCCAAAATGGTATCAATAAAAAGAGCCTGCCTTGCAAAAAGAGCCCTTGCGCAGCTCTGTGGATGGAAATATAAAAAGTTACGGGTATCAGAATCTTGTGATTTTTTTTTTGTAATTCCACTCCATTAGTAAATTTTCCCAGACTCCCTATACATGATATGAAATATTAAATGGTGCTATTAGAAAGTACAACTTGTACTGCAAAAAAAGAAATGATTGCTATGTGAAAGGAAATATTTAAAAAGTTAAGGCCTTTGAAAGGCAGGGAATAAAAAAAACCCCAAACATGGAAAATAGCTGCTGCAGGAAATAGTTAAAGAGGATACTGATACTAAACAGGAAATAAAGAATAGGAGGGCAGACTGATAAAACACAAAAGGAAATGTCAGATGTCAAAAGGAGTGCTGAATGGATGAAAAGAAGGTCAAACGATTGTTGAAGCAACAAATAATGAACTATAAGGGATATAAAGAAGCAAAAATAAATACATAAAAGAAGCACTTAAATGTAAGACAAAGGATATGCTTGGTGGCGATGCAACTTCTGCTTGACTTTTATCTGGTCCACTGACTCATATGAACTGGAATTTTTGCACTAAAAAAAGCTGGTCCAGCAGACATAGCATAAGAAAAGAGCATCTCCTTTTGTAAACATTACTTTACAGTTTACAGACAGAATTGGAAAAAAAATGGGTAACCGATATTACATTTCATTATTTACCTTGTACTGATTTTGAGTTAAAATTTGAGTTAAATTTAACAGATCATCAAAAAAATTATACAATCTACATAAAAGTTGAGTAATGGTCTTACTTCACATGTGACGCAAGGGAGTAAGTCACCCTTGCAGCCTGTGATTGACTGCAGTAGTCATGTGTCCCCCGTCGACGGATGTTGATATCCGCACAGAGAGGATCAGAAGTGCAGGAGCCACAGAGACCGAATCCAGAGGTGTAGACCAGGTAAGTATCATCACCAAGGGTCAGGCGTGTCTAGAGGTCTTATTTAGTCTTGAATAACCTCTTTAGTTCATAGGTCTGTTGACAAGCGGAATAAAGAATGCATCTCTGGACTATGATATAGGCAGGACAAGTAATGCAATGTATTTACAGCATTACTCAACTTTTATGTAGATTGTATCACCAAAAGCATCAACATTTCTCATATAGAATGTACTGCTTATCCAGAATTACGATGATATAGCCAACAACCTTACATCAGTTGGCTGTAATTAACAAAATGCTAAACGTAAAGTGTAACTGGCATTCTTTTTTTATTTTTGTAATGTATAGGGGCAGTAATACTGACCATTTTTGTTACATACCTTAATGACTGAAATCGTACATTTCAATTAGAAAATTAGCTGTAAAGTGGCCCATTTTTAGCCTTAGCAATGCTCCTCTGTCTTCTGATTACATAACTGTGGAGACTTGCTAACACTGACTGTGTTATGTAAACAGAAGACAGAAAAAAAATTTTGAGCTATTTTTCTAATACAAATGTACAATTTCAGTAATTAAAGTATAATACAAAAATGGTCAGTAACACTGCCCCTATACATTACAAAAGCAAAAAAAAAGAATGACAGTTACACTTTAGGCTGGTCAAACCCAATCAATAGCTGGCGGTTGAATGATCGTCTGGCCAACAGCTCTTTCAACTCCCGTCAGCCCCCCCTTAATAAACATACACGTTCAGTTCGGCCCAGCATGCATGTGTTGTCACTGGGAAGAGAGGAGAGCTTATCTCCTGGGAGAACAAAAGGATTTAGGCAAAAATATTCACTTTACCTCATCCTTCTTTCCCCTTAGGGTACTTTCACATTTGCGGCAGGGATTCCGGCAGGCTGTTCCGGCGGGTGAACAGCCTGCCGGATTCATGCTGCTGCTTGGCCGGACCAAAAGTACGACATGTTGTACTTTTGGTCCGGCCGCCTCTCAGCAAGTTTGCCGTGCTGCGGCCGGCTCCGTGGCCCGCCCCCATTATAGCGAATGGGGCTGGAACAGCCTGCCGGAATCCCCTGCCGCTAGTGTGAAACTAGCCTTACATGAGCTGTTGGGGGTGAGTCGGGAGCTCCCTCTACACATTAGACTGTCAGCGGGTCTGGGTGACAGTAGACTAATGTGTAAAAGGGTCTTCAGGGACAATATGACAAAATTCACCTTCCATTTTCAAAAAACAAAAAGCTGACACTTAGCCCCTACTACAGATTACACTTAAATGAACAGCAATATTCATATTTTTCTATTTTTTTTTCAGTGAACGCTGTACAAAGAAAGAAAATTGTTATATTTTTCATCAGCTCATTCTTTAGGTTTAGTAGCAAACACAACTTATAAATGCACGACGCTGTTACCTAGACAGTCATTGAGCAGTATGAAGTGCACAAATGATGAGCACAAAGAGCTGCATTCTCTCAGATCATTTCACTGAAAGGTTCCCAGAGGCAGCGAGAATGGGAGCTGTTGTATCTGACAGCAGGCAGCCCACTGCATTCCCCTTCCTTTAAGATAATTGTAATGTATCGTTTGAACATCTGAACAAAGCTGTCAAGATTTGGAGAGACCTACTGATGTCTGAACTGGCCAAGGGGAATTCATTGTCATTCGTATGCAGACAACAAGGAGAGAAACCCTTTTCTAGCTCGTAATTACACCCTCAAATAAACTGAAAACACAAAGGGAAAGTGCAAACGATTGCTTACATCAACCCTTTCACTGCCAGCCCTGCAGAACTGACTGACCGGATCAGTTAATTATACACGGACTGCTTTCTGCACAGTGGAAATGTTCCTTCACCTTGGTGTGTACACAGTACAGAGAGCTCAGATATATTTAGAATAATGGCGGAGTGGCTCTTTATGTCTCATAACCAGAGTTTTGCCGTTTTCTCAAATTTGGCTCTAAAGGGGCATTCTCATACATTTTTTACATTACCATGCACTATAGTTGGGCTACAGGTTAAAAGCTAAAGGTCCCATTATGTCCTGCAGCAGTTTATACATGGAGATGCTGAGGGCCATTTCCATTCCCTCACAGTGCCCTAGGGAAAGATCTGACCTACTTCAGCTGGTGCCTAAAGCTGGTTACCTCTGTGTGAGCATTACAGAATCAATCTATCTATCTATCTATCTATCTATCTATCTATCTATCTATCTCATATCCATCTATATCTATCTATCTATCTATCTATCTATCTATCATATCTATCTATATCTTTCTAAAAAGGAAAAATAGGCAGCACTCTTAAAACAGAAAAAATAATTTAAAATTTTATTATCCATGCAGGACGCAATGTTTCGGCTCTATACTGGAGCCTTTCTCAAGTCTATCTATCTATCTATCTATCTATCTATCTATCTATCTCTGTCTATTTATCTCTTTCCGTTAGCTTTTCCTATACAGACTGCAGTAAGATGGCATTTCCTAGAAAATAAATCCCCAGTGCTTTGTACACATATTGAGCCAGCAAGGAATGCTGGGAAAATTCAGCTTTGAAGCCATCACAGTGGTGAGTGGAGCTGGGGACTGCATAGGTTGTAATTCCGGATCAGTACAATCAAGCAATGTAATTTGCAAAGGGACCCAACTTTTCTTGTAGAATTATTTTTTTGCGGGATAAATTGTAGTTTATAAAGGCACCATATTGGTGTACATATAACCATTGCTTAGCTTGTATTAACCCTTTTTGGTTAGGAACAGAAAAATCACATTGCCATTGACTTGTTACACTGTAAATTTTGCCAGGTCGCTTTGCATCACAAATAACATTAAACTTCAGTACGATTATAGTGATACCAAATACATTTATTTTTTAAGGTTTTTTTACTTATAAAAAATACTACAATAAAAATTAAAGGGGTTGTCCGGGTTCAGAGAAGAACCCGGACATACCTGCAATTTCACCCAGGCAGCCCGCCTGAAGAGGGCATCGGAGCATCCTATGCTCCGATGCCCTCCTTTGCCCTGCGCTAATTAGCGCAGGGCAAAGGAATTTCGCCGGGTTCCGGTGACGTACCGGTCCCTGCCGGGCAGAGGCTTCCGCCCGGCAGTGAGTCGGTGACGTCATCGGCGCTGATGGACAGGCTTCAGCGCTGCCCTAGCCAGTAAAACGGCTAGGGCAGCGCTAAAGCCGGCCCATTAAGGCCGGTGACGTCACCGAACTCACTGCCGGGCGGAAGTACCCGCCCGGCAGCGAGTATTTTCAAAACAAGAGACCTTGCCCTGCGCGATCTAGCGCAGGGCAAGGGGGGGGCATCGGAGCATGAGATGCTCCGATGTCCTCTTCAGGCAGGCTGCCTGGGTGAAATTGCAGGTATGTCCGGGTTCTTCTCTGAACCCGGACAACCCCTTTAATTTAAAAAATGTTTTTGCATCCAAGACCCATACGTTTTTTTTTTCTACAGAGCTGTGTGAGGGCTGTGTGTAGTTTTCATTGTTTTCATTTTGGGGTACATAACACGTTGATCGTTTTTTATTAAAATTTTTGGTGGCGGATATGTAAATGCAAAAAAACTAATTCTGGCATTCTTTTTTTTTTACAGGATAAATTATGTGATAATTGTATAGTGCACGTTATTACGGGTGCAGTGATACCCAATATGTGGAGGGAATTTTTTTTTTTTTTTCAAATTTTTCTATTGCTTTTTTCTTTAAATTCAACGTTAGTAGTTTGTAGATGTTTGTAAAAAAAAAAAAACTGCCCACACAAATTTGCAATGGCATTTTTACCAGTAAGCCAGAAAAACCATAGGTGTTTTTTTTTTGTTTTTATTTTGCCACTTGAGATTTTTGCCGTGTATTCTGTGACCTTTTTAGGGTGTATTTTGAAAACAGCATGTTTGACTAATATTTTTTTCCTCAAGGCCTTTTTCCCCTTTAGAGAAGATGATGTGAAAATTCTTGAAAAAACAGCAAAAGCTACAGCATGGCTAATTTTTAAACAGAAGCCATAGAAACAAAAACATCACCTAATGGACAAAGAAGCCAGTAGCAAAAACAAACCTTGTGTACCCTGCATTTCATAGTTCCCATAAACCTTCAGTTAACATCTGGAGCTGGTGTTTTTACAGCAAAAAACGCTGGGGAAAAAAATGCTACTAAAAATCCATGAAATGTAGGAAACACCATCAAAAACCTATGTGTGATAACAGCTTAGTGTGTTAATTAAAGGGGTTCTGCAGTTGTTTAAAACTGATTATCTATCCTCTGGATAGATCATAAGCCTCTGATCGGCGGGGGTCCAACACTCGGGCCCCCCTCCGCTCAGCTGTTTGAGAAGGCAGCCGCGCTCCAGGAGTGTCGCGGCCTTCTCTGTGTTTTCCTCAGGCCCAGTGATGTCACGACTAGTATCACTGGCCTTGGCGGGGCTAAGCTGTGTTCACATGAATGGAGCTTAGCTCCGCCCAGTCCAGTGATACTAGTCGTGACGTTACTGGGCCTGCGGTAAACAGTGAGAAGGCCGTGGTGCTCCTGGAGCGCGGCTGCCTTCTCAAACAGCTGAGAGGATAGATCATCAGTTTTAAACAACTGCAGAATCCCTTTAAAAAGCAAGGTCTACAATAAGAACATAAGTCTACAAGTGACAACTCTAAACAAGTGTGTTCATTTAGTTATACTGCTTGCATTTTAGGTGTAATATTTTTTTGGACATTACATTCACCTTTATGTTGATGATTTATGAATATACACAATTTTGGCAAGTACATTTGTCATGAACTCTCAGCTATGAGAAGTATATGGTCTAAAGGATTTTTCAGCCTCTGGACATAAACTTGAAGGCCATTATTCATAGACAACAAGCAGATATGTGAATATGGTGAGCAACTGACTTAAAAGCTTATACCACTAATAACACTTACTCCCTATCCACAGGATAGGGAAAAAGTGTTTGATCTCTGAGGGTCCGACCGATCACAAAAATGTGGGTCCACAGGTGATCCCAAACTGTCCCATGAAAATTCAGCAGTACCACGTCCACCACTCCATTCACTTCTAAGGGACTTCCAGGTATAGAGCTTCTGGAGCGCTGAAGGTATGGGCAGTTCAGAGGAACTTGTGCACCCCTGTTCTTGTCATTGCTGGGGGTCTGACCACGTATTTCCTATCCTCTTTAACTGTTATAAGGAAAAGCAATTTTTTCCATTATAAAGTTAATAAGCTCTTTACATAACACCAGAAAATTACCTAATTTATTACTGATTTTCCAAACGTATCTATAAAACTTTTCACATTAAATTGGGATTCCATATGATGGCAGATACTGGCTACTTTCACTATTTACAAGTCTATATACTACTCATGTCCCCTACAGTATATATGTTCTTTCACGTACATAAATAAAGAGGAAGAGAGGAGAATTATTAACAGGATTAAAGTTGCGCTTTCAGTAGTGTTATCGACTATTGCCATAAGAAATTAATTTTGTGTTACCGCTAAACTCAAGAATGTTTAGTTAATAAATGCTTGCATAAAAAGACATTTCCCCCAGACATAACAAAGAATGGAGTAGAATACAAAACTTAGATATTCTTACTGAATATCATCAAAAGCAGAACACAGGAATGTAAGGTTGGAGGAGTGGATGTTGAAGGGGAACAGGTCAACAGGGAGCTCTACAAAGGAATATTTCTGACTTTTACTGTCAGCATTTATAGTTTTTATAGAAAAGGCTCAATTTACAGACAACTGGAACAGAGCCAGTGTTGCTGCAACTTCAAAGCATGGAGGCTTCCAGTGATGATGTGTGGTTCAATGTATCACTATTTTATGAAAATGAATAAAGTGCATGAAAGAATATGTTGTGCTGTGTTTTATTAGCAAGACAATGAGATTTAAAGGGGTTATCCCATGAATAATGTAAAAAATGAAAATCAGACATAATATAGTCCATGACCATTTCTTTCTAACAAAGCTAGAACCAGCCCTGGACCTCACATGGATCCAGAGATCTCCCCAGTCATTCCTCTGCTAGATTTATATCAAGCTGACAGCTCAAGGGGAGTGTCTTTTCCACTGCAGTTCAGGGGGGCGTGTCTCAGCTCTCCCTATCACAGCTCAGGGAGCAGATGAAGGATGAAACTGAGCATGTGCGGCCTTCTCAGTGAGCAGGTCAAAGAAATAAAAAATGAAGTGGCACTATACAGATACATATTATTGAATAACTCAGTAGCTATACAAAATTTTTAATTACATACAATTACAAAAGTATTCAGATCCAGGTGCTGGTTTGAAAACTGTAGAATATTTTTCGTGGGACAACCCCTTTAAAGGAGTTGTCCACCATTTACTTTTTTCTTTAAAGTATACTTACCAGAGAAGTATACTTACCTGCTCCCGCCGCTCGGTTCTTGCTCCCTGTATCCCAGAGCTTGCCTCTGGTCCCCGCATGTAAACTTTCTGCACAAGGACACATGTGCCACTGCAGCCAATCACTGGTCTCAGTCCCCAAGCAGCACATCCCTGCAGGGTCACTGTAGTCTGCAGCGGCACATGTGACTCTATCCATGCAGGAGTTTACATACGGGGACCAGAAGTAAAGAATGCCCACCATGCATTGGGGAGCAGCTAAGTATACTTATCTTCACAAGTCCAGCGTGGTGGAGGGTGTAAATAATAATCAAGGATAACTCCTCTAACAATGCTACAAGAGTACATGTATGTTACTTTCGATTTCTAGTTAGTGATGTATGTTTTATATATGCACAAGTCACTATTTGCATTCACTGTTTGCTGTGTGTACCCTTCTGGCCTTGGGAGAAACTGCAGTATTGTTCATCCTCAATGTACTGTCTCATGAATAATAAGCCAGGAACCTGATACTTACAAAACAGAAAGAAAAGATGACTAGGGCAATGTACCTCAACATTTTTCTTATTGTCCTCCTCTAAAACCTAGGTGCATCTTATAGACCGCTGCGTCTTATAGGGCGAAAAATATGGTGTATATATATATATATATATATATATATATATATATATATATATATATTGCATAGCTTTGTACTGTAATAAGTTATAGCGTATTGCCACATGCATTTTCATTCACTATGGTAAGCACGTTTTCTTTCTGCATCCTATTCTAATTGTTGAAGTGGCTGTTTAGGTGCATGTCAACTTAGGCCCCATCAGACATAAGGAGGACAGTATAGTGTGTGTATATATATATATATATATATATATATATAGCATGTGTGGATTTTTTGGGACTGTCTTTTTGTAGCATTTTGCAACATTGTCAATCACTACGAGAAATGTTGCGTGCCTTTTTTGTCGCACGGCAAACATCGCAGTGTAGCCAAATTCATAGGTATACCATGATAGTTAACCTCAGTACATACAAGTGTTCTCTTATGTTAAACTGGTTTTAAGTGCAGGGAAATTTAACAAATTCAAATTCCAAATGTTTCGGATTAATAAAAGTAGGTCAGCCATTGCTGCTTAAAAATGTCCATATTGAATATAAGCCCTCCAAAAATATGAAAACACTGAATTGGGGGTGTTTTAAAATAATTGTACACCAATTTATGAAAAAATATAAACAGTTCATAAAAGGACATATCTCGAGCCATCTGTTACAATGCTGCCAATGTTGCTGGAAATCTATTTGAATAAAAGTATGGCCAGCAAAATTACAAAAATGTGGTCAATTAGGGAGCAATGCAGCTGCCAAAGCCGTCCGACAATGTAATGTATGAGACATGCGGAATGCTTGCTGCCTCTTTTATTATTCATAAAGTGGTTGAATAAAACAAACAGTAGAGTTTCTACAAGATGCCATAAAACTGTTCTGTCAAGTAAACCTCAATAGCTATTGATTGTTTGTAAAACTGACTTAAAGGGGTTCTCAAGGAATACTGAGTTTTTATAACGTGCCCGCAGCCTGCCTCTGTAAATAGAAGATTCACACTTATCTGCTTCCCATTGCTTCAGTCCTTTGCACTGCCTCCGCTGGGTCCCCGGCTTCTCCCAGCGCTGCATAGGCATGGTCACATCCTCCACCGAAGTCAATGGCTGGCTTCACTTGTGATGTGCTGCTTGTGGCCACATCACTGCTGAAGCCAATCATTGACTTCATTTCTGACCAAGGACACGTTCTCCCCATATTTGGGTGGGTTTCCTTCAAGTACTCCTGTTTCCTCCTACATATATTGTAAGGGAATTTAGATTGTGAGCTCCACAGCAAGATATGGGGCAAGATATTATAATGTCTGTAAAACGCTGCGAAATAGGTTGGCACTAGACAACAAAATACAAAAACTCTGGTATGGTGTGACAGTGTTGTGCACCTTGTTTTTTTAGTGATTTTTTGTTAACTGCAACTTTTTAAAACCCATAGCTCATCTGCTTGCTAATTGCCATTCAATTTCTTGGAATTCATACTTACACAAAAGAAAAAGCCTTTTCAGATTACAGCTACAGGATTAGTTTTTTTTTCCTGCTGTAAGATATTTATAAAGCGTACCAGAAAAAGCACAAGTGGTGCTGGACACATACAGAGGTAATTACCCCTTACTAAATACAGAGTAGACGCACCAGTGAACCACTATTCAGAATGGAATAATATAACTTTTGTTTTGTATTATAATAAGAAGAATGATATAAGAATCTGAGTGATGTAAGTGATTACACAGATAGGAGCAGGAATATTAAAGGGTTTCTGTCACCAGATCTGGGCATATTAAACAGGATGACATTTGCAATGTGCAAATGTCACCTGATGCCCAATCTGGTATTGATTTTTATATTGGTGCCCCCGTTTTTGATAAAAAAGCACTTTTATTTTATGCTAATTAGGCTTACTAGGTGCAAGGGGCGGTTACCCTGCACCTAGTAAGCGCCGTTTGCCCACCTCTTGTTACGCCTCCCTTGTGTTGATTGACAGGGCCAAGCAGCTTGCTCGATCTTCTGCCGGCCCTGTCCTCGCTTCAAATCCCGCGCCTGCGCCGTGCGGAATAAAATCGGCGCAGGCACAGTGAGTGGCGCTGGCCGCCGGGCTCCTGGCTACCTCACTGCGCCTGCGCCGATGACGTCAGAGTACACCCGGCTGATGTCGGCTCTCTGCCGGGTGTACTCTGACGTCATCGGCGCAGGCGCAGTGAGGTAGCTGGGAGCCTGGCGGCCAGCGCCACTCACTGCGCCTTCGCCAATTATATTCCGCACAGCGCAGACGCGGGATTTGAAGTGAGGACAGGGCCGGCAGAAGATCGAGCAAGCTGCCTGGCCCTGTCAATCAACACAAGGGAGGCGTAACAAGAGGTGGGCAAACGGCGCTTACTAGGTGCAGGGTAACCGCCCCTTGCACCTAGTAAGCCTAATTAGTATAAAATAAAAGTGCTTTTTTATCAAAAACAGGGGCACCAATATAAAAATGAATACCAGATTGGGTATCAGGTGACATTTGCACATTGCAAAGGTCATCCTGTTTAATATGCCCAGATCTGGTGACAGAAACCCTTTAACTGCATTTTAAAAGGGTTTTCCACTGATGGCCAATCCTTGGTATAGAATATCAGTGTTTGAATGGTTGGGTTGTGACTCCTGAGATCCCAGTATATCAGCAAAATTAAGGGACCCTTTATTGATTAAGCAGCATGGTGGCTCAGTGGATAGCACTGTTATCTTAGGCTGGGTTCACATCACATTTTTGCCCTACGTTTGATGTATACGTTGGGAAAAAAGGGATGCAAAAGCATAGTACACTTCACTTTTCCATTCTGCAGAGTCCTTCAAAAAATGTATATGTTAACGTAATTTTTTCAACAATGGAACCCTACGGTGATGGATGCCATCATACAGTATATGTTTTTTGTATACGTTAAACGTAAGACAAAAACGTGATGTGAACCCAGCCTAACAGAGCTGGGGTCCTAAGTTCTAATCTTTATGCTTGCCATTATTCCTGCTTGCAAGGCAACTTCAAATACTTACTGTTCACTTGCTGCCTAATATATTCCACCCCTTCCAGGAGCCATTGTCAGGAGAAAATTAGTGCTGTTCACTTCGCCTGTTTTAATGTTATGGCCAATAAGGGTAGTGAGGGCCATTTATATGAAAAGATTATGTTTTACCACTTCCCAACATTTGACATACATGCATGTAATAATGGAGGATGGGGTGTATGGAGTGTCTCAGGAGCTGAGATCACTCCACACACAGTAAGTGCCAGCTGTGTTATACTATTGAGACCCACCTGCAGTGGCAAGGACATAACTTACCAGTGATTTAACCCCACAGACGCCACGGTCAATAACAACTGTGACATTTAGGTGGTTAGGCAGAAAAGTTATTTTTAATTTATTTTTTAAGGGTATGGTGACACAAAGCTAATTTATATTTGATGTTTTTAACTGTTTTTGAAATGACTAAAGCATAGGAAAAACAATATAAATTGTGTTTAGCTGTAATGATACTGACCCCCACAATAACAAACATCTAATTTTTAGTGAACAGTGAAGGCTTTGGGAAAAAAAATCAATTTCATAGCAATAATTGATATGGTAAATTAAATGGTGCTATTAAAAATACAACTTGGCCTACAAAAAAGAAGCCCTCATAAGGCTATGTTTATTGAAAAGTAAAACAGCTTTGGATCTTGGAAGGCAGGAAGGAAAAAAATCAAAACGAAAAAAAAAAATTGCTGTAGCAGGACAGGGTTAGCCTCTGAAAAAATTGCAAGCGTTCCTTCTTAAACAATAAATGCCTTGCGTAAATCAGTACAAGATGTCACTTATGCATGTTAGTTTATTGCTTTATTCACCATAATATTAGTAATTAACAATTGGTACATGTTTCCATGTACAATAAAAACTGTATGACATCTCAGAGCAGTGTAAAAGTGTCAAATCGCCACCCATTTTATTGCCAGTGTATAGCCAAGCAGCTGAATAGCAACATGGTGCACCTATTTGCTTGTCTTTGGTGCTGAAGGTTATTTAAGTAGTTAAAGGGGTTGTCTGAGTTATATAAAAACTTGGGCAATCCCTGTAAATGGCCTAAAATAAAAATATTTTTTCTTCGCTGTTTCTTCATGTGCTGTGATCCGGTCCTCCTGCTGATGACATCATATTCTTGGCTGCAACGGTGACGTTTCATGTACAATCCTAGCTGTAGCTAATCGCCGGTCTTAGCCATGCACAGGATGTCTCTGCTGAGGCCAGTGATTGGCTGCAGTGATGACCTATGTGTGCAGAACATCACCGCTGCAGCCAGAAAAACAAAGAGCAGCGGTGAGGACCTGAGTTAAGTGCAAGAAGAAGCAGAGGATAAAAAGGGTGAGCATATATTCTTTTGTTATTTAAGGCTAGTACAGCCTGCCGGAGCTCTCTGGATGCCTAAATGCACCCCCCCCCCCTTAACTATAATGAGGTCCGACGGAGATCCGGCTGCTGCCCAGCAAATATACCGAGAATTGGCCGGACTAAAACCACTGTGCAACCCATTAAACAGAAACATACTGAATTGAATAAAACAAACAAATAACTAAGAACTGAACTGTCCTCAACCACCTAAAAAAACAAGTTTAATCTCCTTCAAGATATTTTTGAAGTCCTCTTAGCTCATGTTCAAATCTGGTGAACTTGCCAGACGTTAGTATATAAAATCTGTGTAAAAATCAGGGCAAGCTGCAGGTTTTCCAAGGCGCAACATTCCCATTCTGTTGCAAAAATTCATCAGATTTTAATTCTGGATTATACTGTTTGCAATGCATGGGATAAAATCAGTGTAAAATCCACCTCAAAATCTGTAACGTACCCTAATATTGTCATTTAATAATACTAAAAAATATATTAGAAAGCACTATAAGACCCCACAATTTTTATGGTATAATAAAAAATTACCTATGCTATATAAGGCTACTTTCACACCTTCACTTTCAGCAGGATCCCTTTGTGAGATCCGTCCCAGGGTCTCACAAACGGTTCTGAACGGAACCGTTTGCCCCTAATGCATTCTGAATGGATAAGGATCCGTTCAGAATGCATCAGTTTGCCTCCGTTCCCCCTCCATTCCGCTCTGGATGCGGACACAAAAACGCTGCATGCAGCGTTTTGGTGTCCGCTTGACCGAGCGGAATGGAGGCGGATCCGTCTCCACTCCAATGCAAGTCAATGGGAGCGGATCCGTTTGCTAATGCACAATAGCAAACGGATCCGTTCCCTATGGAACTTTCAATGGAGATCAGAACGGATCCCTTTTGCCTATGTAAAAGATTGGCAATGCGGATCCGTTCTTAACAGATGCGAACGAATGCATTTGCGTACGGATCCGTTCGCAAGCGCATTGCGTGCGGATCCGTCCAAACGCAAGTGTGAAAGTAGCCTAAGCTGAAATAGACTACATGATTTCATAAATTAGAAAACCAGTACAAGAGAAGAGGGAATAGCAGACAGCACATACGCATCTCCTGTTCTTACCCCACTACTGTCAAGTACTATCATTCTCATTCTTTAACAAAGGGGAGTGATAGTGGCTGATGCGTGGAAGGAATTTGTCCTTCTGGAGATAAACACATTTTCTTGCGGTGTCAAGTGTCTTTTCGGACATGAAGGTTGTTGTAAAAATGTTGTCAGTTTCATTCCATTATCTCACCCTCTGCAGAAGATAATGGCCATATATTAAAATTTGTCTTTCACACAACATTGACAGTTAAGGTGACCAGTTACCGGTGGCCCCAGTCCATGATCAGGCTGTAAAAATAGAGATATACATGCTTATTGTGCCCAAAATCAGTCCACATCATGTTTAGCAAAGATGTTACCATTTCTATAACTGAAACAGATCAAAATGTGTCTATCCCACCCAACAAGATCCAATAAAATTATCGGGAAAAAAAATATGAAAAAATGTAATTCTGACACTCTGAAGAAGCAAAATGATAGGACATTTTTAATGAAGACTATTTAGAAAGCTGCTTAATTTGACATTTAGGAAGCAAATGAACAATAAAGCCTGTAAACTATAGCAAAGAAATTCACACTAAAAGTCCTCTCACAGCACCATTCTCTTCCCAATAATGTCTTAGGTATTCATTCTTGTCATCGTTGTTGAGAAAGCTGGTGTACCTAGTGTAAATCCATCCAATAAAAGAGAATATACCTCATAGATTTTGCCCTTATTGCATCTGAACTGACAGCCACATTCTTCAGATAGAGAAAATATCCCGTTCATGACTAGGGTTTCACTGTCAATCACATGCTTTTTCATGATGTTAAAGAGGACCTTTCACCGCTCCTGACATGCCTGTTTTAATAGTTTCACGCATTCCCCATATAATAAAAATTCTGAAGCATCTATTCTTATGTCTGTATGTTGTGTCATTCCGCTATTATTTCTACTAGAAGTTATGAATGAATTGTCAGTAGTCTGCAGTAAGGGTACAGGGGGGAGGTAATCAGTTAAAGGCGTGTACTTGCACAGTCTGAAAATGGCAGCACTGATTGGATAGAGGTACACACCCCCAACTGGTTACCACCCCTCTGTACCCTTACTGAAGTCTGCTAGCAATTTATTCATAACTTCTAGTAGAAATAATAAAGGAATGGCACAACATAGAGACATAAGAATAGATGTTCCAGAATTATTATTACATGGGGAATATATGAAGGTATTAAAACAGGCATGTCAGGAGTGGTGAAAGGTCCTCTTTAAATGTATCTTCAAACTCCCACTGTCCAAGAGGGTTGATGGCCCTCAAGGTGACCATGCACCCAGAAGTAGACAGCCAAATAGCTATTCCTAACACTACCCCAATACACAGGTGCGATCAGTTCAGCCAAGCATGCATGCATTTTCAATGGGGAACGAGCATGCTTCTTTCCTTGAAGATCATCTGTTCGGTTAGTCGGCCAGTCCTCCTGATTCGTCCAACTTAGCTGTATAACCATCTTAAAAGATAAGTGTCTGTTGTGCTACCTTACAGTTTTAAGAATGCATGTAAAGTTTTAGAGAAGGCAATAAGATAAGGTTCTGTGAAAGTTCCTGTCAGGCATTCAAAGGGTTGGCAGGGAACACCACGCACCCCTGCCGATCAGCTCTTAATTTCAAAGTGAATGGGAGCAGCATTGCAGTAACCAGTTTTATTCACTACGCAATGGAAAGAGCTATTGAGAGCTTCTCTCAAACAGCTAACTGGGTGTGTATATGTGTGGGTGGTGTAGGATATGCCTTCAAAATGAAAACCCCAGAGGACCCCTTAACGGGTCTTTTTACTTTTTATCTAATGGCCACAGCTTGCCCCCATTGTCTGTGGCCTATTGGCCTATCTCCTAAACGGACCCCCCAAAGTGGTGGAGGGCGCACTGCGTATGCGTAGCCACCCTCCATTCATTTCTATGGGGCATCCAAAAACAGCCGAGCACTGGCTTGGATATTTCCATCAGTTCCATAGAAGTGAATGGGAGCGGTGGCCAGTCATGCGCAGTGTGCTCCCATTCACTTCTATGGGGAGAGCGCTTTGTGGTGGCCAGACCGGAGCCCTCCAGTCACCACTTTGCCTGCTCCGTTCTTGATATACTGTAGGTGCGTAAAAGCTGTGAACAACCCATGTTATTTTAGACTGCCACTGATATAGGACCAATTGATAGGGGGGGTCACATATAACAAAGATAGGGAAAAGGCTTACTTGCGTTCTATCAGTTTATCCCCCTCCTGCTCCTTTAACTTTGTTGTTTTCTATGTCTCCCGTTCATGGGGAATTCCTAAGATAAAAAAGAACATGACATATTGATATAATTATACTTAAGTACATTATGATAATACACATTATTATGCCCTT
The DNA here is from genome assembly GCA_900303285.1 of Rhinella marina. Taxonomy (NCBI): domain Eukaryota; kingdom Metazoa; phylum Chordata; class Amphibia; order Anura; family Bufonidae; genus Rhinella; species Rhinella marina. The sequence goes on from ONZH01017466.1 coordinate 114,209, forward strand.
CCGCATGCTCACCCATGTAATATCTATGCATCACATGCAACAGAGATTAACATTACACTGGAGACTACTCACAACTCAGATCTGCAGTTATGCAGTGTTCACAGGGGACCAATTTGGTAAGTGTAGACACTTTATTATGTATTGTGTTGTATCACAAGTGGTGGCTTGATAATTATGTGCGAACAAGGAATTTATTTTGTTCCACTCCATAAAAACTTCCATGTTGGCTTGGTGTTTATGGGAGTAGGGCACGTTTATTTTCCTCTGAAAGAGGCTATAACTTAAATGTTAGCGTGACTTTTAAATGCTTTAGAAATGATCCTGCATAAAACCATCCCAAAGAGCAGAAGAAACTACATCAATGTGTTTTATGACCATACATATGGACTAAAAGCAATAGAATACATTATCCTGGTGGGTGTTATTTTTCTCTGTGTTCCAAATGCCTACTAAACCAGTGTATAATCGTGATAATGGCGCTATCTAGAACAACCCCTTCAAGTCCATAAGGCATGAATTCAAGAACACAAATTTTTAGTCTCACAGTAAGCAGGTTACGTAAAAGAATAATGTTGGCACATTTGATTGTTTGTACAATTAGTCTATGCAAATGCAGCAGACTTAAAGGTGATGCACACATTTGGAGGCAATTTTTGTTTATGGATGATTGCATTTTACTCATTTTTGACAAAAAAATCATATTTTCAATTGGCCTTTATTAAAAATATTTAGCCGTTCTGTCACAAAGGGTTAACTATTTTTCTAACTGTGTGACTGGTACTTTCACTTTGCACTGGATCATCTAATAAACCTTATCTCTAAACTACTAAGAGGTCATAAACACTTATTTAATCCACATTGTTATCAGTAAGATAAGAACTGAGCTATAATGAGTGTGAGCTGAGATAAGGAACTTGTCAGCTCCCCAGAGAGAAAATCCACAGGCTGCTACTACAGCATCTCAGCTCTGTACAGAAAAGGGGCTCCATATTTTTTTTTTTAAAAAAAAGATCAATTAAAAAAATGCTTTTTAGCTCAAAATGAGTACAATGCAATAATTTAAAAAACTGCCCCAAAGGTGTACATAGCCTTTAACACACACATCACATCTAGTTAACACATTAAGAGTGTAACTGTTAATTCTGCTACATCCGTATACAGCTGAAAACTACACTCATAAAATGCCACATTTCCAACAAGTAAATAGGACAGATTTGCGCCTCATTGTAATAGTGTTGTCACTGTGAAGGAGCCCCAGCAATGCATCCAAGAAGCAGAACTCCCCATTAAAATTACTGTAGAATTTAAGAGCCAGTTGGTCTACTCCAGGTTTGGATTTTTGGTAATGATAACCACTGAGGAAGGAACTAAGATAGCTGTGAAATGCATCTGAACAATTCACACTACAGGAGCATTACTGTCTAAGCATTAATAACACCACTGTAAGAACTGCCTAGTCATCTGTCAGCAGATTTGTACCTATGAAACTGGCCAACCTGTTGTATGTGCGCTTGGCAGCTGAAGGCCTCTGTGTTAGTCCCATGTTCATATGTGCCCGCATTGCTGAGAAAATTGATCTTTTAATGTATGCAAATGAGCCTCTAGGAGCAACCAGGGCGTTGCCATTACACCTAGAGGCTCTGCTCTCTCTGCCACACCCTCTGCATTCTGATTGACAGGACCAGACGTGATGATGTTTTTACTGTCTGACCTTGTCAATCAAAGTGGAGAGGATGTGGCAGTTGTAGAGAAAGCAGAGTCTCTAGATGTAACAGTAGCACCCTCATTGCTCTTAGAGACTTATTTGCATATATTAAAACTGCATTTAACCCAGCAATGCAGACACATATGAACATGGGACCAACACAGATGTCTTCAGCTGCCAAGTACACATGTAACAGGTCAGCCAGTTTCATAGGTACAAGTCTGCTGACAGATTCCCTTTAAGAAAACTCCTATTGCGGGCTGTTTATCTGGATTCACTGATTAACATACTAAAGCCGTGGAGTATGTGTTATAGCAGGACACATTGCTGTAATGCAGCCAATCCTACCTACCGATCGCTCATGTGCTTCTAACGTGAGTCCTAGTTGAACCACAATGCTACATCTGCTAGAAGCCATGTAACCGATATGGAGTACTACCAGTAGGAAGAAACAACCCAAACTACAAGACATCTATACCGCATTGGGGGTTGGTAAGAAACACTGACACGCTACTATCTCTATACAGCACTGTTTAAATTTATGAAGGGAAGGGAATCAAGGGAAATTGCATGGACAACTTTTAACTTACCAACAGCGCAAAGATGTGGTTACCCATATATCACTGCAAATAACTGCCATTATATAACCACGCCAACAGAGGCACATGCTGTATTGATCTTGTAACATCTTAATCACTTGTTGATCTACACTAACCGATAATATCTGACGCTCTCCAAGTCATTTATGTGTAAACTGATACCTAAATTCATAATTTGGGGAACTGAACTGCTAGCTCGATGGAGTTGGAGGAGTAATGTCCATTATAAACAATATATTGTTCTTTTAAAAAAAATACATAATCAGATAAAAAGCTAAGAAAGAGTCTGAAGAATCTGGGAAAATAGGTGACAACCCCTATAGTAGTTGTACTAGTTTTCACTCGTTTTCATGTCTACACTAAGAACGCAGATGTCAGCCTTAATAAGGATGCATGGTAGGAAAGGAAGCATCTGTCTATCTGGTATCCTATGTAACCCTATCTACTTCCTAATTCACTTTTCTGCAGTCACATTTGGACTTTTCAAATGTTTAATACAAAAACCACAAGTGTAAAACCAAAAGGTCAACTTCATCATGATCATAGATGGATATGCTACAATAGTTCTAATGTAGAAGGCTAAAAAGATTCATACAACCCATGATCACATTTTCCCATCATACTGTTAATGGATTTTGCTACCATCATTGCACCCACTATTTACAAAGAAACACGCTTCGTGATGAAGTAATTCGCCACAAAGCAAATTTTTTTGTAAAATTCAGCGAAAAAAGCCAAATCAAAGTTTTTCAATACTTTGCTCATCTCTAGTCGTAACCCCTGCATACGAACAGTGTATAATTTGATGGAAAAATGAATCAAGAAAGCAAAGGAGGCAATATGGACAATCATATTATATTAGTAAGTGTCTTGTATTAACCTTCTCTACAAGATAAATGCTATTTGCTGAAGTGAGACAACCCCTTTAAGACCAGAAGAGGATGCTGAGGCAGATGCTATTGTAATGTCAGTTCTGTGATGTAAAGGATAGTGGTTTGCTTCCGTATGTAGTAATAAAAATGATGGGCACCTAGCACACACTGTATAAATGAAGAGCGGCTGTGTTCCATGTAATAAAAAATAAACTTAGAAATGGCTATTTCACAAGAGTAAACATTGTTCTTACACATTTTAGTTTCTGTAGAAAATAAAACCTTACAAGAAAAAATCTGAGTCACATCAATGTTTCCAGAAATTGGCTGAATCACTGCACTTGTAGCCAAAGAACTAAACAGATCCAGGAATCATAGTCCATTGGAAGTAGTGGAAATTGCACAACCTGAATAAGAACGTAATTTAGGATAACTGAGTGACTCATTTACATATACAAGAATCACGTTATGCTTCTGATACAGAATGCGGCCATGACGAGTTAGTGAGAAGTTTCAATCAGTTTACATCTGCACATACTTTACTAATGTCTTTGAAAGATGCTGTGTTGGAAACATATTGGTAATATTTTAACCCTTTAGTGACCAGGATGTTTTTGGCCTTAGTGACCATGCAATTTTTTTTATTTTTCCATTGTATATTCTAAGAGCTATAACTTTTTTACTGTTTTGTCGATGTAGCCTTATGAGGGTTTGTTTTCTGTGGGACAAGTTGTAGTTTTTAATGGCACCATTGTGGGGTGCACATAACTTATTAACGTTTATATGGGAGAAATATTGCCACTGAGTTTTTATGTTATAGATTTTCTGATGTTCATCTTACGGCAGGGGTGCCCAACCTTTTTTGGTTGGGGGCCACATTTTTAGCCTGAACCAATTCCAAGGGCCGAAAATAAAACTTAAAGGGGTATTACTAACTGAAATACTGTATTTATGGCATATTGAACATACAGTATATACTATAAATGTCTTGTTACAGTTCTAGGACTCCCAATAATAGGAGAATACATGAAAGATACATGTAAGAAGACATAAGACATAGACCTACATGCCTTTTACTAGATGTTTGGGGGCCGCACACAATGGTATCGAGGGCCGCATGTGGCCCCCGGGCCGCAGGTTGTGCACCCTTGTCTTACGGCATCAATAACATTAAAACTTTATTCTCTGGGTCAGTACGATTACAGTGATACAAATACAGCCCAAGCAATACACCCATAACTTATTTTATTTTAAGTTCTACAGAGCTGTGTGGGAGTTTGATTTTTGTAGGATGACTTGTAGTTTTCATTCATATTATTTTGGGGTACATAACACTTTTGATCACTTTTTATTCTGTTTTTATCTTTTTGTGGCGAATAAGTAAAAATCTGAAATTCTGGCATTCGCGTAAGAGACAACATAATATTTGTATAGTGCGATCGTTACGGATGCAGTGAAATAAAATATGTGGAGAAGATTTTATTTTTGCAATTTTTTCCATTGAAAAACTTTATTTCAATGGAATAAAGGTGTATTTTTAACTTTTTATTTAATAAAACTTTTATTTTTTTACTTAATAAAACTTTAACTTTTTGAAATCATTTACTAGTTCCACAAGGGGACTTTAACAGGCAATCTTTTGATTGTTTCTATAATAAACCATTGAGATACCACAGTCTCTATTGACGGCAGCAGATAAGGGGTTAAACAGCATGGGCCATGAGAGCAGAATTTCAGCTCTCATGTGAGAGGTCTAGCCTAAGGCCTGTTAGTGACCACTTTAAAAATTTCTATAGGTGGTCACTAACGAATTAAGCAATCATGTCAAAATGAAGCCTGGCAAGCCTGCAAAAACATAGGGGCACATTTATTAAGACCAGCGTTTTAGATGCTGGTCTTAATAAACCCCTAAACTGGCGGTGGATCTGCCTAAGTTATGAAGAGGCGCAACCCCACCAGCTCTAAATGTAAGACAGCTTCCTAGTTGTCTTACATTTAGACCATTTCTACACCTAAAACAGGTGTAGAAAATGATGAATGAGACGGGCCTACCCGCCCGTCCCCTTCCCCGCCCACATTTTTAGAACTATCATGAGTGGGGCGAAGTCTATGGATTGGAGTGTGCGTGTGTGTGGGGGTAGGGGGACTGGGTTGAAAGCCTGATGAGGCTACCTAAATTGATGGCTACCTTTTGGTTCTGTCCACACTGGCATATTTGGTTCCTTTTCTAAATAATCCATGATAGATAGGGGATTAGGTTTAATTTATTTTGCAGTGGATCCTAAGGGATCCCCATTGACCTACTATGGAACATCAAGTTTTCAGGTTTTGGCCTGAATAGTACAGTAGAACATGCTATGTTGGTCATTCAGAGACAATCAATACAAAAAGCCTGTGTTGCCCAAGGCTATAGGGAGACAGATACATGCATACATATAGTTACATGGGTTGAAGAAAGACACAGGTCTTTTAACCCACCATGTTGTTGCTATTACATAAGCATCCAGCACTTTTAAAAATGCTGACCTTATAATTGCCATTGCTACCTCTTAGAGCATTCCATAGTAAACTGTAAAGAATCCTTTCCTGTATTGATGTCTAAATTTCTAAATTGCCTTTACATATAATAAATGTCTCCTGGCCCTTTGTAAAGACTTTGGTACCAATAAATCATAGTTTTTCTCTTTGCATTGACCATTTATGTATATACATTTTCAGAGGAACAGACTCCAGAGGTCAATTTGACTTGGCAATGCTGCATGTACAGAAATAATGTATTCCTCCCTAGAAACCTACATGTTCTTTTTTCTGTCAGATTTGTACCTCCACAAGACTTTATAGCTGAGGCATAGAGAGGTACAGAAGAGGCCTCATGTACTTCTATAGCCTTATTACAGTTCTCTATAGAACTGAGCTATAATACAGCCATTGGCATGAGTCCTAAGTTGGGAACCAGTTGCATATTTCTAGCCGCAATGGCTACCTGGCTTCTGTCAAACACCAAAGTATTCCTTCAACAAAGTTTAGATTTAGATTACTATAAAACCTTTAATTTTGAGCATGCATTTCTATGGGGGGGGGGGCTGTTGGCCTAACCAAGGTTCAGCTGACAACTGTCTAAAATGTACGACCAGCATTACCTTCTAAGGTCTAAGATAACACTGGAGGGCATATTATGCTACCATTAATGCGCAGAGGTTTGGTGAATATGTTACATTTAGCTAGTATGGTGCGTTATGCCTATTCTGGTATTTTGTGGTTTCAGATTTGAATTAATTGACAGACTTTCTAAAAGAAAACCACACAAATCCCTTCTAGACGAATTAATGAGTGCAGCTTCAAAGTGTTCTTGTTCTGTATTACTTCCAGATCTAACACATCTGCAATCAAACCCTCAACCCCCCATCTCTAACAATGAATGGCAATATAGCACTCCATGAGACAAGATTAATGAGAGTAGGTTTGTATGCATTCTAGTCCCATGGTTCATTGATTTTTAAATCTTTGCTTGTGCGTCCCCCTTCACTCAGACAGCCTTTCAGCCGGGGCTCCAGCAGACTCTACTGAGTGTCAAATGTGAAATTCTAAGAGTACAAACAGAGAAATGCTTGCCATATAATCCCTCCTGACTATTTAGGTCAGAAAGAGTGAAGCAGAAATGTTCAGGCTTTAGCAAATGTTGGATTCATGTACTCAAATGTAGTAATTAAAGCAGAATTTCATGAAAATAGCAATTCAATTCACAATGCCTTGTAGGGCTAGCTCAATAATGTAATGTAATGATACTTTTCACCTTTCAGCAAATGTACTTTTAATCCTTATGTAAATTAACAGTTAAGTGCATCAAGGGTGGGCTCAAGCCACTCTGTGCATCCTTGCTCCTCCTGCTTTTTTTGCCAGTCCCACCCTCTTCTTCTTGATAGGGCCAGATGACTATGTAGGAACCTTCTAAGTACACAGAAAGCGCATAGGGAAACACTTGGGATAACTCAAAGATGTAGGAGGGCATTGTGCTAGACACACAACAACCCGACGTGCCAAATTGGGTACTTGAAGCTGCTGCCTCGCTGTTTATTTGTGTAGAATGACAAAGTATTTCTGGACTGGACAAGCCCCTTCTTCAGGCATTGTGTGATACTTGAGGAAGAGGCTAGTCCAGCACAGAGTGCACTTAACTGCACATTTGCATGTAGATTAAAAGTACATTTTCTCCGGAACGAAGTAATAGATCGCTAACTGAATTGTATCATTACATTCAGCTGAGCTAGCGCTACACACCATTTTTATTCCCTGACCTATTAGAATGGTACATGATGTAAACTGTAGTGGAGGTAACTTTCTTATCAGTGACTGTGTTTATGAGTTATAACCTCCCTTCTGATCCTCAGCTGTGTCATGTGACCAAAACCTTTGATTCTCCAAATAACACAGCATCTTATGTTTGGACAGGAAGCCAGTTTTTCCATGTATTACTATGGGAGACACAATTTCAGTCTCATAGGAATGAATAGAGAAGTAACTGACTTCCTGTCCTGTCAGTTGGAGATCAGAGAGTTGGTCACATGACACAGCTAAGGATCAGAAGGGAGGTTATGACTCACAAATATAGTCGAATGGTATCAAATATCGCAATACTTTTTTATGGTATTGAAACTGAATCAAAATTTGGGTATCAGGACAACCCTACTAAGTATAACATCTGCATTGAGTCTATATGTTCTACCTGTGTTAGACATACTGATAGGGAATTTACATTGTGAGCACCACTGGAGACAGCGAGTGTCTGTATAGTGCTGTGGAATAAGTCAGCGCTGAGTAAGGTACATATGTCATACTATTTGGATCAAAAAGCAGTTTGCTTCCTCAGGAAACTGCACAAACCTATGGAAGCTATTTCTGCACTCAATAATAATAATCTTTAATTATATAGCACCACCATATTCCGTAGCGCTTTACAATTCAGAGGGTTCATGTACAAAACAAAAGACATCACAATGTAACTGGCTAATATACAAACGGAAACACTAGCAGTGTGAGGCCCCTGCTCACAAGAGCTTACAATCAACTTCTGTTGTAAATGAATAAATCTGACCCTTTTTTTTTTACTTTAATTTACAGTAAGTTTTATTTTTCATAAAGCATGACATTTCTATTAAAGCATCTTTAAAGCATATGCTAACTAACTCCATATTACGGCTTTAAAGATGCTGGCAGATTGCTGCACTGACGAACTGTGAATGCAGCGACATAAGTAAGATATTCACAATGTCACTGAATTTTACATTGTAAAATAATTTTGCGATGAACATATGTCTTACAGTAATGCAGAAAAAGTTTCTAAACCACTAATGACAAAGAAAGTTATTTATGCTAAACTCAACACCTCATCAGTACTCACGATGTTCATTAAGTTGCTGATCAGGGAGGGGCTGCCTGTAAGACGGCATTCTGCATCCTTTTGCAGAACTAGCTATTTGTAGAGACTAAAAGTCTGCTAAATGTTAATATTTGTTAATTTCTGACTGTAATGCAGTGGTCTTTTGAGTTGACCAAATATATTGTGATTTCACAAATGATCCTATGTTTTTTTTTGCCAGTTACCAATAAAAAACATGTAAATGGTGGTTGCTTAAAAATAAATAAAAACACTCCTACGAAGAACAAATGTTTTATGTTTGTGTAAACACATTTCTGATCATATCTATTAACATGGAATGCGTGAACGATGAAGTGATGGTGTGGAATGAGCTTTTACATAGAGCGCTTTACAGACATTAGCATCAAGCTGTTCCCAATGGTGCTCACAATCTAAGTTCCCTATCAGTATAACTTTGGAGTGTGGGAGGAAACCCGAGTACACGGAGGAAACCCACACAAACACGGGGAGAACATACAAACTCCATGCAGAAGTTGTCCTCTGAACCTAGGACCCCAGCGCTGCAAGGCACCAGTGCTAACCTCTGAGCCAACGTGCTGCCCCAGGTGACTGTCCTTGTTATTTTTCCCATAAGGCTCCCTTCAGACAATTATAAAGGAGTCCTATATGTTGTGCAGGGGAGCATTTCCCAAATAAAACTTCCTAAGTTTTAACTGGATTTGATTACTTTTTTTTGCAACTTCTTTCTAATCTGTACATTGAAAATGTTCTATGGTCCCACTATTCACTATTATAGCACAGTCTATACACTGGAGATGTTTGAGGCTGTTAATTGCACAACACATTTTCCTTTCAACATAATGACTCACAAGGTCCCATTCCACCTAAATATGAGGACACATATAAAACAATGTAATGCATTCAGGTTCTATTGATTCTGATCACCACCATAGTCCAATAGGTTCCATCAATGTAATAATATATAAGGAATAGTGAATAAATGAGATTCCTAAGAATACAGTTTACAACACAAAACCTGTTCCTTTCTGTAGCTTATTTCTCCTGCTCTTCTCCTGTAATTCTCTCCATATTTTGATGAGTAACATGCCAGGTTAAATAATGCCTTAGTGTTGATACATTAAAGCATACAGTGAAGTGCATGAGCTTGTGAAGATGTCAGTGCAGTGACTCATATTTTACAGCATTATCCACAATTGTCATGACCATAGCTTAAGGCTTTGCGGTCAGAGTAATGTTACATGTGAAATTATCATGATTTTATTCAATCCTAAGCAAGTGTGAAGCCTGTGCCTAAGTCTCTGGGTAATAATTCAGGCCATTATCGTTTACACGTCGCTTATCTTAGTAAAGTATATGCTCAGCTATTACACACTTTTTTATTATGTATCTAAAGTGAATGTTTAAGAGCAGAATAGTGAGATTTGCAATGTACATGATGAACATAATGCTCATGTCTCAATTGGGGATGTACTGATTTTTACACAACATATTTTAGGGGAAGCAGCCCCCATATCCTCGCAGACTCTGGAAGGTGGTGTCACACATAACGACGGTTGCACAGCCATCGCAGCTGCGGTTTTTCAGCAAACTGTGCATCCATTAGCATACTGCGAGGAGTTACCGCTTGTGTCATAACTTATCTTCAGGGCCCTTCTGCTGAGCATGTGACAGCACCCTCAATCTCACACTTCAATTAGCTTTTAATTAGGTGAGAAAAAGGGAAATGTCTTTAATCAAATGGCTTTGAAACTTTTCTGGTCTACCAAGCAGTAAAATAATTGCACCCGTGTGATGGAACATTGTTGTGAAAATATATCAGGGTCTTCTTGAATGTTGACTTTTTCTCTTAACACTTTTTTCAGTCTTCTGTACAACTCAAAAGGTTGTAAAACGCATTATGGTGTTGACAGTACCCAACACCATTATACCTTTCTCACCTCGCTGCTGAAGCACTTTGTTTCTAGGCTTGTCTCACACTTGTTTTTGTTGGTGTTTTTTTTAGCAACCAAAATAGCTAAGCAAACACTAAACACAAAAAAATGAATTAAAGGGGTTCTCTCAGATTTTGATTCACAGTCCAGAAGGCTGTTCTGATAGGGGTGCTGAAGGAGTCTGTTCCGGCCCCGTTCACTATAATGGGGATGGGCAAACATGCCGAGAAGCAGCCAGACAAAAACTGCAGCACCCCTCTAGACATAAATCTAAAAAGTTATGGGGGGCAGAATATGGTGATGAAGATAGAAAAATCAATTTTTTTAATTGTATTATTTTTTGAAGTATTAAAACACAAGAAAGACTATACAAATGTAATATGGCTGTAATCTTACAGTATCCTTTTTAGCGCATAGGGAACACCGTAAAAACGAAATACACCCTTTTTTAATTTTTTTATTTTTTTTTCCAGCTTCCCTTCCCACTATATCATACGCAATATTAAATGTTGCCATTAGAAAGAACTTATCCTGCAAAAAAAAAAACAAGCCTTCATACAGCTACATGAACGGAAAAATAACATAGTTATAGCTTTAGGAAGGCAGGGATTTAAAAAAAAATAATGAAAACAAAAAATCGGAAAATTGCTCAGTAATGAAGTGGTTAAAGGCTGTATGTGATTCAGCCACAAACTCCAATTTAAAAAATCCCACTAGTCAGGATGAAGACCTGCTACAATGAGCAGCTATGCATGTGATGTGCTTGATTCACTGAGTGCTGTGTAATGGGGACGCTGGTTGTTGCATGCAATAACTGATCATCAGATGACATGGAGAAAGGACAAAGAGACATTTTTTCCATTTGTAACAGCTTTATTGAAAACTACTAGTGAAGAAATGGATGCAAGGTAAAACGAAATAATAAATCATTTTGATTTTGAAGTGGCTATATATTAGACAGCTCTTTACATTTGGATATACTGCTGTAGAGAAGTTTCAAACTAGCTGAGATGGGAGAGACTTCACGGTTCCGTCCATGGTGTAGGTGCGGGTCCCAGAGGTGGGACCCTCACCTATCAGACAATGGAGGCATATCCTAGTGATATGCCCCCATTGCTTGAGATGAGAAAACCCCTTTAATATCTCTAGATCCGGGATGCCCAACCTGCGGTCGTCCAGCTGTTGCAAAACTACAACTCCCAGCATGCCTGGGCAGCCTACAGCTATCATGGCATGTTGGGAGTTGTAGTTTTGCAACAGCTGGAGGGCTACAGGTTGGGCATCCCTGCTGTAGACAAATATGTTTTCTATGTAATAATATATTAACGGGGTTGTCCTATGAAAAATATTCTACGGTTTTCAAACCATCACCTGGATCTGAATTCTTCTGTAATTGCATGTAATTAATAATTTAGTATAGCCACAGAGTTATTCAATAAAATTTATCTGTATGGCACCACCTGCGGTTTGTTTTCATTCTTAGTTCTTTGTCCTGCTCATTGAGAAGGCCGCACATGTTCAGTTTTATCCTTTAACTGCCTCCTGCATCAAAAAACCTAAATGTGCAAACCCAGATTAACCCCTTCTGCCCCGGAGGTTTTTTTGTTTTTGATTTTTCAGTTTGCACTCCGTGCCTTCCCAGAGCCATAACTTTTTTTCTGTTGACATAACGGTGTGAGGGCTTGTTTTTTGCAGGACAAGTTGTACTTTCCAACACCACCATTTAATATTGCATATGATGTAGTGAGAAGCGAGAAAAAATTGACCACAGCATCTGAAGTGTAAAATGGCCGCGTCCGGCATTACCGCCGCTTGCGGACATTAGCCGGGGGTGTCTGCTATAAGAAACAGCAGGCACCCTGTGGTTATAGAACCGGCTCTGCTCAGGAGCAGGCGTTGGTCGGGAAGGGGTTAATAGGTTGTTATGTGTGCAAAATGGTAATATCCCTGTTGTGGTTATTACAAATGCTACCTCCAGAATGACAACAGCGTATCATCGTAGAAGATATATGGAGACGAGCACATGGGAACTGTGTAATCACTGATGTGTTGTGTGTACATAAGCTGAATAATCACGGACAAGCAACAGCTGCAAAGTGAAAAGTAAGCAACAAGCGATTGTCAAAAAGATCCATTACACTTCGAATGCTACTGCAGCAACAGCTGGAAGACGCCACAATGGGAATTTGAGTTGTTTCATCAGTTTTAACACCTTTCATTACAGAGAAATGAATAATAATATGGGTAATGACAGAACAGGAGTTTTGTATTCCTTCAAGAAAATAATCCTGAACATCTGTATGACTGTGTAAAGCGGCAAACAGCTGATGAGGCAATTTGACTCATGTGAGGTCTACACAGAACGCTGCCACTGAATAACCCCTAACTCATATTAGAGGGCATCTGTCAGCAGATTTCTACCTATGAAACTGGCTGACCTGTTACATGTGTACTTGGCAGCAGACGGCATCTGTGTTGGTGGCATGTTTGTATGTTCCTGCATTACTGAGAAAAATGATCATTAAATACATGTAAATGACCATCTAGGAGCAATGGGGGCGTTGCCATTACACCTAGAGACTCAGCTCCCTCTGCATGTACTGTAAGCTACAGGCAAAAAATAGTATGCAAGGCTGAACAGAACAGGATACTACAGCAGAGACAGCAAAAAATTGGGCAATATGTATGCAATGATAAAGGAACAATAAAGAACAAAACATTCCCCGTTAGAAAACACTAGTTATTGAAAACTTACAAATATAGAGTATATCCTGTAAAACAAAACAAGACATAACTTGAAAAGCAAAATCATTGACACAAAATGAAAAGGAATGCCATTCCGTATAATAAAGTGGTTGTGCTAGAGTCTCATCAAGTAGTAAATAATGTCCCTTGGGTATAATGCTGCACGTTGCTGTGCGACAATGAGTATGAGCAAGCAAATACAAGTTTTATTTTTTTTGTAAGGAATGGCAAATTTGGCATTACTTATTGAATTCATAAGCAAATGATTGCTTATGGTTTCTGTAACAGAGAACTGATTTGGTCGTAAGAGATTCAGTTTAGATTTATTGACTTTTATACATATAACAGGGAGTTTAGCTACAAAGACAATAATGGTATGTTGCAAGGAAATATCATCATCATCATCCAATCAACAAACCCGGATGGGGCTACAGCTCTTTTGACTCGTTTCATAAAGAGCAATGTACCAGATCAGGTGGTGTGGTACTGCACTGTATTTTGGTGAGGTAGCACACATGGCCCTTTTGAAATGCTTGAAGAGCTGCTTCCTAATACCATGCACGGCTTATGACCAGTACACCGTGTAATACACCAATGTAGCATTGTTACTTAAAGAGGTTTTCCAGGAGTAAAATATTGATGACCTATCTAATCCAATATCTGATTGTTGGGGGTCCGACACCTGGCACAGTCATTTCTATTACAGGGACATATTAGGGGACATTACTTTTGGGGACACTATACACAACATAGGGTGTTATTATTACTGGGGGTACATTAGGGGCCATTATAATTGCTGTAGACACTATAGGGACATTTGGGGTCATTTATCAAACTGGTGTAAAATAGAACTGGCTGAATCAGATTCCACCTTTCATTTTTGAAAGGTGGAATTTGATTGGTTGCTATGGGCAACTAAGACAGTTCTACATTACACTAGCTTCATAAGTGACCCCAATTATGTCTACTGGGGTCACTATTTTTTCAACAGTATAGTACTTGGGGCATTGGGGAGCACAGTTGGCACATTATTGGGAGCAGCAAGCATGACATAGTCGGGACACCAGGATGGGGAGGTTGATGGAAAAATTGAGAAATCTAATGTGTCTGTATAACAAACTCTGTAGAGGCGAGATGCGGCTGAAAGAATTAGTCATGGTGGTCTGGATCAAACAGAGGAGAAGAGGAAAGAGAATGTCTGACCGGAGATGTCACTGGATGTAAAAGGTATGTGGTGTTGTATTCTGCTATATGTAGATCTGGCTCACTACTGTGACGTGCGTCTAATCTTCTCCTCCAAGTCTTTTTTATTATATGTATTTTAAATTTGGCGACTAAAAATGTAATTTGGCGACTACATTTTTCAGTTTAGGACTGGGTATTTTTTTTTACTCTGGAACACTTGGATGTTAGGACTTGTAATTCAGGGAGCACTGTAATATCTATAAAACTGAAATACTACTGCTGTACAGTTGAGAATAGAGACCAGAAATCTCATCTGAAAACAAGAACCATGAGGGCGAGAATCAAGAACACTTGGGGGAAGGTAGTTGGACAGCTACTCTAAGAACATTAACTGAGTGTCCTGTGACATATTCTCGGTGACTGCAAATATTCTCCAAATTTACAATAGGGATTAAATTATTCAATATGTAAGGACATGAACACAGATTTAACCTTCATCCAGCCCTATGTCTGTACTGGCTGATCTGTGGAAATAGTAAGCACATAGTAAGTACAGCTGAATAGTGTGAATGTAGATTAGTCATGACATAAACTGAAAGCGTCAAAAGTGCTCATATGCATAAACCCTTTTTAAGCTGAGATCCAAACACGAGTGTGACATTATTCCTGGATTCTTCCACTGTCAGTATTCTTTAAAAGATGTAGATCCCAAACAAATATACTGCATACTTGCATAAATACTGAGATTCATGCACAGTACAACATGGTGCGCAGTATTTATGACCACTTTGTTCCATGTGAGCTTTCATTTCATTAATCAAGTTTTCCTCTTGATGCCCTGAAATCAGCATTCCTAGGGGGGGAATATGGTATCCAATGCTGCATTTTTATGTGGTCTCTCCACACTATGCATATCACCGTACTTTGGTGGGGCAGCACATTGCTCTTTTGAAATGCATGAACATCGTATTACAGACTCTGTGTGTATGAGACCTATTAGTTTGGGTACAGACTGCAATGTTGTGAATTACACAACTGACCCCAACCATCTACCAATAAAACAGTCACTATATGTGAATGACCTAAACACTTTCAATTACTGTAATAATTTATAATCATTTCAATTAATGATAATCATTATAACGGAAGTTAAGGGGAGTCTTTCACCTGTTTTTCACTTATATAACTAAGAGCACTGCCCCATAGAAGATTGCAGACACATCCCATACATACCTGTGTGCACTTTGTGTCTTTATTCCATGTCCAGGAAAAGCACTTTTATTCTGCAGGAAAACAGCTCCCAAGTGCCCAGCTCTGCTGCTGCAAGTGCCCAAAGCAAACCAGACTGAAGAGGGGAGGGCTGCTTTAGCTGCTCATATCTTGGGATTAGTAGCAGATAGAAAAATGGTTCTGACCTTCTTTGAAAGCTGGCATTCCAAGCTTTCAAATGATACCAAAATCACAAAGCTGTTTTAGTTTCACTTTCAGCTGGGCACTTGGGACCTGTTTTCCAGCAGAATAAAAGTGCTTTTCCTGAAAATGGAATACAGACACAAAGTACACACAGGAATGTCTGGGATGTGTCTGCAATCTTCTGTGGGCCACTGCTGTTAGTTACCGTATATAGGTGAAAAACCGTATATAGGTGAAAAAGACTTCCTTTAAGTGAGTATTCCCATCTTATAAAGTGATGGCCTATAGCAATATGCCATTACTGTATGATTAGTGGAAGACCAACCTCTGATTCTGAAAATAAAGGGACAGTATCACTGCTGGGGCACTGCAATCATCATTTCACAAGTTTGATTTTCACAAAATCATAGCGTCCAAACCATATTGTGGTAGATTGATCAAAACTGGTGTAAAGGAGAACTGGCTTAGTTGCCCATAGCAACCAATCAGATCCAAAAGAGTTCTGAAAAATGAAAGCTGGAACCTGATTGGCTGCTATGGCCAACTAAGCCAGTTTTCCTTTACACCAGTTTTGATAAATCTCCACCAATTTACAAAGCGTGTAAATTACTTGCAGCTGACCAGCTGCTCACTGCTACTGGAAGCCTTAGCCCCAACATTTTGAAATGGTTCTAGACTGACTTTCTTGTGTCCTGCACCGCCGCTGCTGATGGCGATATAGTTTTTCATTTTCTGTATTTTTCTGTATTCTGTGTATTGCTGCTGAAGTTAATTATTAACCGCAATGCTGCATTACATAAGACATGTCCCCACTTCGCCTCTCACGGAATAAGGAGGAGAACGCGTCCAGATCCTCAAATCAATAGCAATGGATTTGTTTTTTTTTTTATTTTATGTGTCCCAGACAGAGTCGACCGTAATTATTGTGCTAGACAGAGTAATCATCACATTTATTAACACTCTGCCTATTGTTATAAGAGGCAATAGAATGTGATACCCAAGGGTCACATCCAGCACAGAACTGCGCAGAAGTGGCACAGCGTAGCTTTGCCGCTGGAAGAAACTAATTGCAAGCATACCAAGGAACGAAGCTAGACAAATCCAATGTATGTATGAATATGCTGCTCCTCAAGTTGTAGCATGTTTTCTACTAATGTCTAAAGAACTGAGCCCTCAAGTGTCTTGTCCATAGCTGCAGCAACACAACCCTGAACCCCACTGCCCTGGGACCACCGATAACAAGCCACTCAAGGATAAACCTCTGTGGAGGAGACTTACAAGATCAGACCGAGATGTTATAACTATACAACTCTTTTAGGACCTTCCACATATACTATATCTGATAATCGCCTAAGTTTCCTTCCGGTCTGGTGCACAAAACATCTGGCACTGCGTGGCTTTCAAAAAAGGCTTTCAAAAAAAGAAGTGCTAATGGTTTATATTTTATCTGATAACAAAATGTAAAGTGAATGAAGGTAAGAGAAGTCTAAGTTAAATCAGTATTTGGTGTGACCACCCTGTGCAGGGTTGACAACCACAATTTTTTTTTTTTCTGAACAATTTATCCCAAAATCACTGACAGACGATGTTTCTTCGGACAGTTTGGAAAACCATAACTAATAATAAAGATTGTAATTAATCCATGTCTATAGCTCCATATACTGATAAGAACTCATTACCAGTATTTACTGTGAGATGTACAATGATGATAATTACCACCAATATCCCTTTGTTGCATTTAGGAGAAAAGAAGTGTTCTAAAAATTATGCATATTACGGACTACGTCCACTGAGGGCTGCCCCTAGCAACTGTGTGCACCTTAGCTCAATACTCTCCTGTCCACTTTATGGACAAGGTCAGGCATCTAAGTGGAGGGGAGGGCAGCCAGGGTAGCAGAGTGGAGGAATTAGGGTGACAAGAGTTGTTAGGGCCTTTCCTCAGTGCACTAATTTCCACTTTTTTTTTACGCGTATTTCTCCTACGGTAAATGCAGCAACAGATCGAGGGAAGAAAGGTATGCTTATAATCAGCAGGATCAGTCCTATCAGGCATGTTGGCTGCCGATCGGCTGGTTGAAGAGAAGGCCACACCGTGCCAGCGCAGCCTTTCCTTCAGGTTCAGGGGTTATCCTATGACTTTTGTAAAAAATGAAAATCAGACATCATATAGTACAGGACAATCTAACAAAGCCAGAACCAGCCCTGTACCTCACATGGATCCAGAGATCTCCTCATGCATTGCTCTGCTAGATTTATATCAAGTTGGCAGCTCAAGGGGTGTGTCTCAGCTCTACCTATCACAGCTCAGGGGGGCGTGTCTGTGCGCTCTCTATCACAGCTCAGGGGGTAGCTAAATGATAAAACTGAGCATGTACGGCCATCTCAGTGAGCCGGACAAAGAAATAAGAAAAAAACAAACATCAGGTGGAGCTGTACATTTTATTGGATAACTTAGTGGCTATACAACATTTTCCATTACATGAATTACAAAAGTATTCAGATCCAGGTGCTGATTTTAAAACTGGGACAACACCTTTAAAGGGGTTTTCCAGGATTTTAATATTGATGACCTACCCTAAGGATAGGTCATCAATATCAGGTCAGTGTGGCTTCGACACCCACACCCCGGCTGATCAGCTGGTTGAAGAGAAGGCCGCACTGTGCCATCACAGCCTTCCCTTCAGGTCCAAGTTCCCTTCCCTTTAAGTTATCCAGTGCTGAAATCGGGGCCTTTCTTTCTTATATAGCACTGTAATTCAATCTGTGGAAGTGAACAGTATGAGCACTCACTGGTATTTCTCCATGTGCACTTATTCAATCAGTATGACTCATTGTCATATGCTACCCGCTTCTATCTATAACACAACCATTTCCTATGGTACTGAGGAAGCTCAATCCTATAAGTACAATAACCAGACACAGACACCACACAATTACAACGTTGTGAAGGTAAAGTAGGTTACATAAGACTGGTAATGACATAATTCACCTGAGTTTAATATATAGAAGGCTTTGTCCACATCTGCATTTATTTCTCACTTTATAAGATGTACTTTTTCCCCCCAAAAGTCTGTGTTGGGGGAGGAATGGCCGTGCGTCTTAGAAAGCGAATACTAGTGAGCGCTTCCATTATGGGGCAGGGAGTGATGCGCTGCGAGCACTTCCTGTACTCACCCTCCCTGGTCTTCCTTTCTGGGGCCCGCGCTGCATTGTCCTGACTCCGTACAGTGTCAGGATGTAGTGCGCGCACAATGACCTAACACTGCACGCAGTCAGGTGACATGGGAAGACATGGGAGCACAACTGCTGCCAGAGAAAGAGCCACAGTGCAGGAGAGGTAAGAGGAGTTTTTTATTTTATTCTGATCTGAGGTCTGATGGTTCTGGCAAGGGGATCTGACATTGAGGGCTGATATGAGGTCTGATGGGGGTCTGAAATAAAGGGCTGATATAAGGTCTGATGGGGTCTGACATGGAGGACTGATGGGGTTGTGACATGGAGGGCTGATATGGGGGTCTGATGGGGTTCTGACATGGAGGGCTGATATGGGGGTCTGATGTGATGTCCTGATATGGAGGTCTGATCCAATGTCCTGATATTTATGGGGGTCTGATCTGATGATCTGATATGAGGTCTGATGAAAAATATTTTTTTCTTATTATCCTCCTCTAAAACCTGGACTGTGTCTTATCATCGGGTGCGTCTTATAAAGCGAAGAATATGGTATATAAGGAAAGAAAATATAGATGTTAAATAAGGAAATAAGAATGCTCATGACAGAGAACCACAGCCATAAAATAATGTGTATTTGTGAAGAAAAGAAAAATACACAACCTCTTAAGAATCAAAAAAGAAAAACCAGCACAGAATTGTATATACATGTCCAGCAAAATTCTCCACTAGCCTCCTGGTCACTATGACAAAGACTGAATAAGCAGATGCATTACAAATAAAGTTAATAAAATAATACACTGCTATTTTCCACTTACACGCGCTATAAGTTTTTATTACAGTCCTAAAGTAGAGTCAGCACTGACTTCGGCTATGAAATGAATGATGCTTCCCTCCTACGTTTCATTGCCTGTTTTGACACATTGTAATTTTTTCCCTGCACACGTATGTCACTTTATTTACTGTACAGGAGAGCTTATAAAACCTCCTATACAAACAAGTTACATTATTGTTTCTAAAGGTCATCAGATCTGGGATTATGCATATTAAAGCCACGATCAGGAGGCAGATGCTTTATGTCCATGATCACAGTAAATAATATGGTAACCTTCTACATAATAGGGATCAACAGATTGCTTTCAACTGTACATCAAACAAAGATATGAGATCAGATTATAAAACTGTGATGTAAAACAGAGTCAACCATTCCTCCATATTACAGGAACTCATAACTTTACACTGACATCACTTAACAAGTGACCACCTTGTGCAAGCCTTCACAGATGTCAGGACACCACAAAAATAACTGTCATGTGTGACTGAGCAAATGCTAATCATGAAAAGAGTGTTGACAATGCAGTAATCCCTATTTTACAAGTAGAAGCAACAGATGTAAGATGTGTGATCAAAACTCATTACAACAGTAACTGCTTCCAGACTGTCTACGTTTACATCTTCGACTGTAAAGCTGGAAAAGACTATACTTAAAGGGGTTATTCAAGACTGAAAAATGTCCCCCATAAGCCAGGCTCCTCACACTGAATCTACTTACCTGGATCCCCGCTCCCTGTGCCCCTCCCGGTCCCCGCACTGCTTCTCCCCGTGTGCGGATGAAAATATCCAGTGTCGGGGGAGCAGCCAATGACAAGCGGTGACGGGAAACGAGCCTCCCTAGTTTCGTGGGTGGCGCTAGGGAGGCTCGTTCTCAACAACGGATGTTTTCATCCGTGCACGGGAAGAAGCAGCAGCGGTGCAGAGACCAGGAGTGGCGCAGGGAGTGGGAAGCCAGGCAAGTAGATTCAGTGTGAGGGGCCCGGGCATATGGGGGACATTTTTTAGTCTCGGATAACCCCTTTAAAGGCTATGTACACCTTTGAGGGGAATTTTTTTATTATTGCATTGTAATCATTTTGAGCTAAAAATCATTTTTTCAATTGGTCTTTATTAATAATATGTCAAATAGCTGAGATGCTCAAGAAGTAGCCTGTGGATTTTCTCTCTTTTCCGTCATTTGGGGAGCTGAGGTACTCCTTATCTCTGCGCTCTCGCATTATAAACACTCACAGCTCAGTTATTACTGATAAGAATGTGGCCTGAACAAGTGTTTATGACCTCTTAGTAGTTTAGAGATAAGGGTTATTAGATGACCGGCCCAAAGTGAAATTCACACAGTTAGAAAAACAGTCAACCTTTTGTTACAGAACGGTTCAATATCTTTAATAAAGGCCAACTGAGAATAAGATTTTTAGCCAAGAATGAGTAAAACGCAATCATAAACAAAAATTGCCTCAGAAGTTGTACATAGCTTTTAAAGAGTTATTCCGTTTTTTTATTTATTTTTTATTAATTTGTTCATATAATAGGAAATCATACAATTTTCTAATATGCACATATTTAAAATTCTGCATATATACCTTTCATATATCAGCAATGTTATAGTCCATATATTAGTCCTATGTAATGTATCCATAGCCTAAGGGAAACTCTTCACACTCTGATATTCAGTAAGCTGTGTTAAATGATATACATGTGCTGGGTCAGCACACAGGACACATTCATGTAATAAGTAAATAGGACTACTGGTGGAATCAATATTTTTATTGTGGTTATTACAGTAACTACATCACTGTGTGGCTGTCTCTAGGTGATTTGTAAAATGGCTGCCTGTCTCTAAGTGATGTTGTCATGTTGTTAAAGTTTAGTGTAAAAAATAAAGGTTATGGTAATGTAGAAAAGATGGAGCGGCAACTCACCATAGGTATCTTCTATTTTATTGACGTGGCATAACACTTACAATGAAAGTGCAGGGGGGCGGACAGTATCAACACCTCGCGGCGGGCGTCAGGCTGACGCCCGCCGCGAGGTGTTGATACTGTCCGCCCCCCTGCACTTTCATTGTAAGTGTTATGCCACGTCAATAAAATAGAAGATACCTATGGTGAGTTGCCGCTCCATCTTTTCTACATTACCATTGCATTTGTATCTGGACTTTTCTATTGAAGCAGGGCACCACCGGTACCGATGATCTTCCTCCCGCGGTGTCCACCATACCGGTCATTGTATGCAGGATTGTTGTGTAGTGCCATCCCACCCTCCTCCACTCTCTGTTAGGTAAAAAATAAAGGTTTCTGTACTTTCAGAAAATATATGGGTACGGTGGTTAGTATGTAACCCCCCAGCAAAAGGGTTAAGCTAGCTATAGACATCAGATGTGTATCACCCAAACCCACCAATCCGGGCAAGTTCAGCCAACCATGTAATATGTATGGTGGCAAGGGGCGGATTTGGAACTTAAAGGGGTTGTCCAAGTTATTTTTTTGTTCTTTGTATGTTTCTAACTAATCAAATACAACAGCTTTTCCATGCACTTTGTGCTTCTACAGCTGCTGTTTTCTCAGATTTCACTGAGGGTCACATGACCTGTGATGTCAGCTTCTCTCCCTGCTCTGCTCATGTTTCGCGCACATGCAGATAAGAGTCTGTACGCGAAACGTCACTGTGCTGGCCACGCCCCCCATCACTGCCGGCTGCTGCTGCCCTCTCCCTGGATTCTTTCAGATAAAACATTAACCCCTTCTGCCAGAACACACTCAGGGCTCAAGGCTTTGCTGAGCAGCTGCAGGCAGTGAAGAGACACAGGATGCCCTCCTCATCCTCCAGACACAGAGCTGACACTGGAGGAGATCTGAGGAGTTCTGCAGAGCATTGCAAAAGAAAGGAAAGGGGAAGTTCCTGTCTCCATCAGCAGTGTCATTGTACAGCTGGGACTTGTAGTCCTACACATACAACATGCTGAGTATCCCAGCAGGCAGACATGTCACTCAGCGCAGCACTTGTATTCACTCCCTTTGCAGAGTAGGGGGAGGGGCATAGATTGTTTTTATTGCAGGTAAACAAAGGCCAGAAGAGAACCAGCGAAATGAGGAAATATATTTTGTTTGCCTAAAACTTGCTTAATTTAGTAATATATTGCTGCCCATAAGATTTACAGTGATATTTTTTTTTTCATAACTCGGACAACCCCTTTAAAGTGGCTCTGGAAAAAATCTAAAAGTGGCCCAAAGTTGAAGGCAAATCTAAATTGACAGAAGGCGGCGCAACACAAGTAGGCAGGGCCAACACAAGCCACAAGTAGGCAAGGACAATAGAGGTAGGCAGGGGTCAGTTATACCATAGTGAAGCATAAAATACTGCCCTAGAGCCATACAGAGGAGGGTGAAACAGTTGAATTCAGGAGGGCACTTGTGGCTGCTGGCCAATCCATAAGTACCTCATGCTCCTAGCATTAATTAATGCTGAGAGCATCACACCATTATGAACCTGGTCAGCGGCCATAAGGGGGGCTCAGTCACTCCCATGGGCATCGGCCCACCAGGAAATTTCCCTGTAGGGTATATGGCCAGTCTCCTGACTCTCCCCCAACAACTGGAGTCAAAAGAGATAAGGAATTGGGCACACTGGATCTCAACTGCCTCTTCCTTTTTATTCACTAAATACTGTATACACGTTCAGCTGTATCATATGTATGCTTGGGAGGAAGGAAAGAGAGATCGTTGTCAGCCGGACGTTTATTCAACCAATAACTATTTCATGTGTATGGCTAGCTTTAGTCTACAAGAAATTTGTCTAATAAGATATTAGAGTCTTTTTCACCCTTATGTACAGGGACACAACTATCAAGGGGTCCAGGGATTGCAGTTACACCCTTACACTTTCAGTTTACTCTCAGTACTATGGAATAATATTTACTATGCTTGTACTAGCAAATTATGACTTTCCTTTATCACTGTGTTTATTATATCCCTCTTCTGAGACGTCAGTAATTTAATTACTGTGACATTACTCTTGTATTATGATGCTGGGTTTATTATGTTTGTGTTGTAGCATCACTAGGGTCCTTGGCATTTAGCTGTAACATCACTTTGTTTATTAACTATGTTTTGTAACATTACTATACTACTGTTCTGTGATACCATGTACCACATTACTCCCATACTGTGACATCACTGTTTTCCGTATGTTCAATATACTATCCATGTACTGTGATACTATTTGTATGCCTCTGCAGATTTCTGTTTAATACCTATGACATCATTGCACACGTCATTTGAATATTTTGAGGGACATTTATCAAGATTGACGTTCCCATAAGTCAGTCTTGATCTCCCTGCACTGGCGTGAGGTGCGCCTAATTTATTAAGAGGCAGATGACTGTTCATAAATGCGGCATATCTCTGCCCTGCTATGCGCCAGATACTGAAGTCACAGTTCCCCACTGTGTACAATAACACCGCCCTATGACTTCAGAGTTTTTATTGTGACATCACTGTTGTTTTGTGCATCACTTTGTGCACTATCTTTGTATAATGATAAACTGTGGTGATGATGATCACTACATCAATCGACCTTTCACTGTGAGATCATTGAGATTATTATTTTTTAGATTCATCTTCAATAAACCTTTACAAAGATTTCATATTATCTACTGTATGCATTGTGACATCATTGTTTTTATTATGTCTGGATGATGAACAAGCTTTATTTTTAATTTATGACATTTTTAGTGCTTGGTTTACACCAAAAACAGATGTAAATAAATATAGTGTACAGGTCATTTATTATCCCTGTACTGTTTCCACAGTATACGTATTTATACCTGTACTGTGACTCAACGTACATTATCTATACAGTCGAGTCACATTATTATGACTACCAGTTAATATCCAGAGTAACCACCATGTGCAGAGCAGCTAGATGAGCTGAGAGTGACTCAATAAGGTCTTTGGGTATTTGGAGCCATGCTGACTGTAGTGTATCCCACAGCTGCTGGATCATTCATGGGGGATGATCCATCTTCTGTCACATATGAGGACACCAGTACTCTCAATTGAATAATTGCTTATAAATTGCCTAAAGAGATCAAAACCTTCTTGTGTGAATCCAGACTTAAAAAGTTCTTGGCTATCCTGTTATCCACAACAAAAATGGCCCTATTTCTTCTCTTCTGTGCTGGAATGGATCAGCTCTGCATTTCTGAGCAAAATCTGTTCATTTTGGACAAACAGGCGCAAACCGGTAGAATGTTTAAACCTTAAGTGTATCTGATCTGTATTTGTGGCACAGCTGGGCATACATATTAGATAGCTATCAGCCAAACACTCTCTCCCTCCCAACCCACTCATACACTTGTGCCTGCATGGGCCGAGTGTGTGTTCTGAATGGGTAGCTTAAGCCAAGTTCACACTTCAGTGATTTGGTCAGTTATTTCCATCAGTTATTGTGAGCCAAAACGGGTGCGGGTCAAAAACAAAGAACATTTGCAAATCTTTCCATTAGGCTCCATTCACACGTCCTGTTTTTCTTTCCTGATTTGATCCTGATTTTTTCAGGACCCATTGCAATGAATGGATCCAGATCAGGATCGAATCAGGAAAGAAAAACAGGACGTGTGAATGGAGCTTTATACCTTATCTCTGAGTAGGCTTCACAATAACTGATCGAAATAACTGACCAAATAACTGAAGTTTGAACTTGGCCTTAGGGCTCGTTCACATCACCGTTAAGCCTTTCCGTTCTCATGCTCCGTTTAGGAGCAGGAGAACGGAAAGGACGGATTCGGCACATAACTGAGCCGAACGGAGCCTAAGGGACCCCATAGACTATAATGGGGTCCGTTAGGTTTCCGCTCAGAAGATGATTTTTGAAGCGGAGACAAAAGTCCTGCATGCACAACTTTTGTCTCCGCTCCAAAATCATCTTCTGAGCGGTAACCTAACGGACCCCATTATAGTCTATGGGGTCCTTAGGCTCCGTTCGGCTCAGTTATGTGCCGAATCCGTCCTTTCCGTTCTCCTGCTCCTAAACGGAGCATGAGAACGGAAAGGCTTAACGGTGATGTGAATGAAGCCTTACCTGGCCGCAGCTTTTTTCCCCAAGAACAAAAGGATCAGGGATGTTGAAACAATACTTATCTCCTCCAACATCTACCATCTAGGGAGAGTCAGGAGACCTTCATACATTTTAGATCAATTCAGCTGACAGGTATGGCCATCATAAGCAGTCCATTATCAGCCGTGTACGGCAGGGGGACATGGCTGAGACATTTATAGGCATAATGACATATAATATTAAAAGAGTTTTCCTGGAGTTCAATATTGATGACTTATCCTCAAGTTCAGACTGATCAGAGGGTGGTGATCAGAGGGTGGTGAATTGAGTTGGACCCCAACTGATCTGACATTGATGACCTACACAATACCGAATTCCATGAAAACTCCTTTAACAAGACTTTTATATGTTATAGAGCAGAAGAAGCTGATGATACATAGTTATGTGGGAAAATATTCAGTAAAACCTGTAATTTATACATTTATATCTCTGCTTATTCTGGGCTTTGAAGTCAAGGAGGTGGTCCTATCAGTGATTGACAGCTATCTGTGTATACACAGTCATAAAGGGGAAGGCTGTCAATCACTGATTCACTGATAGGACCGCCTCCTTGACTTCAAAGCCCAGAATGAGCAGAGATATAAATGTATAAATTACAAGTTTTACCAATTTTTTTCCCATAAAACTATATATATATATATATATATATATATATATATATATATATATATATATACGCTCAGCTTCTCCTGCTTTATAACATGGTGCCCGCAGCTCAGACACCATGTTCAGCTTGACAGGTTTCCTTAAGTCTTGGCCAGAGCTATGGTATTCATAATGTTCAAGATGAACTCTTAATTTCACCAGCACCTCAACAGAAGAGACTGCAAAAAAATAGTGAATGAATATTACATAACGGCATGCTTTTACAGATTTATAAAAGATGGCTGCCAAGTGGCACAACCCATCATGATGCCACATCATGTTACTTGTGATTTTCCACAAGATTACAAATAGTCCTACAGAGTTCACAAAAGCAATAGTAGTGCACAAAAGCTTAAAACAGCAATACCAAATTCAGCTTTGCTACATCTATTTTCATGATTGTTCTATGGAAAACATTCTACAGCACTTGGGTCTGAATACTTTTTTAACTGCATGTAATTAAAAATTTGGCATAGCCACTAAGTTATTCAATGAAATGTATCTTTGTAGCGCCACCTGCTGTTTGTTTTTTTTCTTATTTCTTTGACCTGCTCACTAAAATGGCCACACATGTTCAGTTTCATCCTTCAACTGCCTCCTGAGCTGTGATAGGGAGAGCATGGACACGCCCCCTGAGCTGCAGCAGAAAAGACACTCCCCTTGAGTGGTCAGCTTGATATAAATCTAGCCGAGCAATGAATGTGGAGATCTCTGGATCTATGTGAGGTACAGGGCTGGGTCTAGCTTTGTTAGAAAGAGATTCTCATGGACTATATGATGTCTGATTTTTATTTTTTACATTAGTCATGGGACAACCCCTTTAAGTTAGACTGGGGCTACACCGTGACATTTATCATAAATTGCAAGATTACTGCAACCTCAAGTTTCTGCGACATTGTGATGTCATCTGTAACTATGCTAAGCTCAAGTCACGGTATTCCAGCCATATCTCATCTTTTTGACCCTGCTTTTAGGTCCACCCTTCTGGCCCTGATACCCGCAGTAACAGCTGGATTTACACAGCCTGATGGAGAAGGAGATTATCGGGAAGCGTTCCTTCCTGATAAATACCTGTTCCTCAGGCATGTAAAGAGCTGCATTTACATTAACTAGAATGAGGTATGATTTTCAGTCTCTAGTTCCACATCTCTGGTTGCATTCATTAACAATAGAAGGCTAATTGTATGTCGTTCAGTGAAATCTCTAATATCTGCTATAACAGGCAATCACCTAGAAAGCCAGTGCACCATTATGTTTTACTTCCCATTATGCCCTCTTATCTCTAGTGCTCCACAGGGGACATTTCTCAGGACAAGACAACTGACCATTCATATAATTAGCAAGCAATGGCTAAAGTCATTCATTCTGCACATGCCATGTGTGACATGAAGGATGTGACACCATTTGCATTGATCAGACAAGTCACACATACATCAGTGAAAGCATTTTTTAGCAAAGCAAATAAGTGGCAATAATAATCAAAGACACAACCCAAATAACCCAGATTTATATTACCACATAGTAAAAATATATAACGTCCTAAACACAACCTATGTCAGCATTAGGCCCCATTCACACATCCTGATTTTTGATCCGCATCCTATCCGCGTCCGTTCCGCAATTTCGGATGAAAAATGCGGATAGTATGAGGATCCATTCATTTCAATGGGTCCTGAAAAAATGCGGACAGCACTCCGTATGCTGTCCGCATCCGTTTTTCCGTTCCGTTCCGTTATGCGGATCCGCATAAATAAATCCTCCTGTCCTACTTTTCTCCCGAATTGCGGTCCGTAGCACAATGAAAGTCTATGGATCCGCAAAAAATGCGGAAGACATGCGGAAAGGCATCCGCATGTCATCCGTATTTGCGGATTCCATTCCAGGAGGGGAGAAAAAAAAGGTACAGATGTTATTCATCCTTCCGTTTTTTGCGGATCCGCAAAAAACGGATGACATATGGATACATCCTTTGCGTTTTTTACGGAAAAACGGAACGGATGTCCTGGAAAAACTGAGTTTTCTGTGGAACAACGGATCCGCATAAACTGACCGTTTTCCAGGATGTGCACAAATACGGACGTGTGAATGAAGCCTTATAATCTATATAAGTTTTGTCCAAAATTTTAGGTTAGACTAAACCCAATCTGCTACCTCCCGCCAAAGGCATAGTCATCCCTGACACAGGGAACAAGGTGGTTACTGGAGAAAAATCAAAAGCTCTGGGGGCTAAATGCCTCCTGTAGATGGATGGTGTCTAGACAGGTTGTCCAGACCTGCACCAGAAATATCACAGGGGTACAGGCTGGATGGTAAATATGATGCAGGGATAGACACTTTTCTCTGACTGTATACCAACTATTGGTTGGCTTAGGGTATGACCACGTTCCGTCACAGCCAGCTGCGGTCAAGAACCATGCGGCCAATTAGTTAACTAATGAAGACCACACTGCATAGGCGGTCTGAATTCTTAATGACTGCATGGTACTGAAGGTACTGGGCAGCCGTTAATAATTCAGACCACCAATACAGTCCTGTCTTCATTTGTTAAATATCAGGCAGCTTGGAACTAACTGTCCGCTTGGTTCTTGACCAGAGCTTGCCACAACCTGAATGGATCATGAATGTGCCTTAAGGTGGCTTTCCAATACACAATTGTCAGGCAGATTGTTGGAGAAGAAAATTCATGCAAAAACTTGTTCACAATAATCTGCCTGTGTAAAGGTGCCGCCAGTCATTCAATGAAAAAGCAAAATGGTTGGTCGTCTGGTGAAATGATCGTTCATGCCCACACCTACATCACTGTTTCTGGGCAGCAGATCGTGATGTCTAAACAGCCCAGAAACAATTAATCCGACGGTGTTAGAGATCACTCATTATCATACAGTGGAACAGATCGCTGCATGTAAGTACCGTGCTTCACCTCCACAGTTGTCAGGAAGGAACGCTTCCTTCCCCACAATCGCCTGCTCCATCAGGCCCTTAGTTTGAGACAGAATATTGCACCAGGATTGCAGTGAAATTTTGGCACTAAATGGTGGATATTAGACTACACCACATTTCCAGAAAAACCATGCGCCATTCTGGTTAAGTCCTGCCCCCTTGCTGTACTAAGCATAGATAATTTATCTGAATCTAGATGCACCAAACGGCGCCACATTTTGGCATAATGTGCTCTCACGTTAGGTAAAGAGATTCAGTGACAAATTTGTTCCTCCTCACCAGTTCAGCATGCACATGGAGAGCCGCCATAGGACTCCTCGTATGAGGACCCCACCATAAATCACAGCTTCCAGGACTCCCGGTTTAGGGGAGGTGAAGTTTAGAGTCACTGGAGGTGGCATTGCCACATGTTTCACAGAAGGTCCCTAAAAGTCTCCGATAGGTACTCACCTCAGAGGCATAGTGCCTTCCTAATAGGACAAAACCGATCTATGAGCGTCATATAATACATGTGTCTGTGACATGGCGAAGTGAATGCGTCTTTACATTAAACATACAGGAAATACATTTTCTGTATAGATTATTTAGTGAATAGCATTATTTTTTCTCCTGTAATTGTAGTGTTAGGTCACTTTCACACTAGCGTTTTGGAATTCCGTTATTGAGTTCCGTCATAGGGGCTCAATACCGGAATAAAACGCTTCAGTTTTGTCCCCATTCATTGTCAATGGGAACAAAACTGAACTGAAGACAACGGAATGCTCCTAAAAGCATTCCATTCCGTCTTCAAAGCGGAGAGCAAACCGCAACATGCTGCGGTTTGCTCTCCGGTCTAGGCATCCGCACCAAGATCCGGAATGACCCCAATGCAAGTCAATGGGGCGGATCCGTTTGCTGTGACGCAATAGTAAACAGATCCATCCTCCATTGACTTTCAATGGAGTTAATTCCAGATCCGTTTAAAAGATGTTAAAGATAATACAACCGGATCCGTTCATTACGGATCCACAAGGTTGTATTATCACCGGGGCCGCAGTAAAGGCTAGTGTAAAAGTAGCCTTACAGTAACAGCAGTAAATACCTGTGTGACAGTACTGCTGTAAATAGCCTGTAAGCTTTTCAGTGCTAGACTGCTAGACTGGATATCCACATCTTTCCAACAGCAAGTTCTAGTGGTTGCAGATTAGTATGTAATTACAGATATGTGCCAAGAAAGTGATGGATGGCCCCCTCCCTGTCTACCATGCACAAGAAAGCTGGCCAGACACATAAGGGATTATGTGTAGTTATATTATTTTACTATATACTGCTCTGTACTGTAGATATAACTATTTACTTTTGCAGAATGGTTCCTGAAAACCAAGGGGACTATTACGTTAAAGGGATTGCTTGCCACAAGTCTGGCTTCAGAAATCGAAGAATTGGGGCTGTCAGAGAACAGACACGAATAGAACCAACCAACTATCTTAGGCCTCGTTCCCATGTCAGTTATTTGATCAGTTATTTCCATCAGTTATTGTGAGCCAAAACTAGTAATAGAGGCTTAACATCGATAAGGTACAATGGAAAGATCTGCACCTGTTCTGTGTTTTTGACCCGCACCTGGTTTTGGCATACAATAACTGATAGAAATAACTGATCAAAAAACTGATGTGTGAACAAGTCCTTATATGTACCGGGGTGTCCAAACTCCCCAGCAGCAGAGGTCAAGAGAAAGAAGGGTTGGGCATGTTGAATTTTAATCTGCCTTATCCGTTTGTTCTCAAGGGAGATTACCACCATAGGTGTCTGATACAAGCCTGTTGCTCGCTGTTCCTTCTCCCTATTGAGACTACATGCACACTCAGCTGAACAGAGCATGCATGTGTATGGTGACGGGGTATTTGGCTGGCTGCTATGTAACGTGTACAGCCCCCCTCTATGATCCAGAATGAAGAGCTGATACACAGGGTGACCTCGTACAAGGATGGACACCAAGCGGCAGTACATAATTCCCCTGCAGCATATGAAGCTTCCCAGGTGACACCATCTGATCTTGGGATTTCCAGAAGAGAAGTCAATCGTGTGTCCTTATCTTTGGGGGAACTTTTCAACCGGAAAGGATTGTCTATAAGAGCGACACCAAGCATGTTTAAAGAGCTGATGAGAAAATGTTGCATATATATGAGCTCCACTGCGTCTGTATAGAAATGGCGTGAAACCCAAATTCAGTTTAATATGACCATAATAAGAATTTCTCATTCTAGACTGTAAATCTCTAGTTGAATGCTTAAAGGGGTTGTCTCACTTCAGCACATGGCATTTATCAAGTTAATACTAATGTATTGTGATTGTGAATATTGTTTCCTTTGCTGGCTCGATTCATTTTTCCATCACATTATATGATGCTCGTTTCCATGGTTACGACCACCCTGCAATCCAGCAGCGGTGGTCGTGCTTGCACACTATAAAAACAAGTGCCAGCCACTCTGATCTGGTCAGGACTGTGGGAGCAAGTATAGGCATAACATGTGCAGCAGCTCCCGTCCTGGCCACCTTGTCTCTATGCTGCAACCACTGGAAACGAGCAGTGTATAATGTGATGGAAAAATGAATCCAGCCAGCAACGGAAGCAATATGGGCAATCACAATACATTAGTAAGTGACTTGTATTAACGTTCTCTACATGATAAATGCCACTTGCTGAACAGAGACAACCCCTTTAAAGAGTTAACTTTAGCACTATATGGTTTTACCATGATGATGTCTGTTGGCATGTAGCGGTACTGAAGAGGTGTGTTTGTCAGTTGAAACCAGAGACTTTCACTGATCAAAACGAGCCAGAAAAGTGGTATATCAGCGCTACAAAAACTGTGCATACAAACATTCACCATATATATGAAAGACGTGTACCATTTTCATTTTGATCATAAAAGAAACTTGGCTAAAAAGGTGCAATGGTTCCTCCACATCTCTGGATCACCACCATAACACAACTGGTATAAGTAACACGTATGCATCTAACAAGCCGAGTCGTGTCAAATGTATTGTTTAAATTCAGTTAGTGCCATGACACTATTGGTAAAGGTGTCCAGTATGTTTTTGGCAGGTAAACCTAAGCTACTAAAATAGTTAAATGACCAACTCAGCTCTGCTACATTAGTACATTTGTTCTGATTCATCCATGGGATCTTAGAAACAAGAAATGGCATAGATAGAAGGTTAAAACCTGGTCAGGTTAGGGATGTGGAGACCATGAGCAGCAGCGCCTCACACACAGAGGGCATTCCAGAGGAAAGCTCCATTTCTTCCTCAGCAGCTCTCCTTCTAGGAATCCCTGAATATCGCAGCGTTTGCCGCCACTGTCTCCTCCTGTGCACACACTTCTCCACAAGTCAGACACCGCCACCAGGAACCCTCAGTGGAAGCCGCACATAACACCACTGCTATGTACGTGAATGTAGGTGACTATATACATGTGTATAAGCATCTGTAGGTGCCTGGAGAGCCATGCTTCACAATGACTTATACACACAGCAATTCTCATTGTTCTGACGCTTCTAATGAAAGTTTCTTAAGATGTATGACATACTCCGAAAATATTCTGCAACCCAGAAGTCCA
Source organism: Rhinella marina (assembly GCA_900303285.1). Taxonomy (NCBI): domain Eukaryota; kingdom Metazoa; phylum Chordata; class Amphibia; order Anura; family Bufonidae; genus Rhinella; species Rhinella marina. The sequence goes on from ONZH01017466.1 coordinate 147,362, forward strand.
ACATGTTCACAATGTAGGTAGCAAATGTCTGCCATATGTTTTCTCATGTGAGACATTTACCTCACACTGAGACATTTACAGGCAGATTTCACAGAGCTGAGACAAATGTGCTCCACTGTGAGGGAAGAAATGTGAAGGCATTTATATCCAGGACCCCATGTATAATACTAGAAGAAGGGCTGATAACAGCTTCTGTACAGGAACACACGGGAGTGTACATGTGCATACGTGAACGCGGACATGGGAGTGTACATGTGCATACGTGAACGCGGACATGGGAGTGTATATGTGCATACGTGAACATGGACATGCGAGTGTATATGTGCATACGTGAACGTGGACATGTGAGTCTATATGTGCATACGTGAACATGGACATGCGAGTGTATATGTGCATACGTGAACGTGGACATGTGAGTGTATATGTGCATAAGTGAATGCGGACATGTGAGGACATAGCTGAGAGCTTCTGTGGTACATGGATCTATATTATCTATAGACAGGTCTGTATTAGTGTCAACAGATGTAGATAATAGATAGATAGTAATAGATAGATAGATAACAGATAAATAAATAGATAGATAGATAATTAGATAGAGATAGATAGATAACAGATAAATAGATAGATAATAGATAAACAGATAGATATGAGATAGATACTGTAGCTACATAATATATACTGTAAATAGATGATAGATAGTAATAGAGATAGATAGATAGATAGATAGATAGATAGATAGATAGATAGATAAATAGATGCTAGATAGTAATATAGATAGATAGATAGATAGATAGATAGATAAATAGATGCTAGATAGTAATATAGATAGATAGATAGAGTGTGTGGTATATTAGTACATCTGTGCTCCCCACTATAGTGCATGCAGTATATGTAGTGAATGCCATATGCACTGACTGTGAAGCATTGGGCTCTTTGTCTGTGCACTCGCACCCTGATAGAACAAAGCCTGCTGTGGTGGGCACACAGTCTGCACATGCCCCTGCCCCATAACCCGCGTTTACCTGCAGGCTCAGGGCTCTCCCGGTCCAGTTCAGCTCCACAGAGTGACACTGAGCCCCTGCTGCAGCGCCCGGCTGGGGACTGAGCTCCGCACACGCCGCTGTGCTGGCCCTGACATGGTGGAGGCTGGTGCTCTCAGTGTGTACGGTCCTGGATCAATGAGCACATGTGAAGCCTTGCTGCTGGCGAGGAGATAGCAGGGAGATGGGGGGAACAGCTCTGTCCCCTCTGTGTATGTGTGAATCCATAGCCCCGGCTGCAGGAGCCACACTCCTCCCCGAGCCCCGCCCCCACTCCCTAGTGTTCACAGAGATGTCTGTACAGTGGAGCTGAGGAGATGCTGCTCCGTGTGACACAGCGTGCAGCATAGACAGGGGTCTCCTCTTCGTAGACAGCAGCTCTCCTCTCACTGCTGCTTGTTCTAAAGCCACTGGGCACAACCCTGGCACATTGCTCCACACCATGCCAGTGTGTACTTCTGGCATCCTGGATATCCCAGTACCTCATGTTCAGGAATACAGCAAAGCTACTGAACTGCAGCCAGTACCTGCCATGTTCACCGCCACTGTTAGCGCTCATTCACATCTGCGCTGCTTGGCGCTACTCTTTTACGTTCTGCCCTGAAAAAATTATCCGAATGGCGCTTTATGGACCCTACTGACTAAAATGAGATCTGACGGTTTCCGTCATGTTGTCCAGCATTTTACAGGACAAAATAGAGCGGCAGGGTGCATTATCATATACAGCTTTTTCACAGGATCTGCAGCAGACACTGCAGTGCACATGTCAACATCAGATCAGTCACATACATCTGAAGATATGATTCTTTGAAATATATCGCATTAAAAAAGTAAAAATAAAGCATTTTTTGTCACTCTTGAATTCATGCTCCTCATACATTCACAAGAGGAGGCCGGAAGGGTTTTCACTAATAGAACATAATATATTTAGCAGTAGCGCGGCCTCCAAATAATTCATAGTTACTTTGTGTTATGTGGTTGTGGTTGGCCATCACTTGGATGTGGTTTCTGGCAGTTTGATACTGATGGACTATCAATATCTGATCCATGGGCGTCTGACTCCTGGTACCCCACCGATCAGTGCTATCTCTACACCAGTGACGTCTTGTTCAAGTGAATGGGCCTTGGCTGCAATACTAAGCACAGTCGCTATACAATGTATGGCGGTGTACAAGTAAGCTCTGAGTAGGCACCAGTGCCCACAGCCAATCGGCAAGGGTTCTGGGTGTCAGACCACGACCGATCAGATATTAACCCTGAGGAGAGGCCAGCAATACTCTAAGGCCTCTTTCACATGAACGTTGTGTTTTGCAGTCCGCAAATTACGGATCCACAAAAAAAACGGATGCCATCTGTTTTTTTTGCGGATCCATTGTAACAATGCCTATCCTTATATATATATATATATATATATATATATATAATAGGACAGGTTCTATCTTTTTTGCGGGGCTACGGAACAGGCATTCGGGTGCGAACAGTGTAAAAAATGCGGATCGGAGCCCGCAAAAAATACTGTCGTGTGAAAGGGGCCTAATCCAGTAAAAAAAAAAAAAAACCTTTTAAAGGAATTCTTCAGTAAAATAAATAAATAAATAAAGCATCATCTGTGGTAACATAGCTAGCTACCATAAATTGCTAATATACTTTAAAGGGGTTCTCCGGGCTTTTTTTTTTATGACTTAATGCACATGCCGTCCCCATCTCTCTTCCTGCTGTTGCTTAGTCTATGGGACAGCGGTAGCAAACTGGAAGAGAGACGGTAGATGACACTTGCACACTGCGCGTGCCGTCTTATCACAATCTGATCGGCGGGGGTGCCAGGTGTCAGACACCCCGCCGATCTGATATTGATGACCTATGCTTAGTAAAAGCCCGGAGAACCCCTTTAACTATTTAAGGTGCCCCTATCTGTAGACAGCTGCCCAGTTCCTTGTCCTAGATGGAAATGTGTGTGTTGGCACAGGATCTGCTCTTCCCTATGCACCCACCACAAGAAGAAGGAGATTGGCTAAGCCATCGAAGTGAGCCAGTCAACCCCACAGCACACAAGTCCAGTGAACCTGGAAGGGGGATAAAAGGTATATAAGTAAGTTATCCCAATTTGCTGTTGAAGTGCAAATACACTGAGAAGCCTCAAGATGCAATTAGGACTTGGGGGCAGCAGTGGCATTGGAAAAACAAGACAGATTGCATAAGGGAAACATAACTTTTACCAATGAGTGAAACACTAGTGTTATAAACTGAAATCTCCAGTAAGTCTATAGTCATTAATGGGTTAATGTGCAACCAATGATGGATCTTCAGGGTGATATTCCTAAGGATGCCTTCACAGGATGCAGATTGTGTTTCAGAATTTTCCATGACTGAAAATCAGTTCCATCCATTTGAATGGGGCTGAAAGCACATGGATTTCTGCAAGCCCCGGTCAGGCGGATGGAACTGATCTTCAGTTGCAGAATTTTCTGCAACAAAACCGGCATCGTGTGAAGGCAACAAAATGATCAGTTGTATCCAACTAAAAGCTGCTTGAATGCCTGTGGTTATGCCATGCATATGGCGTTCTGAACAGCAATTGACTATGAGTCACAGTAAGCATAGTGCTACAGATATAATGAATATAGCCGGCTTATAATATCCAGTCAGGGGCACTATATGAACACATTCAAGAGAATTCATGGACACAGACTCAGTGGTGATGTATGTGTTACTACTCAGCATTAGTCCTCAGCCTGTACAGTACAGCCCTATTTCTCGGTGTTCTATATTTCCACATACAATTTACTGTATTTTCCACAAAACAGCAAACAGCCATCACCCAGACAGCACTGCCACATTAAGCCAGGCAGCTGCCAGAATACATTAACTAAGTTCAGGGACAGAGAGGGCTATATTCCCATGAAGTGCAATTGACCCCAGTGCAACAGATGTTAACCCTTTCTTCCACTTGAAAGACTTGTCACATAACCCGTTCCATCTGCTTTTTGTGCCAGACACTTCCTTTTTTTTCTCCCTTTGTCTGGATGAGGAGCACATGACTCCCACAAGCCTCTCGCCACGCATACTACTGTAACACTCTCACTGCTGCTTCTGAGCCGTTACATGGATACATTTATCTACATTTTTCGAGTTTCTGTTGATCATTGTTAAAAGTCTTATTCTATCCCCTGTGACTCCACGAAGAAGAAGGTGAATGCTTTATATACACTTCATTCACCACATTCATGCCGAAAAGATTACCACGAATCAGCATTAACCATACAATATGCACTGAGCATAATGCAAGTGTCTACAAAATTAACATCTATTGAGTGAGAGATACAAATTATTATCTATTATTATTGCCATATACATTAAATTCTATGAACACTTCAACCGGAAAGCTGACAATCAATCCGAGCCATCGTATTCAGGTCACAACAAGTATGAATGCACTAAACGTTAAGTTTCCCAACCACAGAAACTCAAATCACTGTTATCGATCATCCACTTGTTTGAATGGCTTTTAAAATTGCGTTCCCTTGAGAAAATGAAACCTTCTGGGATTGATCCATTTCTTTATTTTCCCTTTGTTAAGCCTTTTCTTCTTCTCTGCTCTCAGTCTGCTTTGGTTTTAGTTATTTTATCCATTTCCCAGATTTTCATCCTTAATCCACTGCTAACAGAATTGTCTGCCTGTAGTTATACATTATGAAGCATTTTCCTGATGGCAGTCCCCCAGGTATACAGAGAGATCGACAAAGAGAACTGTTTCCTAATCAATTGTAATCAAGTCTATATATGTGTATGTGTATAATGTAGTGCTGAGCAAATCGAAGTATCCCAAGTGGACTTTCATCTGAATTGCAGAGAAAATTCAATTCGCAGCAAAGTCAAATTTCCTCGTGATCCATGGTAATGAATCAATTTTCACTGAAATGGCATGAAAGAGAAAACATACCCACCTCTTATTCATACTAACTCATACTAACCGTTTGAGCGCGAAGAGGTCACCACAGCCATCTTGATTGAAGATCCCGTGCAAAATCTCATTCGAGGTGCCAAGGCGTCCTCAAATGGATAAGATGAGTATAGTTTTTTTTCACCAATTAACCTCTGAAAGCCCTAATTTTTTTTTATCTCAGATGCCGAGAACAGCAATTAATGTGGTATCTGAGTGGCTCCTCACAAAGAAACGCACCAAACTGAAATTTTCTAAACTTCGCTCATCTCTAGTATAATGTGTATCTCGGGCTTGTCTGGTCCCATGTAGTCTGATATTTCCGTTGGATAGCTTTAGGTCTAAGTCGACTGAAAAAAAAAATCTTCAGACTATAAATGCTAAACACAGAGTAGTGCAGGCTTGATACCCTACGGTGTTGGTTCAAATTTGACCAGGACAACCAACGATTGGTTTGTTCAAGTTGTGCTTGTGTGGGTTTTCAATTTTTCTCTTCAGTTCCATCAATATGCTTACAAGTTAAAGAGTTTTTTTCACTTCTGGAATATCCACAGAATATGTCAAATTCTCAGGTGTCTCACCTATCTGGAGAGCTTCCTGACCCCAGAAAGGCTCCTGTTCTCCCCTGTATGATGACCATGTTCAGTAAATTACTTGTGAACATATGCACTGGTCTTTCTCAGTCTAGAGAAGATACTGAATGATCTCAGGAAGTTTGTCAATTTGTCGATCAAGCCCCAGTTTTCTTTATACACGTGACTTCTGCTTATCAGATATGTATGATTGCATTTCACATGGAAAACACCTTTAACTTATTTCCAGTAGAGTTGGCCTCACAACTCTCCCCTGACGGCAGAGGGGGTATAAGGTTCGGGCTGATGGATTTCAATTACCCAATCTTTTTGTTCTTGAAAAGTTAAGCTGCTGTGAACTAAGTGGCAGCAATGTTCTCCTTGTTATCCATTCAGGACACAAATTGGCATAGCCAAGGTCACTGTGCATGGGTATGGAAGAGTTGGAAAAGACAGCTGACTGCTGTCTATGGTGTGTGACCAGCTGAAAAAACAGATGACTACACAAAATAAACAAATGTTTACTACAAGAGTCTTGGCTACACTCACACCAGGGTAAATATTCAGTTTGTTGCCCAAACCATGGACAACAGATTATCAAGAACAAACGATCATGTGAACATTTGTACCCTAAGGGGCCGTTCAGATGGCTGTGGTATTGAGGATCCAAAAAAATGCAGATCGGCAATACCACGGATGCCGACCGGCGTGTGTTCCGCAATTTGCGGAACACACGGCCAGGCACCCCGTTCTAAATGCCTATTCTTGTCCGCTACTGTGCACAAGAATAGGACGTTTTTTTTTGTGGAGCCGCGGCTGCCCGTGATCATTGAAGTGAACGGGGCTTCTCCTATTCCAGGTGCAGACCCGTTCACACGGTTTTGTGAACGGGCCCTAAAGGTTCAGCTGATCATCTGATGAACAAGTGAAACACTCTTTCATAGGGTGAAACTGTCATTAGTACTTGCAAGTAAATTACCGTTTGTGAGCAGCAGATCACTGTTTAAAATCAACGCAGCTGTATGGGGACGAGCGATAGCAATAGTGATCGCTCATTCTGATACTGTGGAGGTGATCACCACATGTAAATACAGCACTTCACCTCTACTGAACGAGCAGTGGACTGTCGGGAAGGTTCGCCTTCTTCCCAATATCGGCTGCTCTCTGCCCCATCTAAATCCACCTTTGTACACACAGTGTTTTCAATCACTGATAACACCTCCCTCCTGTACTTATGCTGTTCTCAGGAGGTAGAAAAAGCAGAGATATACAGTATCTCACAAAAGTGAGTACACCCCTCACATTTTTGTAAATATTTTATTCTATCTCTTAATGGGACAACACTGAAGATCTGACACTTTGATACACTGTAAAGTAGTCAGTGTACAGCTTGTATAACAGTGTAAATTTGGCGTGGCAATAAAAGTGAGTACACCCCTAAGTGAAAATGGCCAAATTGTGCCCAATTAGACATTTTCTCTCCCTGGTGTCATGTGACTCATTAGTGTTACAAGGTCTTAGGTGTGAATGGGAAACAGCGGTGTTAAAATTTGGTGTTATTGTTCTCACACTGTCTCATACTGGTTTCTAGATGTTCAACATGGTACCTGGATCTGAAAAACATGAAACGTGTCGTGGTCTCTTGGAGGTGCCGCTAGCCGGGTCTGTATTGTGTATATGTTGTGAATCATGTTTTTTTTTATCTAGGTGGGGGAACCACATGGTTTGATTTTGTATTTATTTATACTTGTTTTTCCATCCCACCTTTCCCACTACTTGCAATGGGGCAACTTGCAACTTGAATGATTGTGTTTGTCTTTGTCAATTTATACTTCTATATATTTGTTTTATCTATTTCAAGAAAAATATATTTTTGGATATATATTTTTGTATTATATTTGTGTATATGCTGAGTGCCTGGTTTTGTCCAATCTAGGAGCTATTCATTTTTGACACTTGTTCTCTATTCGTGCTGTACAACCGCATTCTGGTTTTGTGTTTTATTGCTCATTGGTATCCAGACATGAACTGTTGTAAGACAGACTATAATCTGGAGTCTATTGGCAAAGTATATGCTGCCATAAAGGTCAGTGGATGCTTGATAGCATATTCAGAGATGAAATTGAATACCCATGTCTTGATGCCATCCGATGAAATAGCCAATACAAAACTTAAAGAAAATTTACAGCTAGCTATTTGAAATTTGCAGTGCACCTCAGTACCCATTCAATAAACAAAGAGCATCATACCTAGTTGCTTCAAAACCTCCATACCTGCTTGGTACAATGGTTTCAAGTTGCTGTTACAGTCACTTCTGCTGAATGTATCTGAGAGTGACCACTTGAAGATCTAACATGGTCTCACTTTAAGGAGTCGCAGTTGTTGCTCAGGAAAAGTCAAAAGTTGAGCAGAAGGATAATGTATCTGCTGGGTGCAGCAAAAATGCCAGGTGTAGCTGATTTACAGGTGCCATAAATAACAGTCACAAAGTGAACAAGCGCAATAAAGGACTGAGTGGAGACATTTCAAAGCTGAATCATATAAAGTACATCAAAGACTTTTATAGCACTTAATACATAGGAACCCAGTAGATTTTCCTTCTATTTTACAGAAGCCTGGATCGTAAAACAATGTTAGCTTGAGGGAAATGGTCTTTTTATTGTACTATTCACAGGATACTGATCAACTTTTTAAAGTTTAAAACTAAGGATCACAACTCGTTACAGTATTTCAGCTTTTGCAGTGATATATGTGTCCTTTCTATGGAATGTTGCTTTTTGTGGTATAATTATTTATGTGCTATGATTTCCGGTTTTGACTTTTGATCTGTTAGGCCACGAACAGCATTTATCACCCATCCACCATATAGGTGACTAATGAATGTCTGATCATTGGGGGTCCAACCACTGGAACCCATAGCAATCACAAGAACAGGAATCCCCAAGTGCCCTGTGTGAATAGGGTGTTATTGACATATATGGTTCCCTGGCAGTTCCATAGATGTTTGTAACATCAGTCTTAGTACATATGCCCCATTGTTTCTCAGCAGCTGATAACTGTTCACACAGAATGATGTGCTTCCCAGAAGTTATAATTTGGTATTAACATTTTTTATTTTAGTAAATTGAAATTTTTTAGGATATATATATATATATATATATATATATATATATATATCATTACAAAGGTAATATGAAAAAAAGAATACTATACAAAGCATAAACAAACATGTCAAATAAAAGAAAAATAGAATTTTACACATCGGTGCTATAATAAGGCATTAATCAATCATTTTTATTATAAATAATATAAGAATCCCAGTCTTTATTATCATAGCTTAGAACTATAGAAGAAAATAAAGAGAACATTGTAGACCCTAAACTATTTCAAACGTGGTATGTGTATGTATGAAGGGTGATATTATTTCTCATATGCTCCTAAGTGCTAAATCAAAGTAATTATTAGCAAAAAGATAACAAAACAAGTAAGCTACGTCATCTAGAATCAGAAGTTATCATTTTGGTGTCCACATGAACAATGCTTTAACCTGATGAATGAGCGTTTGCTTGTTCATCGGGTGATCAGCAGCACCTCTATACAGGGCAATGCTCATTCCTGATAATTACCCTGATCATTGGTCTGTGTAAATGGGTATCACCTTTACACCACCTACAAGATTAGTAAATCTTTTCCAATGTGTTCAGTTATACCTATCATGCATTTGAGCTCAAATCTTGTTTTTGGCTAAAAACATGAATACCAAACTGAAGGTGTGACCTCAGTCTACTAGTGAATACAATTAGCTGTAACACAAAAACTATAGAGTTACACTATGTTGACCGGCAGTAAATGTAACCAAAAGCCCTGACAGACTAGTTAGGGTATGGCTACGGTCAGGTTTCCTGATGCAGTTTTGGAAGCCAAAACCAGGAGTGAAATCAAAATGTGATGAGAAGTCCTATCTGTCCTTTAACCCTTAGACTCCCAGCGCGTACATGTATGGCGCAAAAAGCCGGGACACAAGTCCCAGCGCTGTACGATTCCGCTGCTGTGACGGGGACCCGATGGCTCGGATAGCAGCCCGATGCCTTCCTTAGGCATCGTGGCTGCTATCCCTGCGTGCCTGTGCGATCCAGCCCCCTTACAAAAAATGTAATAGCAGGCGATCAAAAAGGCGTATTTATCCCAAAAATGGTACCAATCAAACCGTCATCTTGTCCCGCAAAAATGATACCCTACCTGAGACAATCGCCCGAAAAATAAAAAAAATATGGCTCTCTGAAAATAGCAACACAAAAAAAAGATTTTATTCTGTTCAAAAATAAATCTAATGTGTAAAACTTTCCAAAAATAAAAAAGTTAGACATATTGGGTACCGCCGCGTCCATAACAACCTGCTCTATAAAAATATTACATGAGATGGCCCAGGCGAATGCTGTAAAAAATTAAAAATAAAAACTATGCCAAAACAACCATTTTTTCCCTCTTGCCTCACAAAAAGTGTAATAGCAGGCAATCAAAAAGGCATATTTATCCCAAAATGGTACCAATCAAACCGTCATCTTGTCCCGCAAAACTGGTACCCCCCTTAATATATTCTTTGAAGGGTATAGTTTCCAAAATGGGGTCACTTTTTGAGGGTTTCCACGGTAGGGGTACGTCAGGGTCTCTCAATTACAAAATGGTGCCTAAAAACCATTCTAGCAAAATCTGCCTCCAAAATCCGTATGGCGCTCCTTTCCTTCTGACCACTGCCACAAACCCATAGAGACGTTTACCACCATATATGGGGTATTTCTGTAAACTGCAGAATCAGAGTAATGTATATTGAGGTTTAGTTTGCTATTAACCCGTGCTGTTTTGCAAGAAAAAAATTATTAACATGAATAATCTACCAAAAAAGTGAAATTTTGAAATTTCACCTCCATTTTCCATTAATTCTTGTGGAACACCTCAAGGGTTAACAAAGTTTGTAACAGCAGTTTTTTTATAATTTGAGGGGTGTAGTTTCTAAAATGGGGTCATTTATGGGTGGTTTCCATTACGTAAGCCACTCAAAATCACTTTATATCTGAATTGGTGCTTAAAAAAATGGTTTTGGAAATTTTGTTGAAAATTTGAAAAATGGCTTCTAAACTTCTAAGCCCTCTAACGTCCCAAAAAAGTAAAATGACATTTATAAAATGATGCCAACATAAAGTATACATTTGGGGAATGTTAAATAATAACTATTTTCAGAGGCGTTGCTAGGGTCTCAAAAGATCCGGGGCCCAAGCCCCAATGAATATGGCCCTCAGTCGCCCCCCCCGGCATACAATCCCCCACAGTCACACCCCCCGGCATAAAAACCCCCACAGTCACCCCCCCAGCCGGGGCCGGTTTTAGACAAAATGTGGCTCTGGGCAAAATTAAAAGTGGGGCCAAAAATTTTGTAATAATGCGCTAACAACACAGTTACTGTATTTTTCGCTTTATAAGACGCACCACAGATTTTAGAGTAGCAAAATAAGAAAAAAATATTTTTCATCAGACCTCAGATCACCTTTTCCGACCCCATCAGACCTCAGATCAGCCCACTCAGCCCCCATCAGACCTCAGATCAGCCCACTCAGCCCCCATCAGACCTCAGATCAGCCCACTCAGCCCCCATCAGACCTCAAATCAGCCCACTCAGCCCCCATCAGACCTTAAATCAGCCCACTCAGCCCCCATCAGACCTCAGATCAGCCCACTCAGCCCCCTTCAGACCTTAAATCAGCCCACTAAGCCCCCATCAGACCTTAAATCAGCCCACTCAGCCCCCATCAGACCTCAGATCAGCCCACTCAGCCCCCATCAGACCTTAAATCAGCCCACTCAGCCCCCATCAGACCTTAAATCAGCCCCCATCAGACCTCAGATCAGCCCACTCAGCCCCCATCAGACCTCAGATCAGCCCACTCAGCCCCCATCAGACCTTAAATCAGCCCACTCAGCCCCCATCAGACCTTAAATCAGCCCCCATCAGACCTCAGATCAGCCCATTCAGCCCCCATCAGACCTCAGATCAGCCCACTCAGCCCCCATCAGACCTTAAATCAGCCCACTCAGCCCCCATCAGACCTCAAATCAGCCCACTCAGCCCCCATCAGCCCCCATATGAGCCCACTCAACCCCCATATGCAGCGTCAGGTCATCGTGCGCATACTACGTCCTGACGCGGGATTTCTCTTCAGGCGCGCTTTCCACCAGCGAAGATTGGTGAAAGCACCCTGTTCTGTAAATAAGCCTCAGCCTGTACCAGGCTTCCAGGTTCATTGTTAGTATATCCCAGTTCAGGCCACTAGGTGGCAGCAGTGAACTGTGATATAATGATTTCAATACAGACTAATGGAGCAATTTACATCTGATGATTGTAAGTTGTGGTCCACTTAGGGGACTTAAAAAGTAAAAAAATAAAAAAAAAGTTTTGAAAATATTTAAAAAAACGTAAAATCACCCCATTCTCCACACAAAAAAGAACAAAATGGCATTATAGGCATGCAAAAACACCCATACTTTTAAAATATTGAAAAAAGTTTGCCTATATGGTGTAATAGAACGCTTTATCTCCCAAGAAAATTGAATAAAAAGTAATAAACACACCCCAAAATGACAGGCTATGTACTTAAGCTTTATTTTCAAAATTTCCTGTGGGTATTTGAACTCACAACCTACTACATTACAGGCAAGTACCTTAACCACTGGGCTATTGTGCTCAGTGTTAAGTCAATGATGAAAAACCTCATAGAGGTTTCTCTGATATTGAAAAACCTCCTGAGAGGTTCTCTTGCATCATACAAGAGAACTTCTATGAGGTTTTTCATTATTGGCTTAACACTGAGCTCCATAGCCCAGTGGTTAAGGTACTTGCCTGTAATGTAGAAGGTTGTGAGTTCAAATCCCCACATGACTGTTTTAAAATTATAGTCTAAACTAGAGGTATAAATATACAGGGTGTTCCCAAGCATAGTGGGAATACCCCTTTCACAGTTCATAACACTAACTAAAGCAGGGACTCCTAACCTGGGAAATTCCCCACTCTGGAGTCCCGACTGAAGCAGGGGGCCCCCTTAGAGGATCGGGTCCCACAGTCCCACTGCAGCTGTCTCCACCAGTCCCGAGGTTCGGGGCAGTGGTAGATTGATTCGGGGCCAGGGCCCCGGATAAAAAGCCCTAGCGACGCCCCTGACTATTTTTGGAGGTATTACTATGTATTTTGAAAGTAGAGAAATTGAAATTTTGAAATTTGCTAATTTTTCAAAATTTTTGCTAAATTTGGTATTTTTTTATAAATAAAAATGAAATAATTTACCACAAATTTACTACTATCGTGAAGCACAATATGTGACGAGAAAACAATCTTAGAATGGCCTGAATAAGTAAAAGCGTTCCAAAGTTATTACCACATAAAGTGACACATGTCAGATTTGCAAAAAACGGCCTGGGATTTGAGGTGAAAAGTGGGCCGGTACTGAAAGAGTTAATAATAATAATAATAATAATAATAATAATAATAGTAATCTTTATTTATATAGCGCTAGCATATTCCACAGTGCTGTACAATCATTACATGTACAAACAGAGCCATAAATAACATAGCAATGAACAAATCAACTATTAAAACAAGAGGAATGAGGGCCCTGCTCACAAGAGCTTAGAATCTATGAACTTGCTCTCCTTTTATGAGCCACCCTTGATTTTGGTTTTCAAAACTGCATCAGAAAACCTGACCATGTGGTCGTGCCCTTAGACTTGTTTTACTTTGAACTAGATGTTTTGGCTATTACTGGATGAGTGTGCCCATGCTGTAGTATAGACAGGTCTGAAGCCCATAGCCTTTAAATGGATTTGTATGTTCATAACATTTTCTCATAACACATTCTTCAATAGTGGTATATTATTGTTGATATTTTGGGCGTGGGAGATAATTGTTATAGGGGAAAGATGACAAGCATAGTTCTTTCCATGTTTAGTTTTAGGAAGCAGAAAGGCATGAAAGAAGAGATGATGGACAGGGGTGTGGGATGGTAGAGTGTCTGAGGTGGGAGCAGAGACATAGATTAGAGTGCCATGATCAGCAGGCCTTAATACTGTATGTACACTTCAAGCCAATGTTATAGTTCATGAATTTTACAGCTATAACACATTATTCTGTAGGAGGCACTATATGATGCAAGCAACATGGTGACCATAAGCAAGATCCCTCTCTGTAGAACAATGTGCAGATGCACTGCAGAATACAAGTGGTCCCTCATATTACAATATTATTTGGTTCTGGGACATTGTAAGTTGAAACCATTATAACTTAAGTCCATAAGTCTATGGAAAACCAGTAATGGTTCTAAAGCCAAAAATGTCATCCCAATATAAGAAAAAGTAACGTTTTAAGGAAAATAAGCACATAACCAAGAAGGATAAAGCAAGTCCTTATGGAAAACAAACAGGAATAGATGCTGGAAGCACTTTCTATGGTGAGGGCAGGAGCTTCTTCAGGGTCTTGCATAGTACATGTACCAAAAAATAAAATAAAGCAGCAGCTCACCTGGTGTCCAAAGGAGCAGCTCATTCTGGCACAGACAGGGGGCAGTACAGAACATGTAGTAACGCAGAGGAGCTACTAGGCAACTAATACATGTCTGTACCAGTGAAATGGCCATGATGATTGGTTGGATCTGAGTCTGAGGTATTGTATGTTGAGTTCAGTTTCAACATATGATGGCCCAGAAAAGACCATTGTATGTTGAAAATATTGTATCCTGAGGCTATTGTATCTTGAGGGACCATTGATAGGCAGTGAGCATGTGTCGTTATCTAGGAAATTACTCTGCACAGAGACTAAAGGGATATTTGGCCAGTCCTGTAGGAGTTCTTCTGATTGACCTAATTAAGCGGCACTTTCCGCTGTGTGTTCTGAAAGTGGCCAATGACAAGGTTTGATGACCTGACTATGTTATATTTCACTAACTCTTGGTCATTTCTCATTGTCATGACTACTATTTCAGACTCTTTGTATATGCAAAAAATTTCATCAAGACAATGTACAGACCATTCAGGTGAATCATGTCAAGTATAATGAAGATATAGGAATCTCTACCTACTGTAGACAGTACGTGGCAGGCCAGTGGTGTTACTAAAAAAGTACTGACTGTATGGTATATTGCAGTCACAGTTAAAAGAAATATGAACATATGAAAAACATAGTTGCACCCTTATCTTGTTGTGCACAACAGTGAGTATTAGTTTTTTTTTTGTTTGTTTTTTTTGGGGGGGTGGGGGTCGTAACTATAACCATAGCAGCCATAGCATAGCAGACAACTTCTCTGAAACCATCTCATTCTTTGTTTAGGAGGCCAATGTGTAGTGTCAAAGAAGGATAAAATATCTTGCATGAGTAAAACTGCCCACTGGAAATTCAAATCTGTGCCAACTATATTGTAGAGCACTGTAGTGGTATAAAATTGTTGATAGCTGTCCATATTGGAGGATTACAGTAGCTTTAGGAACTGTCATGTAACTGTGATCACGGCAAAACCACGGCAAAAATCTTATAGCGATCCTTACTCCGTATTGGAGGATTACTATAGGAATATTACCATGTAACCGTGATCATGGCAAAAATCTTTATATCTTGATATTGATCCTTACTCCTTAGATAATGAATTACATGGTCTTGCAATATCCAGATTTCCCTTTAAAAAAAAAAGTGTGTTTGCAGCTTGTAATACAGAAGTGCTGCATTGTTCAATTGTAAAAACTGCACCACCCAGTAATCCTTTTCCTATAACAAGCAGGCAGCAGATAGCGCAGCATTTTTTTTTCCTGAGAAGTCCCCTTTAAATATTTTTACAATAAAATATTTTATACTTTTAGTGTAGCTTAGTTACATTACCTAATATGTTTTCTGCACAACTCTTAGTACTGTATCGTGTTTCATTATTACACCCAGAACACAAGCTTGACTCAATAAATCAGCAAACAATATAAGTGCCAGTATTTAAATTAATAACGTTATCAGGTAAAACGTGAACTTTATTTGGGTCTTATGGGGAGCTGGCAGTTAAGACCTCAGGGTTCAATCTCACACAGAAGAGTGAAGAACTGTCTGTCTCCACCAGCTATACCTGTTCATACTTGATAAAAAAGCAATCATATAATACAAAGATTTCCAGAAATACATTATAAAGCTGAAAGGAGCTACATTCTGAAACCTGAATTATTACCAGTGACCTCTCCAAAGTGTTCATTTCATAGCAAGTTTATGATATATGTAATCCAAAAATGCTGCTATCTTCTGTGATTGAGATTCTAATGGCTTGTCCTACTCGCAATGATATGTCCAAAACTGTTAAAAATGTACATCATTTATTTTGGAGATCCCCTTTTTAAGAAAGTCTATGTAAATACAGGGGCGTAGCTAAAGGTTCATGGGCCCTGTTGCAAGAGTTCAGCTTGGGCCCCACTTCCCTCAGTGCTTTGTGGCCAAGGGCAGGGAAGCACATTGGGGCAAAAATTGTTACTCCCCCCCCATGCCAAATTCTTCAACTAACCCCTTCCAGCCAGAGGTGTAACTTGATCTGCATGCACTTTCTATAATACCAGTGTCTTCTTATGTGGCACAAGGGTCTTTGGGCCCCCTCAGGCTCCTGGGCCTGGTAGCGACTGCTACCACTGCACTCCCTATAGCTACGCACCTATATGAATTATCATGAAACACTTCATTAAAATGACCTTGGTAAAACCTTACATTTATTATGCTACACCCAAACACATATTAAAGAGGGCCTGTCACCAAAAAATGCAATTCAATCTGAAAGCACCATGTTATAGAGCATGAGAAGCCGAGTATATATATATATATATATATATATATATATATATATATATGCTATCAATCACAGATAACACCTCCCTCCTGTACTAATGGGTATTCATAGAATGTAGAAAAAGCTGCAATATAAATGTATAAATTATAGGTTTTACTGAATCTTTTCCAACAAAAATATATATCGATCTGCTCGGCTTCCCTGCTCTACAACATGGTGCTTTTTAAATGACCAATTTAAAAACTGGAAATTGTGTTAGTAGAAAGTCAGGTTCTACAGAGCTAATCTATGGTGGGACCTCTGGGGTGCCTGCCAATCACGAGAAGGGGCCCCCATTCCCCCCAGTTTAAATGGATCGGCAGTCATGCATGTGTGCTGCTACTCCATTCAGCTCTATGAGGAGAAAGTGGAGTACAAGTACTTGGCTATCTCCAGAAGCCCCACAGATCTTAATGGAGTGGAGGACATGCATGTATGTCTGCTGCTCCATTCAAATGAGGAGCACGAGCCCCCATACTTGTGATCAACGGGGGCCCCAGAGGTCAAAAACACAGTGATAGAAAGGTGTTAGAAGACACACAGCTGATCAAAGTATGCTGTGTAGCCATAGACTGGTCACAATGCTCATGCCATGTCCACTGTTAAAACCATCCACTATGTGTACATGAGCATTAGATCTGCACCAAGAAGCAACGGAATAAGGTGGACTGGTCTGAAAAATCATGTTTTTTAACACATCATGTGTCTGATCAAATATGTGTGTGTCACTTACCTAGGGAAGAGATGTCACCAGGATGCAACATAGGAAGAAAGCAATCCAGTAGAAATGGTGTGATGCTCTGGTCAATTTTCTGTTTGGAAACCTTAGCTTGTAGAATACCATACATGTAACTTTGACACATAGAACCTACCTAACATGGTTTCGGACCAAGTATACCTCTACATGGCAACAATATTCCCTAATAATAATGATTTCTTTCAGCAGAATAATGTGTTCTGCCAGAATAGAAAAATTGTTCAGGAACGATTTGAGTAACATGACAAACAATTTAACGTGTTGACTTGCCCTCTAAATTCCACTGAATTCAATCCAGTAAAGCATCTGTATTGTTTTAGCCTCATCAGTGATGTCCCATACAGTGTTGTATGGGATGTCACTGATGAGGCCTACACAATATATTACTGGCTATAGACTGGGGAAGAGGACAGAGTGGAAGTCCTGAATTTGAAGAAGCTAGGAAGGTCCATTTAACTCCTGAGGAACCACCAATACACCTTTTTTCAGAGGTTAGTAAGGGGCATTGGGGTGGGCCAGAGAATAAAGGTATTGTGTTATTTTTGCCCAAAAATCAACGCAGCCTGGTTTGGGTCTTGTAGCCTGGAGCAAAGGATGGGGGTGGAGCTATATTAGCTCTTCCCACACACAACGTCTTGATGGTGGACTGCTAATGTTGTGCTATCACGGAGGTAAGATCGGGAGACTATGCGGGGAGGGGGCATTCAGCAGCAGAGCACTGCAGCACCTTAGAGAGCCAGTCAAGGAGCATGTGAAGGAAATAAATAAGGGAACTGAATAAAAAAAAATTCCTAACAGCAGGGGGCCCCTCTGGGAAAGAGGTCCCTGGGCAATTGCCCTGTTTCCCCCCCCTAACGCCAGCCCTGCCCCCATCAGACCTCAGATCAGCCCTCTGTGCTGCCATATTAGCCCACTGTGCCCCAATCAGACCTCAGATCAGCCCACTATGCCGCCATATTAGCCCACTGTGCCCCCATCAGACCTCAGATCAGCCCCATAAGGATAAAATAAAAAAACCTATCCTACCTCTCCTGCGCCGCGGCTCCGCTCCGGGTCCAGCGCTCCTCTGTCTTCTTCTGCCTGCGCTGCAATGTCACCTGACTGCGTGCGCTGTACGTGTTCAGGACAGTGCAGCGCCGGCAGGAGAAGTCAGAGGAGCGCCGGACCCGGAGCGGAGCCGCTGCGCAGGAGGGTGAGTATGTTTCCCTGCTCCCAGCACCTAATACATACTAGTGAGTGCTTCCATAATGGAAGCGCTCACTAGCATTCGCTTTATAAGGCGCACAGCAATTTTCCCCCTACTTTTGGGTAGTGCGTCTTATAAAGTGAAAAATACGGTAGCCTTAATATTTCTGTGGAAGCTATTGATACTTGCATTACTATAGTGGACATTTCTGGATTATGAAGGACATTTATTATGAATTTTACACCACTTTTTGGCGTATTAATGTTGCAGATTTTGTTGCATTTTTTTTGTAGCAAAATCTGCTACCATATTCATTTTTATTC
This sequence comes from Rhinella marina, assembly GCA_900303285.1. Lineage (NCBI taxonomy): Eukaryota > Metazoa > Chordata > Amphibia > Anura > Bufonidae > Rhinella > Rhinella marina. The sequence goes on from ONZH01017466.1 coordinate 166,063, forward strand.
CCTATCTTCCTTGGGCGATAACTTTTTTTTATATTTCCGTTCACATAGCTGTATGAGGGCTTATTTTTTTCAGGACAAGTTGTGCTTTCTAATGCCACCATTAATTGGCATACAATGTAGTGGAAAGCAATAAAAAAAATTCCTAATGGGGTGGAATTCAGAAAAATGCAATTCCTCCACCGTTTTACGGGTTTTGTTTCCACAGCGTTCCGTTTGCAGCAAAAATTACCCATGCCCTTCATTCTTTGGGTCAGTATGATTACAAAGATACCCCATATGTATAGGTTTTTTTATGTCTATATAGTATAAAAATAAATTTATCTTTCCCCCAAAAAAAATTCTACATAACTATATTCTGACCCCCATAACTTTTTTAATAGTTATATCTACTGAGCAGGACAATTTGTAGTTTTTATTGATACTATTTTGGAGTGTGTGTAACTTTTTTTTTTTCAAATAAAGTGTTTTATTGATTTTCAAATATAAAAGATACTCAGTGCAACTGAGTGAACCAAACATGAATAAAGTAGTATACAATCTCATGGTCTACATTGGTATTCGTTGGTATAGTTAATACGAGTTCAAGGTTGGCAATGGGAAGCGAACGAGCCAAGGTTTCCAACAGGAAGCAAAAGAAGATACTCTATTATTATGGAAAGCCAGAATTCTTTCATAAATGCAATGAGTGGAAATCATATTTTTTAGTTCAGCTACGGAAGGAGGCTCGGTGTGTGTAACTTTTTGATCACATGTTATTACATTCTTTTGGGTAACAGAAGCAAGACGCTGTTCACCATATTGGAAAAATATTTTGATATTTTAATATTACAGGCATTTTTGGTGATACCCATGATGTTTAGATTTTTTGTTATTTAGGTATTTATTTTATTATTATATTATTATACAGTGTTTTTTACTTTGAAGCTTCTATTTGAGCCTACAAAATCCATTTTGAACAATCATGCATTTTTTAAATGCATTCATTACTCTCTATTGCTCATTTCTTATGTTGGACTGCCACCTGATTGCAGTTTGAATGCTCTCAGCCTCTTCTGTGGCCAGTGAGGATGTTGGTAACTGCCCGGAATCGCAAGCTTCTGGGTTTTTGACCATTTAGATGAAGTGATCTCACTTGATAACGACATCTAATAGCTTTAATTACTACAATCGGCATTATTACCAGTCACGGTAATTAGCCACAGGTCTATGCTGTTTGAAACTGCAGAGACTTGCTGGCCATGACGTCTACTGCACGTACGAGCAGACACCATGTTTGCCTATTGCTCCAGCGCTGTAAGTGTATGGTGCTGGTAGCGAAAGGGTAAAGTGTATAAAGTTATATTATGTCTACTGATAGCTTATTTGGGTCTAAATTTAAATGGTTTAACATATTTTGTGCCCAGTACATTTTGGCCCTGATTTATCATTTTTTATGCAATTTTTTTGGTCTCACTCACTTTTTGCATTTTTACACCACTCACTCCAGTTTTGGCATATGGGTGGGAAAGTTGGCAAGGTTAGCTATGCCACTGAGATTCACTCCAGATTTATCAATGAGACTTTTTTAAAAAGTTGCAAAAAAAGTAACAATCTCACTCCAGCAGAAGGGTGAGCAGAAAAAACTGGATTAGCTTTTCTATACAAAAGAAGTACATTTATCACGACTGGCATTCCCATACACCAACCTTGATCCCTAAGACAATGTCTCTTATTAAATTAGGTTCATGCCAAAAACTCAAATCTACGCTAGCTAGGGCTGGCATTGACATGAGCTATAACTTATGTCAGCTTCAAATGTTCCCCTCATGATAAATTTCTCCCTTTCTCTCTTCCTAGACATGGAAGAGTTAAATGAATACAACGTCTTGAAATTTGTTTCTAGTTAGAGTACAACAAAATGTATGTGTGTAATTTTACACTTTTGGAATTAGTAAACTGCTTAGGCTGTTAATTGCTCTTATTGAAATTGGAAAGTAGAATGGAAGTGCAGAATAAAACAGTCTTTTATTTGTGTGGCCCTGGGGCTTTTCTGCCTCAGCGCAAGTTTCCTTGTTTGAAACTTAACAAGAACTGTAAGAGAAGTAATGAGATTTTAGGGAGATTAGTAATGCTGAGCTGTGTCACTCCTGGGAGCAGCAATAAAAAAGCATTGAAAGTTTGAAAGTACAAGAGTTAACCTTTTTATTGTGTGAAAGAACAGCATCTTAAGTTACACCTCAAAGAGGAACATTGTCTCCACCAGTGAGAATGCTGCATAGACTGGGCTGTAGAACACAATAACTGGCATTCTTCATACAAAGAAGATACTATATAGCTTACATGAATAGTAAGCACATATCAGTATAAACTGTATATTCAATGTCATCTTGGTTGGTCCTTTATTGTACAGTACACACTGATCTACGGAACATGGTTATATACAGCCATAAAAGGGAAAAATCTACAAGTAACTACACCATAAAGGACAGGAAATTTCTACTTTTGACTAAAATTTTATATGTAGGGGTAATGCACATGACCACGCTGTGTTTTTCGGTCTGCAAATTGAGGATCCACAAAACACGGACGCCGGGTGTGTGTGTTCCTTAATTTATGGAACAGAACGGGTGGCCCATGATAGAAATGCCTATTCTTGTCACAAAATGGACAAGAATAGGACGTTCTATTTTTTTTTTTGCAGGGCCACGGAACAGAGCAACGGATGCGGACAGCACACAGAGTGCTGTCTACATCTTTTGCGGCCCCGTTGAAGTGAATGCAGTTTGGATGTGGACCTTAACAAAGGTTGTGTGCATGAACCCTAAAACTTTGCTATAATTTTAATCCTGTGTGGCAATTTTGCCACTGATTTCCCTTTGACTTCAGTGGGAAAAACTGGGATTATGATTGTTCGTAGAAACACTTCTTGGAACAATTACATAGATTTCCTCGTATTTTATCATAAGAGACAAACCAAGGGACAGACTGATATTATTTCAAGTAGATGTGCTGATTAGAACATCTTGAATGTGCAGCCTTCTGAGCCAGTTGCCAAATTAGAGTAGTTATGCTGAAGGCTTTCCCACTCCCATATGCAAGTTTCACCCTAGTGGAGTACTCCTTCACAGAACTAGTCGTATTCTCATATTGAGAGATTCTTCTGAAGCATCCAGAAGAAGAGGTAATGCCATTAACCCATTCAGCACCCTGCAATTTTCCATTTTGCATTTTTGTTTTTTACTCCCTGCAACAGATGAGCGAACCAGTTTGTAGTGAACCGGGTTCGTTACAAACTTTCCAAAATTTAATCCGGCGTCCGAACCCAAAGCTTTTCAGGTTAGTTTCAGACAAATCCAGTAAAGCGGCATGCAGCGCCATTTTACTGTATCTGTCAGTGGGAAAAAGCACTAGGCAGGAAGAAGGATAATCCATGACCCTGGAAGGCTGGGGGCTGGGGGAATTGTTGGGCTGTTAATGAGGGCGCATGGGTCTATGCTGTGTCTGACAGAAAAGAATCTTAGGGACAGTGTACAGTCACAAACAAGCTTTTATTCTAGTGTGAGAAACATTGAAAGGAAAGGCTAGAATTAGAAAGAATAAGAATTGTGTAGAATAGGGAAAGGCGGGAAAACCTGTCAGCCAGGGAGTGAGTGGAGCTGAGGCTGGGTAACATAGTTTATAAGGACGAAAAAAGACATCTGTCCATCCAGTTCGGCCTGTTATCCTGCAAGTTGATCCAGAGTAAGGCAAAAAAAACCCTGTGAGGTAAAAGCCAATTTTCCTCACTTTAGGGGAAAAAAATTCCTTCCCGACTCCAATCAGGCAATCAGAATTACTCCCTGGATCAACCACCCATCTCTAGTAACTATAACCTGTAATATTGTTACCCTCCAGAAATACATCCAGGCCCCTCTTGAACTCTTTTAGTGAACTTACCATCACCACCTCCTCAGGCAGAGAGTTCCATCGCGCCCTTGTGCCTGCCGTTCACTATTCGGCGCAGGCGCAGTAAGTGAATGATGCTGGCAGGCTCCTGGCTTATTCACTGCACCTGTGCCGAATACGTCAGGGTCGAGCACAGAGCAGGCGCAGTGAAGAAGCCAGAAGCCTGCCAGCATCATTTACTCACTGCGCCTGCGTCGAATAGTGAACGGCAGGAGCAGGCGCGCGATGTAGACCGAGGACAGGGCTGGCAGGAGGAGAAGAAAGCTGCCTGGCCCTGTCAATCAAGATGAAGTGGGCGTTTCTAAAGGTGGGCAAACAGAGCCTCTAGGAGCAGGAGTAACACCCCCCCCTGCTCCTAGAGGCTTATTAGCATAAAATAAAAGTTAAAATTACATAAAAACAGGGGCACTAATAAATAGAATATATATATATATATATATATATATATATATATATATATATATATATATTTAGAATCAGGTGACATTAGCACATCTCTAATGTCAGCCTAATTCATACCCCAAAAACTGCTGACCCTTTAATTATTTTTTCTACTTTTACAGAAATACAGTTTTTGTGTGTGTATGGGGGGGATACATGCAAAACTATATAACACTTGTTTTAACACCCAGAGGACAGATATAGCATTTAAAATCTCAATGAAAACACCCAAAATACTAGTCTGAACCCAATGTCAGGGCACAAAGTTCTTTTTTTTTTTTGGTTTACATTTAGGAAAATAGCATACTGTGAGGCAGCGACAGGTAAGGCAGTGACAGGTGCCGTATTTGAGGGAAGATACGTGTCACCCAGAATGCTGCAGGAAGCGTTCTGAGTAGGAGTTCGGTTTATTAGGAGCGTGCCACCAAGGTGCCCAGCCTTGGTGGGGTAAAGGCCAGCAACTCTGTGTTCACTGAGGTAGTCAGTGAACACCCTAATAGTTAGAGTAGCTGGGAACTGGGAACACGCAATGTGCTGGGTGGGTGCCTGTTCCCCATGCTCCAGTTCAGGTTTTCAGGTGTGCTCATGTCCAGTATTTCTATTTAATCCTGCTGCTGGACTTAGGTGTGTCTCAGTCTGGAGAAGTGAGCAGTCAGTGTGGGGCAACACTTACTGTGTGTGCTGCATTTATTTGACCCGACTGCGATCCGGAATTACGGCTGTATTATTTGCAGAGCTAAATAAACAAGGACTTTGGAGAAGTTTCTGGTGTCCCTGCCTCTTTTCACTGGTCAAGTGAGTACGATTCCTTACATTTGGTGGAGGATGCGGGCATCAGACCAGTGAGGCAGACACTTGTGCATGTCCTGGATAAAGCCAGCCAAGTTTTGCCCTAAGACAGTGGACAAGATGGAGGCCATGTTACAGCAGCTGGTCCAGGCGAACGCCCAACAGGCCGAGTCCAATGCCCAACAGCAACAGACTAACAACTTGTTGATTCAACAGATTGCGGCCCTGCAAGAGACCCTGCGTTTGTCTCAGCAAGTGACCCCACCAGCAGTGACCCCGTTTCCTTCTGAAGCCCAGGATAAAGTCCGGTCAGCGCTGAGGAAAATGAGTCCAGAGGACGGCGGGGAGGCCTTCCTTACGGTGTTTGAAAGAACCGCGGAGCAGGAAAACCTGCCATCCGACCAGTGGGCTGAAGTGGTGGCACCATTCCTGGTAGGAGATGCCCAGAAAGCCTATTTTGACCTCAGCCATGAGGACGCCCAGGACTATAAGAAACTCAAAGGTGAGGTTTTGGCTCGGATGGGGGTCAACACTTATGTGCGAGCGCAAAGGGTGTTCCAGTGGGTGTTTTCAGAGTCCCAACCCGCCAGGTCTCAGGCATATGACTTGTTGCACCTGGTGAAGAACTGGCTCCAACCTGAGACTTTAAGCCCTGCCCAAATGATTGAGAGGGTGGTAGTTGACCGGTTTGTACGCACTCTGCCAGTCACTATTCAGCGCTGGGTGGGTCAAGGAGACCCAGGCAACCTTGACCAGCTGGTTAGCCTGGTCGAGCAGTATATGGCGACCCAGGACTTGGTAAGGGGTTCTGCACATGCAAGGGACGCGCGCCAGCCCCCCACCCAGCCTAGGGAGCCTGGGAAAAGGTCACGTCTCCCTATGGGGGTCACGCAAACCAAATCCCTGTTAAGCGAGACCCGGGGTCCCGCGAGGCCACTCTAATTCGATGCTGGCGCTGCCATGGTCCAGGACATATGGCTGCAAACTGCCCCATAACTTCTGAACCCATGGACTGCGGGTACGCTCGCCGGTACTCCTTCTATGCCCGGCCTGTGTGTACCGCTGACCCCCTGTTGGCTGTGGATATGCCTCCCCTGTGTCAGGTCTCTATTAACGGGTACCAGGTCAAGGCACTGCTGGATTCTGGGAGCCTGGTGACCCTCGTGCATGGGTCGCTGGTGTCAGAAGAAGTCCCAACGAATAAAAAATTAGCTATAGGCTGTATTCATGGCGATCTGCGGGAGTATCCCACCACGAGGATTACCCTGTCCACGGCAAGTGGGGATGTACAACACTTTGTGGCGGTAGTACAACATCTTCCCTATGACGCCATTTTGGGAAGAGACTTACCTATATTCTGGACTTTGTGGAAGGACAGAATGCGTTCTCTGGGGGGGGGAAATCTGTCCGGGTCCGGAACCCGAAGACCCCGACTCCGGGGTACCAGCCATAGGGGTCACCACCACAGATCTAGAGTGTAATCCCGATAGGTTTCCCTTAGAGGTATTGGCTGGAGAGACTGTCGAAACCCCATCCCTCCCAGATCTCGAGGTGTCACGGGACACATTCAGGACCGCCCAGCTCCAGGATCCTACGCTGATACGGGCGAGAGAAAGGGTATCAGTAATTAATGGGGTAGCCCAGTACCCAGGTGCAGAATCAGAGTTTCCACACATGGCCATTAACCAAGAATTATTGTACAGGGTGGACAAGGTACAACAAGAGGTAGTAGAGCAGTTGGTGGTACCACAGCCTTACCGCCGTATGATATTAGACATGGCCCCATGTACTGGGAGGACATCTTGGGGTAAAAAAAACCCTAGAATGAATAATGCAGAGGTTCCATTGGCCTAGCATATATGAGGAGGTTCAGAGGTTCTGTCAGTCCTGTCCTGTGTGTCAGGTAACTAGCCCCCAGCCACACTACCGTAGCCCATTAGTACCTATGCCAATCATAGAGGTGCCGTTCGAAAGAATAGCGATGGATCTGGTGGGACCAATAAATAAGTCGGCCAGAGGTCACCAGCATATCTTGGTGGTCCTAGATTATGCTACCAGATATCCTGAGGCAATTCCACTGCGCCATACGTCGGCTAAGCTTATAGCCAAAGAATTGATGGAAATGTTTTCTCGCGTAGGGATACCTAAGGAGATCTTGACAGATCAGGGGACTCCCTTCATGTCTAAGGTCATGAAGGAACTCTGCCGGTTGTTAAATGTTAAACACTTACACACGTCCATGTACCATCCCCAAACAGACGGACTGGTGGAAAGGTTTAACAAAAAGAACATGCTCAAGAGAGCTATATCTAAAGATGGGAAAGACTGGGATCTCCTGCTGCCGTATGTATTGTTCGCTGTGCGAGAAGTGCCCCAGGCGTCCACTGGGTTCTTGCCCTTTGAATTATTGTATGGCAGGCACCCCCGGGGTTTGCTTGACGTTGCTAAAGAGGCATGGGAGCAACAGCCCACCCCACATAAGAGTGTCATCGAACATATAGAGAAAATGCAGGAAAGGATGGAGACAGTTCTGCGGATTGTCCGGGAACATATGGAAGCGGCACAACTGGCTCAGAGCCGGGTATACAACCGGGCAGCCAGGGTGAGGACCTTTAACCCAGGTGACCGGGTACTGGTACTTATACCCAGAGTTGACAGTAAGTTCCTTGCAAGGTGGCAAGGGCCCTACGAAGTGATAGAGAAAGTGGGGACAGTAAATTACAAGGTACGCCAGCCAGGTCGGCGAAAGCCAGAACAGGTGTACCATGTCAATTTATTAAAGCCCTGGAAAGATAGAGAAAGTCTACTGGTGGACAACCCGCTCTCGGTTTCCTCTGTGAAGAAGGCTCCATCTTCACCGGTGGTCTCCGAGAAAGCTTCCGCCACAGTGAAAATAGCGGATGGCCTGTCTACTAAACAAGGTCAAAAGGTCAGGGAGTTCGTGAGTCGGAATAGGGGTGTTTTCTCTGAACTTCCTGGACGTACATCCATAATCCAACATGACATTGTCACTGAGCCCCAGGTCAAAGTTTGCTTAAAGCCTTATCGGGTACCTGAGGCTCGGCGACAAGCCATATCTGAGGAAGTGAAGTCAATGCTGCAACTAGGGGTCATTGAAGAGTCTTGGAGTGAGTGGGCTAGTCCAATAGTCCTAATACCAAAACCAGATGGTACGTTACGATTCTGTAACGATTTCCGGAAGCTCAATGAGGTCTCAAAATTTGACGCCTACCCAATGCCCCGAGCTGATGAGTTAATAGAGAGATTGGGACAAGCCCGGTACTTTTCGGTCTTAGATCTTACAAAAGGGTATTGGCAGGTGCCCTTAACTGAGGCTGCAAAGGAAAAAACTGCTTTTGTCACCCCCGAAGGGCTATATCAATACAAGGTGTTGCCCTTTGGGTTACATGGTGCTCCAGCCACGTTCCAGCGGCTAATGGATATCATCCTCCGGCCCCATTGTCAGTATGCTTCGGCATACCTCAATGACATAGTGGTATTTAGCACGGACTGGGAGAGTCACCTACCGAAGGTGCAGGCGGTAGTGGATTCTCTCCGAAAAGCGGGATTAACTGCCAACCCCAAGAAGTGTACGATAGGGTTGGAAGAGGCTAGGTACCTGGGATATGTAATCGGACGGGGAGTCATCAAACCCCAGGTAAATAAGATAGAAGCTATACCAAACCCCAGGTAAATAAGATAGAAGCTATACAGAACTGGCCCCACCCCCTGACAAGGCAGGTGAAAGCCTTCCTAGGGTTAATGGGATATTACCGGAGGTTTATTCCCAATTTTACCACTTTGTCAGCTCCATTGACAGATCTTCTAAAAGGTCGGAAGTCTGTAATGGTCCGCTGGAATGTTCAGGCAGAGAAGGCCTTCAGAGCATTGAAGTCTGTGTTGTGTGGGACATCGGTCCTGGTTACACCTGACTTCAATAAAGAATTTATTGTACAGACAGATGCCTCTGAGGTAGGGCTAGGTGCAGTGCTGTCTCAGGAGGTTAACGGGGAGGAGCATCTCGTTAGTTTCCTGAGCCATAAGCTAATGCCAGCGGAAACTAGGTACAGCATAGTGGAGAGGGAGTGCCTGGCCATCAAGTGGGCACTCGAGTCTCTCCGCTATTATCTGCTGGGGAGGACGTTCCGTCTGGTGACTGATCATTCACCTCTCACGTGGATGAGCCAGGCGAAGGAGAGAAATGCTCGGGTTACCAGATGGTTCCTCTCCATGCAAAACTTCAAGTTTACAGTGGAGCACAGGGCAGGGACGCTGCAGGGGAATGCAGATGCTCTGTCCAGAGTCCACTGCATGGCATGTGTTCACCCCCTCAGGTTTGAACAGAGGGGGGGGGTATGTGAGGCAGCGACAGGTAAGGCAGTGACAGGTGCCGTATTTGAGGGAAGATATGTGTCACCCAGAATGTTGCAGGAAGCGTTCTGAGTAGGAGTTCGGTTTATTAGGAGCGTGCCACCAAGGTGCCCAGCCTTGGTGGGGTAAAGGCCAGCAACTCTGTGTTCACTGAGGTAGTCAGTGAACACCCTAATAGTTAGAGTAGCTGGCTAGTCCGGGTCTGGCTTTTAATGGGAACAGGCAATGTGCTGGGTGGGTGCCTGTTCCCCATGCTCCAGTTCAGGTTTTCAGGTGTGCTCATGTCCAGCATTTCTATTTAATCCTGCTGCTGGACTTAGGTGTGTCTCAGTCTGGAGAAGTGAGCAGTCAGTGTGGGGCAACACTGACTGTGTGTGCTGCATTTATTTGACCCGGCTGCGATCCGGAATTACGGCTGTATTATTTGCAGAGCTAAATAAACAAGGACTTTGGAGAAGTTCGTGGTGTCCCTGCCTCTTTTCACTGGTCAAGTGAGTACGATTCCTTACAATACATATGTCTTAAAATGCACAGGATAGCTGACGATTAAATCTCTGAGTAATAACATTAAATACTAGGCCGAAATCTGTGTCGGTCCATTGACACGCAGTTGAAATTTAATTATTTTTGGTTGAAGTTGTTGAAAATAGCATATATGTGTCTTACAATACGCAGAAGCTTGTGGAAGGATATCCAAAACATTTGACCCAAGTCATATTGTTTAACCCCTTCATGACATAGCCATTTTTCACCTTAAGGACCAGGCCAAATTTTGGAAATATGACATGTGTCACTTTATGTGGTAATAGCTTTGAAACACTTTTACTCATCCAAGCCGTTCTGAGATTGTTTTCTCGTGACACATTGTACTCCATGACAGTGGTAAATTTGAGTCAATATAAATCACCTTTATTTATTAAAAAGTCCTAAATTTACAGAAAATTTGGAAAAAATTGTAATTTTCAAACTTTGAATTTCTCTGCTTTTAAGGCACATTGTGATTTCTCACAAAATAGTTATTACTTTACATTTCCCATATGTCTACTTTATGTTACCATCATTTTGTAGATATAATTTTATTTTTTGGGGACGTTAGAAGGCTTAGAATTTTAGAAGTAATTCTTAAAAATTTTAAGAAATTTTCCAAAACCATTTTTTTTAAGCACCAGTTCAGTTCTGAAGTCACTTTGTGGGGTTAACATAATAGAAACCACCATAAATTACCCCATTTTAGAAACTACACCCCTCAAGGTTTTCAAAACTAATTTTACTAACTTTGTTAACCCTTTATGTCTTCCACAAGATTTAAAGGAAAATGGAGATGACATTTCTAAATTTCACTTTTTTGGCAGATTTTCCATTTTAATCCATTTTTTCCTGTAACACATCAAGGGTTAATAGCCAAACAAAACTCAAAAACTATTACCCTGATTCTGCGATTTACAGAAACACCCCACATGTGATTGTCAACTACTGTATGGGCGCACAGCAGGGCGCAGAAGGAAAGGTGCGCCAAATGGTTTTTGGAGGGCAAATTTTGCTGGACTGGTTTTCAGACTCCATGTCCCATTTGAGGCCCCCCTGATGCACCCCTACAGTAGAAACAACCAAAAAGTGCCCATATTTTGGAAACTAAGGGATAAGGTGACGTGTTATTGATATTATTTTGGGTTACATATGATTTTTGATCGCTTTATATTACACTTTTTGTTAGGCAAGGTAACCAAAAATGGCTGTTCTGGCTCAGTTTTTATTTTTATTTTTTTTACTGTGTTCACCGAGGGGTTAACTCCTGTGATATTTTTGTAGAGCAGGTTGTTACGGACGTGGCGATACCTAACATGTATAGTTTTTTTATTTATTTAAGTTTTACACAATAATATCATTTTTTAAACAAAAAAATCATGTTTTAATCTGTCCAATGTCTGAGAGCTGTAGTTTTTTTATTTTTTGGGCAATTGTCTCAGGTAGGGGCTCATTTTATGCGGGAAGAGGTGACGGTTAGATTGGTACTATTTTGAGGGGCATACGCCTTTTTGATCGCTTGCTATTAAAATTTTTGTGACGTAAAGTGACAAAAATGGCTTTTTTTACCCTGTTTTTATTTTATTTTTTTTACCGTGTTCACCTGAGGGGTTAACTCCTGTGATATTTTTGTAGAGCATGTTGTTACGGACGTGGCGATACCTAACATGTATAGTTTTTTTTATTTATTTAAGTTTTACTCGATAATATCATTTTTTAAACAAAAAAATCATGTTTTAGTCTCTCCATAGTGTGAGAGCTGTAGTTTTTTTATTTTTTGGGCAATTGTCTCAGGTAGGGGCTCATTTTTTGCGGGAAGAGGTAACGGTTAGATTGGTACTATTTTAAGGGGCATATGCCTTTTTGATCGTGTGGTATTGCACTTTTTGTGATGTAAAGTGACAAAAAATGGCTTTTTTGACACTGTTTTTATTTTTTTTTTTTACGGTGTTCACCTGAGGGGTCAGGGCATGTGATATTTTTGTAGAGCAGGTTGTTACGAACGTGGCGATACCTAACATGATTGGGGTATTTTTTTTCTTTTTTACTAATTTTAAATTTGAGTTTTGGGGGGAAAAATAGGATTTTTTAAAAACTTTTTTTAACTTTTTTTTTTACTTTTTTTTTTTTTTTTTTTTACACTTTTTTAGACTCAGACCCACTTGGTTCTTGAAGAACCAGTGGGTCTGATTGTTCTATAATACACTACAGTACACTGTATAGTGTACTGCAGTGTATTTTCACTCTTGCTAAGCCTTGTCAGGCTCCTGCTTTTAGCAGGAGCCTGAACAGGCTTACTTACACCATGGCAACCGAGACGCTTCTGAAAGCGTCTGGTTGCCATGGTAACCATCGGGACGCTGCCAGAGCAGAACAGCGTCCCGATGGAAGGGGGAGGGAGCTTCCTCCCCCTCTTCAGTCCACACCATCGGCGCTGCCAGCGCACCGCAGCGCCGATGGGAGAGGGAGGGAGCTCCCTCCCTGTTAACCCTTTCCATGCCGCGGTCCCTACGGACCGTGGCATGGAAGGGGTTAAACTGCTGACATCGGCGCCAGCACCGATGTCAGCAGTTTGAAGCAGAGTATCAGCTGTATGCTGATACTCTGCTTCACCCGCTCGGCCATCCTGAACATCAATGCTGCGGCGATGCCGCCGCCATACCGCACGCCCGCCGGCCGGCCCGCCCGCCCGCCCGCCGCACATTACACCCCCCCACCCCCCCTGAAAATGGCAAAAAATAGCGATCTGGGGTGGGGGGGTGTATATAGTAGAAAAAAATAATTATTTATTTATTTTAAATTCTATTTAGTATTGCATCGCTATGATTGGCTAGTCTGTATAGACTAGCCAATCACAGCGATCGATAGCCCGGGACCGCCCCCATTGGTCCCGGGCTGGTAAGCTGAGACCCCTGGCTGTAAGTAACAGCCGGGGTCTCAGCACTGTCACCATGTCAGCAGACATGGTGACAGTTTAATGTAATGACGGGTATACTCGTCATGGAGCGCTAAATAGCAGTGCTCCATGACGAGTATACTCGTCATATAGCGTGAAGGGGTTAAGGGCAATGTTACCAAATAATAATGAAATGTATGTAAACTTTTGACTTTGCAGAAAGTGATAAAAATGCCTTAAAACATTCTCTCTCTCTCTGTCATTATTCTGGCATTTGGCAAATAATAATAATTATGGTAATCCTAAATGACCAAAAACAGGAAAGGTTTATTCTGATTTTATGTCAGATATTGAGAAAAACATACATATGTGTTGTTTTATATAGTGTATGTAAACTTCTGGTTTCAACTGTATGTGTCGAATGCACAGGGTAGAGGATGATTATATCTCTGAGTGATAACGTGAAAAACTAGGCCAAAATCAGTGTTGGTGCATTTCCACAAAGTTACTTTTTTTTTTGTTCAAGTTTGATGACCACCAACGATATTGGAGATTTCAAGGAGATCGCTATTCATCGTCCACTATTGTCACCAGACGAGCCTTTGTTAGTGGTGGTGCTACAATGTGGGCAGGTGTGTCCAGTCAACACAGAACTGCCCTACACTTTGCAAATGGTACAGTGACAAGCCCATACTACTTGAATAGCATCATTAATACAGTCATTGTGCCTCTGCATGAACAACACAGACCTAATTTCATTTTCATGGATGACAATGCGCCATTGAGGTCACATCATTAGGGAAAGGCTGCTGGAGACTGGGGTACCTCAAATGGAGTGTCCTGCACTTTCTCCATACCTGAATCCCATTGAAAACATATGGACCAGCTGAGTCACCGTGTAGAGGCATATAACTCTGTACCCCAGAACCTCAATGACATGAGGGCCGCCCTTCAAGAAGAGTGGGATGCCATCCCTCAGCAGACAATAAGTCGACTTGTGAACAGCATGAGACGTCGTTGTCAAGCTGTAATTGATGCTCAAGGCCACATGACAAGTTATTGAGACATTGACATTTTTGTGGTGGTATACCCACCACTGTTGTTGGCTTTTGTTTCAATAAATAGTTTGAGATGAGGAAATCACCATTGCATCTTTCTACTTAAACGCCCGACTTTCATGATATAATATGAATAGTGATGAGCGAATCAAAGCGGCAATACAGAGGCAGCGCGGACTCGTGAATATCCGTGAGTCACTGCCCGTTTGAAATGCCCGCTTTTTTCAGCCAATCAGCATGAAAGGGAAGGCTGTGGGAATGCCTGCTGTGATGTACCAGCCCCTATACCTCCCCAGCAGTGATTGGCTGGCAGTAACATGTGACCTTACTTTATATAAGGTAGGGACCTGCAGCACCAGCCTCATTGTGCTTTTGGAAGGAGAAGAGAGAGACAGTGTTAGCTAGTGTAGTGTGTGCAGCAAGGAGTTAGGAGTTAGGTTAGGAAGCCCCAACAGTCTTTTTAAAGACTATTTATTCTCTGAAGAACAGTATACAGTATATGCTGTAAGCCTGTATTCTGTGCAGAGCTGTGCCTGGTACACCTTGTCCATCCACATAGCTCAAACTATACATCTCTAAACAGATATATTCCTGTGCATGACTGTGCTGAGAGAAGGGAATATTACATCAGCCATCTATATACCTCACAGTCTATAGATTCCGTATTGATCTGTAGATTCCAGTGTGATATACAAATACTGCGTGCTATTTATTCATAGATCTGAAGATAATTTTACCTAGATATCAATATATCTATATTGGCCAGTGCATTTTAGTGCTCTCTGTAATACACGGTGCTGCGACAAGGGAATATATTTCATTAGCCTTCTATATACCTCACAGTCTATAGATTCCGTATTGATCTGTAGATTCCAGTGTGATATACAAATACTGCGTGCTATTTCTTGATAGATCTGAAGATAATTTTACCTAGATATCAATATATCTATATTGGCCAGTGCATTTTAGTGCTCTCTGTAGTACACGGTGCTGCGACAAGGGAATATATTTCATTAGCCTTCTATATACCTCACAGTCTATAGATTCCGTATTGATCTGTAGATTCCAGTGTGATATACAAATACTGCGTGCTATTTCTTGATAGATCTGAAGATAATTTTACCTAGATATCAATATATCTATATTGGCCAGTGCATTTTAGTGCTCTCTGTAGTACACGGTGCTGCGACAAGGGAATATATTTCATTAGCCTTCTATATACCTCACAGTCTATAGATTCCGTATTGATCTGTAGATTCCAGTGTGATATACAAATACTGCGTGCTATTTATTCATAGATCTGAAGATAATTTTACCTAGATATCAATATATCTATATTGGCCAGTGCATTTTAGTGCTCTCTGTAATACACGGTGCTGCGACAAGGGAATATATTTCATCAGCCTTCTATATACCTCACAGTCTATAGATTCCGTATTGAATCTTTACAATTATAATAATATAATACTGCTACTGTGCACATGGAGAACCACAGGGTCAGGGGGAGAGGGGGAAGAGTTGGGAGAGGTGGAAGAGGTGGTCGTGGAGGGAGAGGTGGGAATCGTGGTGGTGCTGTGGTCAGCGGTGATGACCGTGGTGTGCGTGGTGACACAGTGCCGGCTGCTGTGGGTACAGTGGAAACACGTAAGGTCAGGGTGCCTGGTCAACTCCAGAAGTTGGTAGGGCAGCATCCTACAACTCTGACAGACCCCAAACAACAACAGGAGGTGGTTCAGTGGATTGCAGAGAGCACGTCCAGCCACGTTTCGTCTGCCCCCTCATCCAGCCAGTCGACTTCTCTGAGCCAGGGTGTCTGTCCTCCAACTTGCCCTCCTTCTCCCCAGCCAGAACCCTCTAGGGGTATGTCCCACGGACAAAATTTATCCATGGAACTCTTCAGCCACCACTTCCCTGATGTGCCAGTGGACGAGCTGCTATGCCCTGATTCTCAGGACCTTTTGCTGTCTCCGGGTTATGAGAGTGGGGAGTTAGCAGTGGCGTCTGAGGAGCTGGTGGAAGATGACGACGAGACACTGTTGTCGGAGGTAGTTGTCAGGGACGTCACTGTGGAGTCTGAGGAAGACCTGGGGGATGATGAGGGGACAGATCCTACTTGGGTGGATGAGGCAACTGGAGGCAGTGGTTCAGACTGTGAGACAACATCAGCACCACACGCTGTTGAGAGAGCCAGAGGGCTGCGACGAGGGAGAAGCCAGGGCCGAGTCACTACTTCCCCAAGTGCTCCTAGAGGTCACGCTCCAGCCCGTACTATGCGCCACTCCTTAGTTTGGGAGTACTTTAAGGATGATGAGGCCGATCCTCGTTTGGCGGTGTGCAAGCTGTGCCACACGTCAATGAGCAGGGGTTCAAAACGCAACAACCTGACCACTAGTAGCCTGCGCAAACATTTGGAGAGAAAACACCCCACCAAATGGTTTGCACTTCTGTCAGCTGGTGACGTTGACACAGTTAGTCCAGCAACTGTGTCTCGTCCAAGCCAGGACGTTGCAGCCTCCAGCCCCGAAAGGACCCCTCCAGCTCCATCTCCCTCCCTCTCCTCCACTCATGTGTCCCAGTGCGGCGTTCATCTGTCTCTACCGCAGACATTTGAGCGCAAGTACGCAGCCACCCACCCCCATGCGCAAGCTCTAAATGTGCACATCGCCAAGCTGATTAGTTTGGAAATGTTGCCGTACAGGCTTGTGGAGACAGAATCCTTCCACAACATTATGGAGGCAGAAGCCCCCCGTTACTCTGTCCCCAGCCGACACTATTTTGCCCGATGTGCCGTCCCCGCCCTGCACCGGCATGTGTCTGAGAACATCACCCACGCTCTCAAAAACGCGGTTTGTGGTAAAGTCCACATGACCACAGATACGTGGACGAGTACCGGTGGCCAGGGACATTACATCTCCCTCACGGCACATTGGGTCAATCTGGTGTAGGCTGGGTCAGAGACCGATCGTGGGGCTGCACATGTGCTACCCACACCACGAATTGCGGGACATAGTTCCGTCTGTGTGTCTCCGGCACATTATGCCTCCAGCTCCTCCTCCACCTCCTCCTCCTCCAAAGTGGCAGTGATGCCCCAATCGTCAAGTCTCATTTCCTCGATGGCCAGCAGTTTCAGCACTGTGGTAGGGAAGCGGCAGCAGGCAGTCCTGAAACTGCTGAGCCTGGGGGATAAGAGGCACACGGCTGAAGAGCTCTTACAGGGCATCAGGGGGCAGACCAATGTGTGGCTGGTGCCGCTGAACCTTCAGCCAGGAATGGTGGTCTGCGATAATGGGCATAACCTGGTGGCGGCTCTGCATCTTGGTGGGCTGACTCACGTGCCATGCATGGCCCACGTGCTCAACTTGGTGGTCCAGCGGTTCCTCAAGACCTACCCCCAGTTGAGTGAGTTGCTCACCAAGGTGCGGCGCATATGCGCCCATTTTCGCAAGTCCACCACCGATGCCGCGACCCTCAGGACTGTGCAAGGGCAGCTACAACTCCCTGTTCACCGGCTGCTGTGTGATGTTCCCACGCGTTGGAATTCGACGTTACACATGCTAGCCAGGGTGTACCAACAACGCAGGGCAGTTGAAGACTGCCAGCTGATCCCCCGAGGTGGTAGTCAGGCCAGTCAGCTTCCTCATGTCTATGCTGAGGAGTGGACGTGGATTGCTGGCATCTGCCAGGTCTTAGGTCCCTTTGAGGAGGCAACAGAGATGGTCAGTGGTGATGCACACATCATCAGTGTCACCATCCCTCTGTTGTGCCTCATCCAGAACTCCTTGAGGAACCTAAGATCTGAGGATTCAGCAGTGTCACAGGAGGTGGGGGAAGACAGTGACATTGAGAGCACCCTGTTGTCAGTTTTGCAGCACGAAACTGAGGAGGAGGAGGCTGAGGAGGAGGAAGAAACTCTTGGGCACCATGCATCGGGGATGATTCCATGCTACCTGTTGAGCGGGTATGGGCTGAGGAGGATGAATTGGGGTCGGAGGAAGGGGGGAGGAGGAGATGGAGAGTCCGCTAAGTGAGGAGGCTGAAGGCTTGCGTGTTGGCACAGTAGGGCACATGGCAGACTTTATGCTTGGCTGTCTTTGTCGTGATCCCCGGGTCAAGAGGATACTGTCCACCAATGACTATTGGGTGTACACCCTCCTTGACCCACGCTACAAGGACAACTTTGCCCAACTTATACCCGTGGAGGAAAGGAGCACCCGATTCACTTTCTACCACAAGGCCCTGGTTCAGAAACTGCTACAGGCCTTTCCAGACCAGTCGAGCAACAGGGTGCGGACTGCAGTGGCTGAAGTTGGAGAGGAGAGGAGGGGGAAAGTCAGTGTAGGCGCCAAGGGCAGGGGTACACTATTCCATGCTTTTGCCAAGTTTCTTAAACCCCAGCAAGACAGTGCGACACAGCCACAGGGCAGGCAGAGCAGGGTGGAACAGTACCGCAAGATGGTGAGGGAGTATGTCGTGGACCAGACCAACGTCCTGACCGATAACTCCACGCCATATAATTACTGGCTGGACAGGTGGCCAGAACTTGCGCAGTACGCTCTTGAGGTGCTTGCCTGCCTTGCTGCAAGTGTACTGTCTGAAATGGTTTTTAGTGCCGCCGGGGGTATCATTACAGACAAACGGACGCGCCTGTCCACCGACAATGCCGACATCTTCACGTTCATCAAGATGAACAGGTCATGGATATCCCCCCAGTTCTCATCCCCACCTCAGGCTACCTCCTAAATTGCTTGCTTTCCTCCTCCTCTTCATCTGAGTTGCATATGCAACAATTTTTCAGGGAACCGAAAGACCATTGTGGAGAGAGTGGCACAGCTCGCCATCAAAGTGACGAACCCCAACGCCAGACTGCGCAGCGAAGAGAACGGATAAATATCTCTGTGGTTATTTGTGCTAAATAAAAGTTAAATAAACACACAAAAAAATCTGTTCCTGTGCCTGATCCACCCAAGTTGAATCTGTCCCATCATGAGAAAGTCCCCCCAAGGAGTCCCCACTGTAACTTGCTTCACTTTCAACTTCACCACCTCCTCGGACAACACTGGTAAATCCCCACTGTCAGCACACTGAGACTGCAAAAGGTCTTGCGAATTGGGGCAGAGAATGTTCTGGGGTAGCACATCAGAGAATTGGTGACTATGGAGTTCCAGGGAGTACGTGACCACATGCAATCTCCATCCAAAAAGTCATACTGAGGCTCACCACCATGCTTTACACTGCAATCTTATTGAAAGACAGACAATCAGGGGTTCACCGCCAGGTTGTCAGGCAGCATTTTTAAGTGGGTCACCATTACCGTGTCCCTGAAAATTGCCTTGGGGTCATCACCAGACTATTGGCCAGATTTAGAAAAAATGGTGCAATTAGGGAGCCTCAGAGGCATCCCTACATTCTGCCCCTGGTGTTTCCTATCCATTTCCAAGGTGTTTCCATCTTTTTCTGAGGTTTTCACATGTTGGGGCAAACTTGACTGTGCAGAACCTTTGGCCCCTGCAAAAATATTCGGGTCTCCCATAGACTTTAATGGGATTCGTGATTCGGCTCGAACCCACGAATCCCGCGGAAAATTCGGGCCGAATACCGAATCTCCGAATCTTTTAGGATTCGCTCAACTCTAAATATGAACCTTTTTCAGAAATTTCACCCAAAAGCCAAATATCCCTAACTTTTTGTGAGTAGTGTATATTTAGCTTTTGTAATAATCATAAGACTTAATGTCATCCACATACAGAGAAGAAAAATGATGAGTTACACAGTAAACACTAGTTACCCATAATTACATGTCTATTAACCCATTCAGCCCTATTGGCAAACATACATTATACAGAGTAAGAGCAGAGATTAAAGATGGCATCTGCTCCTGAGCACATAGCCATAGCTGACCCCCTCAGGTGCAACAAATAAACATCACCTGTATCTTCGTGAGCAAAAATTCCCTTACTATTAAAATATAATTAAAATATAAAAGTATTTATCCAATATGTCAAATGACGTTATGGGGGAAAAAAAAAATCAAAATGGTTGATTCGCTGTTTTTTCGTTGTTTGCCCCCCCCCCCAAAGAATAAAAAGTGATCAAAATATCACGTAATGTACATTCTAAAATAGTAACTACAGATTACGCCACAAAAAAGAGCCATCACACTGCTCTGCAAGCATAAAAATATAAAAGTTATGAGGGGTAGAATTTAGCAACGCAAAAAAAAAATTCACTGGAATCATACTGACCTGGAGAATGAAGGGAGCAGTTAAGTTTTAGTGCAGAGGGGACACCGGAAAAACAAAACCCATAAAACTGTGGCTGAGTTGTATTTTTTCCAATTCTATCCCATTAGAATTTTTTTTCTAGCTTTCCACTACATTGTATGCAATAGGAAATGGTGTCATTAGAAAGTAAATCTTGTCCTGCAAAAAACAAGCCCTCATATGACTATGTGAAAAGAAAAAAAATGATGTCTCCGGGAAGGTCGGGAGTGAAAAATAAAAACACAAAAGTGAAAAATCCTCCAGGATTGAAGGGGTTAAATATTACATATCATATGCTACTTCCACAGTCATACAAACGATATGTGTGATCCCAATTTAATTGTGAACCTATTATAGTATAATAACCTACAGTACCATTTTGCATTTTTGTTATTTTTTTTATATTATTCATTTATTTATCTATGCATTTTGATATGTTATTTATTCTTTGTTTTCTTCTTGCAGAATTTTACTCTATTTATTCATCCATATTATTTGTTTCTGTAAATTTTTTGCACCTACTAAACATCTAGGTAAAAAAAAAATGTAAACAGCCCACTGTAGAACAAGACCTATTATTTTGTTTCCATGGTAACAACCTACTTACAACTTAAAGGAAATTGTTCATTGTACCTTGTCTCAAAACTCCTGTCCCCCTATTAGTGTGACAAAACAACACATGAAGAAGGCATGAATAAAATATAACCACTGAGAAATGGTTCGGCTCAAGTTCTCCTGTTGCTTGATCCAACTCACTTTCTACTTAAGGCCCTATTACATCTGAAGATAATCATGAAGATCATCGCTAACTAGAATTCGTATCAATGCTCGTTAGTGACGATCTGGCAGTGTAATAGTGCCGAGCAACGAGCAAAGGTTTCTTTTATGACAATCACCTGCTTAGGGTTCACCTGCAGATGAAACAGGCGATTTTTGGGAAGGAAGCCCCTCCTCAGTATGGGGACAAGCGATCACTAATGCCATCGCTTGTTCACATACTGAATCACTGTTTGCTGGAGGCAGATCGTGCAGTGTAATTGAGGATTTTTAAACCTGCTAAAAGGTTCCAATTGCCAATTGAACGATGCTCGCTTATCAGGTAATCAGTGGCAGTATTACACTACCAGATCATTGCCAAGGAGCCTTCATGCAAATGCTTGTTAGAGATGATTTTCTTGATTATCTTCAGGTGTAATAGAGACCTGAGACACCTCAAGGCTTAACGTACAGTTGTTTAATTTTTACAAACAAATGAAAGATTCCCACTGGATTTTACTCTAATCTTAAATCATCAGCCACCTACCCTGTGATCAGCTTTAATTTTAAGCTGTACCACTGGTAATAGAACTGCTTAATACAAACAACTTAGAAAATATACATATATGACAATTTTATATATATATATATATAATGTAAGGGTACGACCACACAGTGCAATCGTGATCAGTTCGGGACATGACTGAGTGTTGTCAAGAACCATGGGGACAATTAGGCCACAGCTGCTTCTTATTTAACTAATGAAGACCACACTGTATAGCCCAGGGATGCCCAACCTGCGGCCCTCCAGATGTTGCAAAACTACAACTCCCAGCGTGCCTGGATAGCCTACAGCTATCAATCTACAGGGCAGGGCATTGTGGGAGTTGTAGTTTTACAACAGCTGGAGGGCCGCAGATTGGGCATTCCTGGTATAGCCCGTCTTCATGGTTTATGTCCACATTGAACATTGAAGACCAGCTATATAGTCCTGTCTTTGATAGTTAAATAAGAGGCAGCTGCAGCCTAATTTGTTGTCTGGTTCTCAACCCCAGCTGGCTGTGACCTGAATGGCTCACAACCGCGCAGTGTGGTCTTACCCTAACAAATTAAAAAAAAAAAAAAAAAAAAAAACCCTCTACATGCTGTTAGTTTTGTCATACCACTTTCCTAGAGTGGCGACAAAGGGGACATGGTTTAGAAGGAGTGGCGGAGTCTGTCACAGCCTGCCGGGTATATCTTACTCCAGAAATTACTCCAGAAATTGGCAAAAGTTATAGTTGAAGTCTACACCGGCCCCTAGCTGGTGTAAACTTGAGTTTCTGGAGAATGTAGTGCCAGAGGTGTGCCTAATTTATTAAGAGATACCTGCCTCTAACTAAATTAGTGCATCTCACTGGGTTGCATTTACCATTTTCTACACCTGCTTTAGGTGTAAAAAAAAGGTCAAAATGTAAGACAGCTAGGAAGCTGTTTTACATTTAGAACTGGCGGAGGATCTGCCGAAGTTATGAAGAGGGCAATTGGTTAGTACTAAATCCAGTATGGCCATCCCTCTAGTTGGGTCATGAACCAGTAAGGAAAAGTAATTTGTTTATTGCCAAGAACTTCTTTCCTTGAATTCTATAGGTTTAGGTTTCCCAGTGTACTGTATATCTGGGTATTAGAAGTCCTCCATAATTATGACCTTATTATGATTTGCTGCCTCACCTATGCCCTTTAGTAGTAGAGTCTGAGGACTCTGGTATATGAGGTCCTATCAGCATTTTATTATTGTTTTTGCCTCAATGTATTACTACCCACAGTGACTCCAGAGTGACTCTTTCACTTATATCTTCCCAGAGTGTGGGCTTTAGATAGGACTTTACATAAAGGCAGACCCCTCCCCCTCTCCAGTTTTGACGATCCTTTCTAAACAGACTGTAACCCTGTACGTTAACCGCCCATAGCTATCATCCAGCCATGTCTCAGTTACTCCCACTATGTCATAGTCCTCCTCACACATCACTAATTCCAGTTCACCAGTTTTATTAGTCAGGCTTCTGGCATTAGTGTACATACAATTAAGAGGTTTTTGTATATTTTTTACCCTACACGTTTCCTTATGAACTGTTCTAGTCCCTCGTTCCACTGCTCCCCCAGTTTTATTACCTTGCCCCAGGTCTCTATCTGGACTATCTTCCCCAGTGTGTATTAAAAATTCCTACAACATTTTTGCCATTTTTGTCCTTCCGTATTTACAGAACATTGTAAAGTCAGTAAATTTATTGTATATTCATTCATGGAAAATGTATCTTTTAATTTCTGTTACCTTTTTTATTTGTGTTCTCTATTTTTGTAACCCATGCATCAAATTAATGGAACAGGTTACTTTTCTACTTTTCTAAAATCCTAAAATTACCTTGTTAATCTTCAGATTGTGACTAGCATTGGTGGATGTCCAATCATGTAGAAAACCCTGGTTGATGGAGTCACCAGACTATCATTTTAAAGGCATGAAAATGGCTAATTGTAACACTCCAGGGAAAACTGATACATTGGGCAAGATTTATCAAGACTGGCATTCCCATACACCATTCTTGATTCCCAGTGCACTGGAGTAACAAGCACTTAATTTATTAAGAGGTAGATGTAAATTAAGGCTAGCATTGACTTGAGCTACAACTTAAGCCATATTCTGTTGTATGTTATATGATATCCTGCGGGCCATGATAGGCCCCTCCTTTCCATATAACCCTCATCCCTTTTCTTGCCACAAATGGTGAGAAGCTCAAAAAGTGGCAAATAAGGCATAAATATAATACACCAATAAAACAATGAAAGTGCCCCTCCCTAGGCATACAATATCAGTTCCTGCTCATTCTATCCTGAAGAGCTCAGATCAGACACCATGTTCAAAGTGGCAAGTTCCCTTTAATGTCTATCATACATAATACAGTCTCAAGGAAATAAGCTGCATGGCTAGTTCACTATATACGTTTTCCTTGTCCATGGATGTGCTGTGTGTATATATATATATATATATATATATATATATATATATATATACAGTACAGACCAAAAGTTTGGACACACCTTCTCATTCAAAGAGTTTTCTGTATTTTCATGACTATGAAAATTGTAGATTCACACTGAAGGCATCAAAACTATGAATTAACACTTGTGGAATTATATACTTAGCAAAAAAGTGTGAAACAACTGAAAATATGTCTTATATTCTAGGTTCTTCAAAGTAGCCACCTTTTGCTTTGATTACTGCTTTGCACACTCTTGGCATTCTCTTGATGAGCTTCAAGAGGTAGTCACCTGAAATGGTATTCCAACAGTCTTGAAGGAGTTCCCAGAGAGGCTTAGCACTTGTTGGCCCTTTTGCCTTCACTCTGCAGTCCAGCTCACCCCAAACCATCTCGATTGGGTTCAGGTCTGGTGACTGTGGAGGCCAGGTCATCTGGCATAGCGCCCCATCACTCTCCTTCTTGGTCAAATAGCCCTTACACAGCCTGGAGGTGTGTTTGGGGTCATCGTCCTGTTGATAAATAAATGATGGTCCAACTAAACGCAAACCGGATGGAATAGCATGCTGCTGCAAGATGCTGTGGTAGCCATGCTGGTTCAGTATGCCTTCAATTTTGAATAAATCCCCAACAGTGTCACCAGCAAAGCACCCCCACACCTTCACACCTCCTCCTCCATGCTTCACGGTGGGAACCAGGCATGTAGAGTCCATCGGTTCACCTTTTCTGCGTTGCACAAAGACATGGTGGTTGGAACCAAAGATCTCAAATTTGGACTCATCAGACCAAAGCACAGATTTCCACCGGTCTAATGTCCATTGCTTGTGTTCTTTAGCCCAAACAAGTCCCTTCTGCTTGTTGCCTGTCCTTAGCAGTGGTTTCCTAGCAGCTATTTTACCATGAAGGCCTGCTGCACACAGTCTTCCCTTAACAGTTGTTGTTGTAGAGATGTATCTGCTGCTAGAACTCTGTGTGGCATTTACCTTGTCTCTAATCTGAGTTGCTGTTAACCTGCAATTTCTGAGGCTGGTGACTTGGATTAATTTATCCTCTGCAGCAGAGGTGACTCTTGGTCTTCCTTTCCTGGGGCGGTCCTCATGTGAGCCAGTTTCTTTGTAGCGCTTGATGGTTTTTGCGACTGTACTTGGGGACACTTTCAATGTTTTCCCAATTTTTCGGACTGACTGACCTTCATTTCTTAAAGTAATGATGGCCACTCGTTTTTCTTTACTTAGCTGCTTTTTTCTTGCCATAATACAAATTCTAACAGTCTATTCAGTAGGACTATCAGCTGTGTATCCAACTGACTTCTGCCCAACACAACTCATGGTCCCAGCCCCATTTATAAGGCAAGAAATCCCACTTATTAAACCTGACAGGGCACACCTGTAAAGTGAAAACCATTTCAGGTGACTACCTCTTGAAGCTCATTAACCACTTCCCGTCCGCCCGTTGACTATAAACGTCCGGGAAGTGGTTATCTATCTCTGAATCGCCGTTTATAAACAGCGATTCAGAGATAGCAGCTGCACGCTAATCGTGCAGCTGCACAGTGGGGTACCTGCTGTCAGTGACAGCAGGGTACCCCAAAGAGAAGTCAGGGACCGTTCCCAGGGGTCCCTGCCTTCCAGATCGCTGTATACACAGCGCTCAACGAGCGCTGTGTATACATATCAGGAAGCGCTATTGCGCTTCCTGTTCCGGCCCGGCGGTCACGTGATCGCCGGGGCCGGGAGAGTGCAGGAGCTGCCGGGTCTCTCATAGACCCGATCAGCCCTGCACTGAGGCTGTACAGCATAGTATTATGCTGTACAGCCTCTCTGGGGATGTATTTCCCCTGTAACTGGGGCCACTATGTCAGCCCCAGTTACAGGAGAAATCAAGTGTAAAAAAAAAAAAAATAAAATAAGTGAAGTTAAATGTCCCCCTGAGGTCTTGTATGACCTTATGGGGGACACAAAGTGTAAAAAAATAAATAAAAAAGAAATAGTATCATAAAAAAAAAAAAAATCACATATATATAAAAAAAAATAATTTCCCCCCAAATATTTCATTAAAAAAGTTACAAATAAAAATAAATAAATAAGATACACATATTTGGTATCACCGCGTCCGAAACGACCGTCTCTATAAAAATATCACATGATCTACCCCATAAAGTGAACTGCGTAAAAAAATCTAATAAAAATTAAGCCAAAACAGCTTTTTTTGTCGCATCACCTACCAAAAAACATAATATTAAACAATCAAAAAGTCGTATGCATCCCAAAATGGTAGCAATAAAAACGTAACCTCCTCCCACAAAAAATGAGCCCCCACACAAGATTATAGCCCGAAAAATGAAAAAAAAAATGGCTCTTAAAAAACTGCAACACAAAAACATGATTTTTCTTCTAAAAATGCTCTTATTGTGTAAAGCGTAAAAAAATAAATAAAAAATAGACATATTTGGTATAGTTGCGTCCGTAACAACTGGCTCTACAAAAATATCACATGATCTACCCCATCAAGTGAACTGTGTAAAAAAAATATAGAAAAATGCCCCTAAACTGCTTTTTTTTTTTAGTTAACCTCCCAAAAATTAGATTAAAAAGTGATCAGAAAGCCATATGTACCCCAAAATGGTGCCAATAAAAGCACAGCTTGTCCCGCAAAAAATAAGACCTCACGCAGCTCAGTCCACAAAAAAATTAAAAAGTTATCACTCTTACAAACCATGACAAAAAATTCCATGTTAGAAAATGCAGATGCTGCTCCTCCCCTTCTGAGCCCTGGCGTATCCCCAAATAACAGTTTACGACCACATGTGGGGTGTTTCTGCAAACTGCAGAATCGGGGGTAATAAATATTGAGTTTTGTTTTGTTGTTAACCCTTGATGTGTTACAGGAAAAAATTATTAAAATGGAAAATCTGCAAAAAAAGTGAAATTTTGAAATTTCACATCTATTTTGCTTTAATTCCTGTGGAATACTTAAAGGGTTAACAACATTTCTAAAATCAGTTTTGAATAGTTTGAGGGGTGTAGTTTCTAAAATGGGGTCATTTATGGGTGGTTTTTATTATGTAAGCCTCACAAACTGACTTCAGAACTGAACTGGTCCTTAAAAAAGTTGATTTTGCAAATTAGCAAAAATTGCGTCTAAAATTCTAAACCTTCTACTGTCCTAAAAAAATAAAATGACACTACCAAAATGATGCCAACATAAAGTTGACATATGGGGAATGTAAATTAAAAAGTATTTTATGGGGCATCACTATCTGTCTTAAAAGCAGAGAGATTGAAATTTAGAAAACAGTGGATTTTTTCAAATTTTCGGTAACTTTTGGATTTTTTTATAAATAAAATTAAAACTTATCGACTCAAGTTTACCATTAACTTGAAGTACAATGTGTCACGAGAAAACAATCTCAGAATCGCTTGGCTAAGTAAAAGCGTTCCAAAGTTATTACCACATGAAGTGACACATGTCAGATTTGAAAAATTAGGCCTGGTCAGGAAGGGGGGAAATGGCTCAGAGCTGAAGTGGTTAAGAGAATGCCATGAGTGTGCAAAGCAGTAATCAAAGCAAAATGTGGCTACTTTGAAGAACCTAGAATATAAGACATATCTACAGTTGTTTCACACTTTTTTGTTAAGTATATAATTCCACATTAATTCAGTGTTAATTCATAGTTTTGATGCCGTCAGTGTGAATCTACAATTTTCATAGAAAATACAGAAAACTCTTTGAATGAGGTGTGTCAAAACTTTTGGTCTGTACTGTGTGTATATATATATATATATATACACTCACCGGCCACTTTATTAGGTACACCTGTCCAACTGCTCGTTAACACTTAATTTCTAATCAGCCAATCACATGGCGGCAACTCAGTGCATTTAGGCATGTAGACATGGTCAAGACAATCTCCTGCAGTTCAAACCGAGCATCAGTATGGGGAAGAAAGGTGATTTGAGTGCCTTTGAACGTGGCATGGTTGTTGGTGCCAGAAGGGCTGGTCTGAGTATTTCAGAAACTGCTGATCTACTGGGATTTTCACGCACAACCATCTCTAGGGTTTACAGAGAATGGTCCGAAAAAGAAAAAACATCCAGTGAGCGGCAGTTCTGTGGGCGGAAATGCCTTGTTGATGCCAGAGGTCAGAGGAGAATGGGCAGACTGGTTCGAGCTGATAGAAAGGCAACAGTGACTCAAATTGCCACCCGTTACAACCAAGGTAGGCAGAAGAGCATCTCTGAATGCACAGTACGTCGAACTTTGAGGCAGATGGGCTACAGCAGCAGAAGACCACACCGGGTGCCACTCCTTTCAGCTAAGAACAGGAAACTGAGGCTACAATTTGCACAAGCTCATCGAAATTGGACAGTAGAAGATTGGAAAAACGTTGCCTGGTCTGATGAGTCTCGATTTCTGCTGCGACATTCGGATGGTAGGGTCAGAATTTGGCGTCAACAACATGAAAGCATGGATCCATCCTGCCTTGTATCAACGGTTCAAGCTGGTGGTGGTGGTGTCATGGTGTGGGGAATATTTTCTTGGCACTCTTTGGGCCCCTTGGTACCAATTGAGCATCGTTGCAACGCCACAGCCTACCTGAGTATTGTTGCTGACCATGTCCATCCCTTTATGACCACAATGTACCCAACATCTGATGGCTACTTTCAGCAGGATAATGCGCCATGTCATAAAGCTGGAATCATCTCAGACTGGTTTCTTGAACATGACAATGAGTTCACTGTACTCAAATGGCCTCCACAGTCACCAGATCTCAATCCAATAGAGCATCTTTGGGATGTGGTGGAACGGGAGATTCGCATCATGGATGTGCAGCCGACAAATCTGCGGCAACTGTGTGATGCCATCATGTCAATATGGACCAAAATCTCTGAGGAATGCTTCCAGCACCTTGTTGAATCTATGCCACGAATAATTGAGTCAGTTCTGAAGGCAAAAGGGGGTCCAACCCGTTACTAGCATGGTGTACCTAATAAAGTGGCCGGTGAGTGTATATATATATATATATATATATATATATATATATATATATATATAATTTTTTTTTTTTTTTTTTTTTGCTGGTCCAAGTACTTGGAAAGTCCTTTCAAAGTCCTTGCAGAAGAGGTACTCCGATGGCCATTCAAGCAAGAAAAAAATCCCGTTAACTGTATTTCAACCCCAATGAGCATATGGCATTAGCAGAATGCAATAATTCTCCTACATACAGTATGTTGCTGTAGAAGGGGTGGGAGTGAGGATGATCTTATAGGTCATATACAACCCTGGTTAATAACTTTTATCTTTGCGAATGCTTCTAAATAATACAGCAGTTCCAGATGGATGCCTCCTATTTTGCAATCTGGCACTACAGGCAGCACAGGCTCTGGAAGAATGTTTTATTCCTGAACTTGTTAAAATATGCAGTAATTTCAGTGTGCCAATTATCTATCTGCAAAACTCTAATATATGTAAGCATTTTTGTACAAAAATCGTGCTTTACTGGTGCGTAGAATAAATGATGAGTGGAATTAAAAGGAATACTGTATTTCCCTGTTAAAAGAAGGGTTGTTAATTAAGCATGATTCTATAAGGCTGTGTTTCCATGGGGCCTCTGTGAGGTCACTGCTACATTTGGCCAAAAATACGAGACACCCCTGGTGGTCAATGGTGACAAAAATTAGTGGGTTTAACTGACGTATACCCAAATAAATTTGCATGGCCATTGGCTGCTGTGGATGGGCAGGGTTTTGTCTGCACGTGGCAGCTGCTGTGAAAAACCAGCCATAGGCCCCATGCACACGAACATGTGCTAGCCGTGCCCGTGCTGCGTACCGCAAATTGTGGTCTGAAATGCACAGGCACTGACCGTGGGGCTTCTGCATGTGGATCGCGGACCAATTCACTTCAATAGGGTCCGCGATCTGAATCCGACTGTTCAAACCGCAAAAAATAGAACAAGTTCAATTTTTTTGCGGTGCGGAGGCACGGATAGAAACACGTCATGGGGTTCCGATCCATGTCTCTGTTCCGCACTGCACCGCATCTCCCCGATTGTGGACCCATTCAAGTGATGCGGGGCGCACAGGGCCGGTGCCCGTGTATTACGGACTCGCCGTATCCTAGCCGCAATACGGCCACGGCCAGGCAACGGCCGTGTACATGAGGCCTTAGTAAAGCATTCTACCCTAAGATGACTCTTTAGTAAGATATACCCATGTGATGTTCCTGAGCCCTCATTTATGTAAAATAACAATGCAGTGTGGACTTTTGTCTGTATGTTTAATGCAAATGTGCACCTTTGTGCATAAAATATATATTATTATATATTTGGCATAGAGACTTGTCCGCAGAAAATATCTGGGGGCATTTGAACATCATAGAGGGGGTTCCCTAGCCGAGCTACACTGGGGAGCCCCCTAGCAAGCCTCAGATCTGGCTTTTATAGCTCTTGTCCAGCCATGTATTTCATAAACAACCATTCCTTTTAATGGTTGCGTGTAATACTACATTTCCTCTGTAATAGTCACTGCAAGGAAAATGTATAGCCAGCTGGATACAAAATCAATGGAAGCTAGAGAACTAATCCGATAATGCTATGCAGGGTGGCGGGGAATTTGACATGATAAAAGGAGGTGATGCTAAAAACAGCCATATGCTATGTATGTACTAGTATTCAGTTACCCAATCTATTCTTGAAGGGATAGCTTCACTTTAACACAGAGTTAACACAATGATGTTTACTAGAGATGAGCGAGTAGTGTTCGATCGAGCTGGTATTCGATCGAATACTACGATATTCGGCGTACTCGATTTAATTCGAGTATAACGGCAATGGCGCACCTAGAATTCGTTTCCCCTCCCACCTTCCCTGGCGCTCTTTTTCCACCAATCACCATGCAGGGGGGGTATGACAGGCACGCTGAGCACGCTGGCAGCGCGAAAACGGCGTCTACATGCATTGGCTGGAAAAACCATGTGACCTCGAATATTAAAAACTCAGCTCTTCCTGCTCGTACGCATATGCTGTGTGAACTTAGTCAGGGACAGAGGCTGGAGAAGGGAGAGACAGATTTTAGCTGTTGGATAGGCAGGAGCGTGATTAAAAGCCCTTATCAGGGCTACTACAGTGGACTTCAGTGATAGCTTACTACAATATAGACTTTACAGAGAACGGCTGCTGTATTCAGGGATAGCTGCTGGAGTAGGGACAGAGAGAGGCATTAGTGGTGTATTAGGTGCTCTGCTACATACCAAACCATATTTGGCACTACTGCTGTGTACCTTGAAAAATACAATATATAGGCCTTATAACTGGCAACTGTACTGTGCGTTCTCTTGCAAAGTAATTTCTCATAACTGTTGTTCATACACACCGTCTGATCACTCAGTACACGGCTGTGTACCTTGAAAAATACAATATATAGGCCTTAACTGGCAACTGTACTGTGCGTTCTCTTGCAAAGTAATTTCTCATAACTGTTGTTCATACACACCGTCTGATCACTCAGTACACGGCTGTGTACCTTGAAAAATACAATATATAGGCCTTAACTGGCAACTGTACTGTGCGTTCTCTTGCAAAGTAATTTCTCATAACTGTTGTTCATACACACCGTCTGATCACTCAGTACACGGCTGTGTACCTTGAAAAATACAATATATAGGCCTTAACTGGCAACTGTACTGTGCGTTCTCTTGCAAAGTAATTTCTCATAACTGTTGTTCATACACACCGTCTGATCACTTAGTACACGGCTGTGTACCTTGAAAAATACAATATATAGGCCTTAACTGGCAACTGTACTGTGCGTTCTCTTGCAAAGTAATTTCTCATAACTGTTGTTCATACACACCGTCTGATCACTTAGTACACGGCTGTGTACCTTGAAAAATACAATATATAGGCCTTAACTGGCAACTGTACTGTGCGTTCTCTTGCAAAGTAATTTCTCATAACTGTTGTTCATACACACCGTCTGATCACTCAGTACACGGCTGTGTACCTTGAAAAATACAATATATAGGCCTTAACTGGCAACTGTACTGTGCGTTCTCTTGCAAAGTAATTTCTCATAACTGTTGTTCATACACACCGTCTGATCACTCAGTACACGGCTGTGTACCTTGAAAAATACAATATATAGGCCTTAACTGGCAACTGTACTGTGCGTTCTCTTGCAAAGTAATTTCTCATAACTGTTGTTCATACACACCGTCTGATCACTCAGTACACGGCTGTGTACCTTGAAAAATACAATATATAGGCCTTAACTGGCAACTGTACTGTGCGTTCTCTTGCAAAGTAATTTCTCATAACTGTTGTTCATACACACCGTCTGATCACTCAGTACACGGCTGTGTACCTTGAAAAATACAATATATAGGCCTTAACTGGCAACTGTACTGTGCGTTCTCTTGCAAAGTAATTTCTCATAACTGTTGTTCATACACACCGTCTGATCACTCAGTACACGGCTGTGTACCTTGAAAAATACAATATATAGGCCTTAACTGGCAACTGTACTGTGCGTTCTCTTGCAAAGTAATTTCTCATAACTGTTGTTCATACACACCGTCTGATCACTCAGTACACGGCTGTGTACCTTGAAAAATACAATATATAGGCCTTAACTGGCAACTGTACTGTGCGTTCTCTTGCAAAGTAATTTCTCATAACTGTTGTTCATACACACCGTCTGATCACTCAGTACACGGCTGTGTACCTTGAAAAATACAATATATAGGCCTTAAACTGGCAACTGTACTGTGCGTTCTCTTGCAAAGTAATTTCTCATAACTGTTGTTCATACACACCGTCTGATCACTCAGTACACGGCTGTTGTACCTTGAAAAATACAATATATAGGCCTTAACTGGCAACTGTACTGTGCGTTCTCTTGCAAAGTAATTTCTCATAACTGTTGTTCATACACACCGTCTGATCACTTAGAACACGGCTGTGTACCTTGAAATATACAATATATACAATATATAGGCCTTTCAATTGGCAACTGTACTGTGCGTTCTCTTGCAAACTAATTTCACGGCTGTGAAGGCAAAATATTGTAAAAAAAAAAAAAAATGCGGCGGGGGGCTAGCGGAATAGGACGTGGACGAGGACGGGGGCGCGGAAATGCTGTTGGGGGCCTTGTTGAAGCCAGTGGGGATACAATGCGTGCTGGTGAGGGTCAGCCAGGATCCCGCTCATCCAGAATCCCTGCCTTTATGGGACAGTTAAGCAGGGGGCGGGTTACACCGCTGTTGAGGCCTGAGCAGGTTGAACAGGTGGTGCAATGGATAGCCGATAGCGCTTCCACACAGTTGTCCACCAGCCAGTCATCCACACAGTCTCACTCTGACCCTCCTTCCTCCACACCTGGCCAACAGAGTCATCCCACCATTGACCCCTCCCAGGAGCTCTTTTCGGGTCCTTTTTCAGATGTGCCGGAAGAATCCCAGGAGCTAGCAGAGGAATTTGTTTGTAGTGATGCCCAAACACTTGAGTTTTCGTCATCTCCTGCTGATGTGGACCCTGAGCCAGCATCTGTTATCATGAGCGATGATGATGATGAGACGCAGTTGCCATCAAGGGAGGCTGTTGGAATGTCCAGTGGCAGGAGGAGGAGCAGAGTGAGGAAGAGGAGGTGGTGGATGACGAAATGACCGACCCCACTTGGCCAGGGGTGATGTCCAGCGGGGAAAGCAGTGGAGAGGTGGTGGTCTGCGCAGCACCGAAAAAGGCAGCAAGAGGCAGAGGGATGTCCAGAGGCAGAGGGATGTCCAGAGGCAGAGGGATGTCCACAGGCAGAGGGATGTTCACAGGCAGAGGGATGTCCACAGGCAGAGGGATGTCCACAGGCAGAGGGATGTCTAGAGGCAGAGGACAGTCCAGACAGAGTAGTGAGGCCACAGCCAGCACGGCCGAAGCTGTTCCCGGGCAGCGGGCAGTCGCGTGAAGCTCCCCCATCGAGGCCTCGTACTTCTGTGGTGTGGGAGATTTTTTAATGTTTGTGCGGATGACAAACTGAGCGCGGTTTGCACACTCTGCCACTCAAAACTGAGTAGGGGCTCTGAGAAGAGCAATCTGACCACCTCAGGCATGCGGCGTCACTTGGAAGTCAAGCACTGGGCTGAGTGGGAGAGAGCAAACGCAATACAAACTGCGCCCGGTCCTGCTGCCACTGCCTCTTCCCCTTTGTTGTGTGCTGCCACTGCGGTCCAGACCTCCAGCCAGGACACCTCCACATCTGCCTCTGCCTCGGCTACTTTGGGGCCTTCTCCTTCAGCCTCCCCTTCCCCCGCCTCTTCGCCTGCACCCTCACACTCCTCGTCCCAACAACTGTCCATCTCGCAGGCGTTCGACCGCAGGCGGAAGTACGCCTCGAGTCACCCCCAAGCCCAAGCCTTAAACTGCCTACATCTCCAAACTGCTGGCCCTGGAGATGTTGCCGTTTAGGCTTGTGGAGACGCAGGCCTTCCGCGACCTGATGGCGGCTGCCGCACCTCGCTATTCCGTCCCCAGCCGCCACTACTTTTCCCGGAGTGCCGTCCCCGCCCTGTACCAGCACGTGTCGCGTAACATCAGGCGGGCCCTGAGGTACGCAGTCAGCGCAAAGGTCCACTTGACCACCGACTCGTGGACAAGCGCTTGCGGCCAGGGACGCTACATCTCTTTGACGGCACACTGGGTGAATGTAGTGGAAGCGGGGACGGGGTCGCAAACAGAGACGGCCTACCTACCACCCCCGCCCAAGATTGCCAGCATGGGTTCTGATAAACCCCCCTCCTCCTCCTCCTCCTCCTCCTCCTCCTCCTCCTCCTGTGCCTTAACATCTCCCTCAGCCGCTAGCTGGAAGCGTTGCAGCACTGGCGCGGGGAGACGTCAGCAGGCGGTGCTAAAGCTCATCAGCTTGGGCGACAGGAAGCACAGCGCCCCAGAGGTGAGGGACGCCATATTGCAGCAGACGGAGATGTGGCTGTCGCCGCTGCAGCTAGGACCAGGCATGGTCGTGTGCGATAACGGCCGTAACCTGGTGGCGGCTCTGGAGCTTGCCGAACTCAATCACGTACCATGCCTGGCCCACGTTTTTAATCTGGTAGTCCAAAAATTTCTAAAGACTTACCCCAACCTGGCAGAGCTACTGGTGAAAGTGCGGCGCTTGTGTGCTCACTTTCGTAAGTCAACTGTAGCTGCTGCTAGCTTAAAAAAACTCCAGCAACGCCTCCATTTGCCTGAACATCGGCTGTTGTGCCACCTGCCGACTCGCTGGAATTCCACCTATTCCATGTTGGCCAGGGTGTGTGAGCAGCAGAGAGCATTGATGGAGTACCAGATTATGAATCCACGCGTGCCTCCAACTCAGCTCCCTCAGTTTGCCAACCACGAGTGGCCATGGATGGCAGACATATGCGATGTACTGCGTATCTTTGAGGAGTCCACCAAGAAGGTCAGCAGCGAGGACGCTATAGTGAGCGTAACCATCCCGCTCCTATGGCGTCCTTAAAGAATCCCTCATCGCAATAAGGGAGAACGCATTGCACGCAGAGGAGACGGGGGTAGGAGGAGACGCAACGGAGCTACACAGTCAGACCACACTTTTGTCTGCTTCACGGTGGCAGTTGCAGGAGGAGGAGGACGACGTGGAGGTGGCTGTGGAAGAGGAGGAGGATGCTGGCGGCGAGGGTAGCAGTCAGGCTGTTGTGCGTCCCATTGGTTCAGCGCGGATGGGGCGGAGAGGCGGAAAGAGGAAGAGGAGGAAATGGCAAGTGATCCTTCTGGTGGGGGCAGTGAGGTCATGCCTATTCAGAGTCTGGCACACATGGCTGACTTCATGCTGGGCTGCTTTTCCCGGGACACACGTGTTGTCCGGATAGTGGAGAACAAACTGTACTGGGTCTTCGCAATCCTGGGCCTCCACAAAATGTTTAACAGTCTCACCTCTTGGGCCTCACATAATTTTTAACACGTCTCACCTCTTGGGCCTGCACAAAATGTTTAAGAGGTCTCACCTATTGGGCCTCCACATAATTTTTAACGGGTCTCACCTCTTGGGTCTCCACAAAATGTTTAACAGGTCTCACCTCTTGGGCCTCCACAAATGTTTAAGAGGTCTCACCTCTTGGGCCTCCACAAAATGTTTAACAGGTCTCACCTCTTGGGCCTCCACAAAATGTTTAACAGGTCTCACCTCTTGGGCCTCCACAAAATGTTTAACAGGTCTCACCTCTTGGGCCTCCACAAAATGTTTAACAGGTCTCACCTCTTGGGCCTCCACATAATTTTTAACAGGTCTCACCTTTTGGGCCTCCACAAAAGGGTTTAAGAGGTTAACAGTGGAAAGCAGCCAAAAGTGAAGTGCCATCTGTATGAAGTGCCATTTCCTCCTCCACCTCCTCCTCCTCCTTAACCGCCGTAGAATTGCTCCGTAAATAAGAAAAATGTTTATATTTATGGCTCACCTCTTGGGCCTCCACATAATTTTTAACAGGTCTCACCTCTTGGGCCTCCACAAAATGTTTAAGAGGTCTCACCTCTTGGGCCTCCACATAATTTTTAAGAGGTCTCACCTATTGGGCCTCCACATAATTTTTAACGGGTCTCACCTCTTGGGTCTCCACAAAATGTTTAACAGGTCTCACCTCTTGGGCCTCCACAAAATGTTTAACAGGTCTCACCTCTTGGGCCTCCACATAATTTTTAACACGTCTCACCTCTTGGGCCTGCACAAAATGTTTAAGAGGTCTCACCTATTGGGCCTCCACATAATTTTTAACGGGTCTCACCACTTGGGCTTCCACAAAATGTTTAACAGGTCTCACCTCTTGGGCCTCCGCAAAATCTTTAAGAGGTCTC
Organism: Rhinella marina; assembly: GCA_900303285.1. NCBI lineage: Eukaryota > Metazoa > Chordata > Amphibia > Anura > Bufonidae > Rhinella > Rhinella marina. The sequence goes on from ONZH01017466.1 coordinate 202,950, forward strand.
ACCTCTTGGGCCTCCACATAATTTTTAACCCGTCTCACCTCTTGGGCCTCCACATAATTTTTAACAGGTCTCACCTCTTGGGCCTCCACAAAATCTTTAAGAGGTCTCACCTCTTGGGCCTCCACATAATTTTTAACACGTCTCACCTCTTGGGCCTGCACAAAATGTTTAAGAGGTCTCACCTATTGGGCCTCCACATAATTTTTAACAGGTCTCACCTCTTGGGCCTCCACAAAAGGTTTAAGAGGTTAACAGTGGAAAGCAGCCAAAAGTGAAGTGCCATCTGTATGAAGTGCCATTTCCTCCTCCACCACCTCCTCCTCCTCCTTAACCGCCGTAGAATTGCTCCGTAAATAAGAAAAATGTATATATTTATTGCTCACCTCTTGGGCCTCCACATAACTTTTTAACAGGTCTCACCTCTTGGGCCTCCACAAAAGGTTTAACAGGTCTCACCTCTTGGGCCTCCACATAATTTTTAACAGGTCTCACCTCTTGGGCCTCCACATAATTTTTAACACGTCTCTCCTCTTGGGCCTCCACATAATTTTTAAGAGGTCTCACCTCTTGGGCCTCCACATAATTTTTAAGAGGTCTCACCTCTTGGGCCTACACAAAATGTTTAAGAGGTGTCACCTCTTGGGCCTCCACATAATTTTTAAGAGGTCTCACCTCTTGGGCCTCCACATAATTTTTAACACGTCTCTCCTCTTGGGCCTCCACATAATTTTTAATACGTCTCACCTCTTGGGCCTCCACAAAATGTTTAACAGGTCTCACCTCTTGGGCCTCCACAAAATGTTTAAGCGGTCTCACCTCTTGGGCCTCCACATAATTTTTAAGAGGTCTCACCTCTTGGGCCTCCACATAATTTTTAAGAGGTCTCACCTCTTGGGGCTCTACAAAATGTTTAAGAGGTCTCACCTCTTTAGCCTCCACACAATTTTTAAGACGTCTCACCTCTTGGGCCTCCACAAAATTTTCCATGAGCCTCTGGCCAGCCCACGGCCTCTTCCTGCCTTTTGCGGTCCTACGCATCCCTCAACATCCCCACTGCTTTACCTGCTAGACATGACACTGGGCCAGGTCGGGTCACTGACATCTCAAGCGCCAACAATTTGGGCATTTTAAGGCTTCTGCATGTGTTTTTGAGTTGTTTTTACATTTTAAAGAAGACATGTCTGACCACATCTCACACACACACACAATGACAATTAGGGTGGGGTCTATTTGCTTTCCCCCTTGCCTATGCCATCTGTGGTTGTCATAGGCAACGTGATTTTAAGGGGTGCAGAATTTTATCTTTTTTTTTGTCTAGTTTGGCTTGGGGTCCATGGCAATGTTGAGGAAAGAAGGTTTCCTTGTATGGTCTCACTTTACAGAGAGGTTATATTGTGTTTGGAGTGTATTGTTGAGAGGCTGTGATAGTGGCGTAATAGTGCGACTTGGGCGCGTTATATGCACCCAGACATGCTTCCCCTGCTGTCCCAGTTGCATTCCAGCAGTGTTGGCATCCTTTTCTGAGGTTCCAGGGTGGACTTGGTGACCTCCAAGTGGTCGAATTGAGATTTCCAAGTGGCGAGCATTTTTTCCCCATAGACTTTAATGGGATTCGATATTCGGTCGAATAGTCGAATTTCGCGGTCTATTCGAATCGAATTTCGAACTTTCGAATATTTCACTACTCGCTCATCTCTAATGTTTACATGTTATCTACTTGAACATTTTTCTATCCAGTTTCTTCATAAACTGTTATAAATAAGAAATCATAATATGTCAGGAAACTAGACTTATATTTGTTGAAGTATTCATTTTAGGTTATTAAAGGGTATCAACCATTTTACAGTTTACATACAGTCAAAGAGGACCCTTAACCTCTCCTGATTTAGTAGCTAAATGCATTCCCCATACCGTTATTTTCCAAAACACGTTGGATGGTTTTTGACTCCTTGAAGCAACCGTAGAGATATGTGTGACGTCACACTTACGATCTCGTTAGGAAAACCTGTTATTGTTCCCACGTGCGCCGAGGCTGCGTCACTACCAGGAAAAGCTGAAGACATCTTGTTCTGCATACTCTGGGACTGCCATAAAAGCTCAATATAGGGTTAAAGTAGTGGCAAGTGAATTGTCCAACCTACCTGAATCAAGTAAGGACAGGGCCGTAACTATAATAGCGGCAGACCATGTGACTGCTATGGGGCCCAGGGCAAGAGGGGGCCCAGTCTTAGTTGGGATGATCCCCTCTTCTATTGGAGGTGAAAACTTGGTTAGGACTCTACCCACTTAAAGGAACAACTTTTAGCAAATGAAGCAAATGGCCCAAGGGTCATTGAAAAGGATTTAGGCAGAAACCCTTCTGTCATGTGTGTGTGTGGGGGGGGGGGGCTGGTTTGATCCTTGCTATGGGGCCCTCTATGTACGCCACTGAGTAAGGAGCCTCTTTTTTTATTGATATATAGATATTTATAGATATATATATATTTGGCTTTGTTGCTGGTGATATAATGTGCTACAATTTGGCTTTGTTGCTGGTGATATAATGTGCTACAATATGGTATTGCTACCCCTGCCTACTTGTGTTGGCCCTGCCTTCCATTAATTTGGACCCCCAACTACAAAACGGGGCAATTTTTTGGATTTTTTTCCTGGGCTACATTAAGTTCTCAGTCAGGGTGTCAGAGGGACACACTTAAAAATGGCAATATCCCGTTGTAACTTTATCCATAAACTTTTAGCAGGAATAATAGAAGAAGGCACATATAGGGTCATAAGAATAGATGCTTCAGAATTGTCATTTTATGTGGAATATAGTTTTTTTTTAAATTAAAACAGGCAAGTCAGGAGAGATTACAGGTCCTCTTTAATGTACATATCTGAGATACAGCAATGCATCCAGTGACCATGCTTATTCTACAATAAGGAAAATGGTGAATCCATGGAAGTACTTTTTCATTTTCTGTGATATGCGTTATTTTGGGTTTGATGCTTTGCATTGTTGAGCACCACTCTCAAATTACACAGAAGAGTCCATGAGCAACAATTAATGGTCTTGATTGGACTTGTGGTGTTATAACACATAAGAAGAAAAAGAGATGTTGTGGATGGATTTTAGATATCACACCAAATCTGTACAGTACTATAAATACATTGCATTATATTGTTTGTTGTTTTCCTGAGTTACAGAAATCCAGACATGAATTCTCAATTCTGCAGACTCCAGAAGTGAAATCTCTTCATATTCTTTTCTGGTTCAATTACCTGCACAGAAAGCGTTGTGTTTACCCCCGGTATTATATAGCAATATATAGCAATCTGATGCAGGAGGAACAAAAGATTCATTAAAAGAGGTAAGCTGCTATGAATTGTGTCATTGTGAGTTTGTTGTCTATTTCTACTGACAAAATTGTGAACGCAGAGCTGGACTATAAGGACAGCATTACTAAGAGTTTACATTAAACGATGTAGCCCGTTAGTGGAGGAGACCGCTGCTATTATATGCAATGATCTTCTCCACAGCTTGGCGAGGAGCGATCGCTAATGCCATCACTCGTCCCCATACTGACTAGTTGTTTACCGCCAGCAGAGTGTGTTTAGATGGCATGATCTGCCGCCAGCAAACAATTTTTAAGCATGTTTAAAAATCTGGATTGCCTGATGAACAAGCGCTTGCAATCGGCTTCACCTTTAGGGCTATATTACACAGCCTGTATTACACAGCCTATGAACGCTCTTTAGCGATGATCTGGCCAACCATTGGCCAGTGTAATAAAGCCTTTATAGCCTGTAAATGAAAGGAAACCCCCCACATTAAAAATCATACTGCACTAGCTTTTACCCACACTATTTTATACAGTGATCCCTCAAGATCAAATGGCCTCAGAATACAATATTTTCAACATACAGTGGTCTTTTCTGATCCATCATAAGTTGAAACAAGACTCAACATACAATGCTTCAGACTCAGATCCAACCAATCAAGGCCACTTCTCTGGTAAATAGCTGTATTGGTCGGTAATTAGCAGCTATTCCTTACTGTTGTAAGGACATATTTAATCTTTCTTAGTTATCTGCCTATTTTTCTGAAATTTTAATTTTCTGTTATCCTGGGTGACATTTTGGGGCTTTGGAACCAATTACTCAACTTACAATGGTTTCAGCATACAATGGTCGTCCTGGAACCGATTAATATTGTAACTTGAGGGATCACTGTATCTGGTTTTGATTTTTTAAAGTAGCCCACAATACTTTAGTAACCCTCCATTATAGAATCACCACACTTCATACAAATATGATGTCAACGTCATCTGTGTTCCATTTCATCCTCAAGTTCCTGAGTGACAGCTCCTGTAACCCAATCCTGCTCTCCAAGTTACAACCCAAATCCTGTGCTTTTTCATAGTCTCATTTCAGTGCCCTTGCTGAAGTCATCATGTCTGGTGCGAGTTTTTGCAAAAAAAAGCAGTCTGGTTTGAGAGTTGCACTTATGCAAGCAAACAAACAACGCAAGTTTGTGAGTGTTCGTGTGTTTGTTTTTAAGTGTGTGTTTGTAATTTTTTTCTCTTTTCTTGCTTAATCCCCATTTAGTATGTGTTCCATTATTGACAGCGCAGTCCAGTGCACATCTTGTCTAATATATGCAGTCCTGGAACAGCCATTTAAGGGTGCATATTTTTGTTCAAAATGTGAGCAAATTGCCCGTTTGGATTTGCACATTGTGTATCTAACCAGGCAAGAAACGCTGACGATTTGCTCATTAAGCAAGTATGGGGTAGATATGGGGGAGGGTGGTAGTGAGGAGGCTCAGGAAAGTGAGGTAGCTAGCTGGGTAACAGTTATAAAGCGGGGTAGAGGGAAAAGTGCCAGGTGTGCAGGTTGGGAGACACCTTGGAAATAGTGACCATAAAGTAATAACCTTCAAATTGTCATTCAAAAGAGTGTTTCTTCAGGGAGGAACAAAAATACCAAAAAAGCAAAATTTAGCCAACTAAGAGAGGCCATATACATAACTAACTGGGACAAAGTCAAAAATAAAAATACAGCCACAAAATGGGATATTTTTAAAAGCTTCCTAATATCTAATTGTGAGAGGTACATACCTTATGGGAGTAAAAGGTTAAGGAACAAGAAAAAAACAATGTGGATAAACAGAACTGTAAAGAAATCAATAAATGACAAAAAGAAAGCATTTAAATCACTAAAACAGGAGGGGAGCGAGGAAGCATTGAAAAACTATAAGGAAAAAAATAGTATATGTAAAAGAAAAATAAAAGCAACCAAACTAGAGACCGAGAGATTAATCGCCAAAGAGAGTAAAACTAATCCTAAAATGTTCTTTAATTATATAAATGGTAAAAAGTATAAATCTGAAGGTGTTGGCCCCTTACAGAGTAATGAGGGGGGAGTTGCAGAGAGTGATGAGGAGAAAGCAAAGCTATTAAATATTTTTTTCTCCACTGTATTCACTGAGGAAAATAAACTGTCAGATGAACTGCAGAATATAAAAGTAAATTCCCCATTAAAAGTGCACTGTCTGACCCAGGAAGAAGTAGAGCTGCGTCTTAAAAAGATTAAAATAGTCAAATTGCCAAGACTGGATGGCATACACCCCCGTATCCTAAGAGAATTAAGTAATGTCATAGTCAGACCCTTATTTTAATATTTTTATAAATTATTCTGTTAAACAAATTAAAAGCAATGTCTGATTTTTATTAGTTGATTTTCAGTAAATTTTTTATTTATTATTACTTTTGTTAGCATAATTCAAATTATTTCAGTGACCATTGTTTGTCTTTTTTTCTTTAACAATTTTGGCCATGTGTGCACCTCCTTAAATATAACTATAAAAATTATGGGGTCAGAATATGGAGAGGAAAATACATTTTTTTTCAGTATTAAAACACTAGAAAAACTATAAAAAAAAGTGGTATCATTGTAATCTTGCTGACCCAGATAATGAAGGGAATGGGTCAGTTTTACTGTATAGGGAACATCATAAAAACTTATAAACCATAGTGGAATTGTGTTTTGCACCATTTTAATTTATTTTCAGCTTCCCATTACATTGTGTGTAATAGTAAATGGTGCCAAAAACAAGCCTGCAAAAACAAGCCTTCATATAGTGCCATAAAAAAAAAGTTATGGCTCCAGGAAGGCAGGGAGTAAAAAACGAAAAAGCAAAAATGGAAAATCACAAAGTGAAAATGTCAGATGCTCAAACATGCTATTTGGCCACAAATTCAAGTAAAAAGCTAAAAAAAAGCTACAAAAGGTCCAGCATTAAAAAAAAAAGATGTCATGACAAAAACATAGTGTGACACTCGTAGACCTTAAAGTTGATGCACAGATAAAGTATAACTAGGATGACAAGTATACCATGGACATCATCAGTTGTGGTTAAGGCTGCTTTCATATTAGTGGCACTGGTGTCCGGCAGGCTGTTCCAGCGGGTGAACAGCCTGCTGGATCCATACTGCCACTACTGCATATCTGCGGCCGGAACTACGCTCCGTCCCCATTCACTGTAATGGAGGCGAGCTGGATTAAAATTACAATTTTTTCCAGGTCACTCCGGTACCCATATATATGTATATCATTCAGAAGAGGCTGTAAATACAGAAACATGATCATACCTAATATTTAATTCATATTAAAATTAATTGAATTCTCAGCACTGAAATACTAATGAGCCCCATGCATCTGGAGTTATAAAGTTTGATAAATAAAAAAGGGATAAAACACATCATAAACCACATACAAACTATGTGAAGATGATGTAGTGCCAAACCAGCATACCTCAAAAAATAATTGTATCTTTCTGAGACCTTTATTTTGCTTAATAATAAGCTATCTGTTTCTGCTACTAAGCATCGGTTGACATTTGTGAATGCAGTGAGAAATTACAGTCATTATTACGGTTGTTTTGGGTGGCTGATCAATGAATAAGAAATAATCTAAAAGTCTAATAACGTTGTTTGCATATATCCTTTTCTGACTTCAAAGCCAGTGAACATCCCAATAGGGATTTTTCCCATCTACTTATGTTGAAATATTTTCCTGTTTAACGAGACAGAATGTAGATTAGGCTAAAAAGAATTACAGAAGTCTTTGTTATTTCAAGGTCATGCTTTTATAATAACTGTAATACAAAGCCGTGTCTCTGAACAGACATTGCATGACATCATAATCCATGCCTCAATTCTCCATCTGTATAATATGTGAAACACAGGGTATTAAGATCTGATAGAGAACACGTTCCTAATTGTACTGCACACAATAAAAAGAGGAAAATGCATTACCTGCTTTATAATAGCAGCATGAACTAAATATGTATTTATGAAAAGTCTTAAAACCTAAAAACTTTACCCCAATTAAGAATTTGAAAAATCATTCACTATAAATACATACACTGTTAAAGGGTTTCTATGGGAGAAAAATATTGATGACCTTTCCTCAGGATAGGTTAACAATTTCTGATCGGTGGGGTACTGACAACAGGCCACACTGTAACCTCTTATAGTATCCAAAGCATAGCACCGTACATTGCAAAATGGCTGTGCATGGTATTGCAGTCTCGGCCCATTTACTTGTTTGGGACTGAGCTGGGCCTAGACCATGTAACCAATGATTGTTACATCATTGGCCTATAAAGAGGCCGCATTGCTCACTGGAGAGCCATGGCCTCTTCAATCAGCTGATGTGCTGGGAGTTGGATCATGGCCGCGGGTGACCTGCTTTTCCCACTAGCAGACACCCGCCTAATGTCCGCGACCAGCAGTAATGCCGATCGCGGACATTTAACCCCTCGGGTGCCGCGGTCAAGCCTGACCACGGCACCTGAAGGCAGCAAACGCCGGAAGCGCACGTTTCTGGTGTTGCTCCAGCTCCCCTGTGTGGCGATCGGAGGAGCTGGAGCATGCCTGCAACAGCCCCTGTCATAGTAAATGACAGGAGGCTGCTGCATAGGCTTTCCAATGGAGCCCTTGCCTGTAATAGGGCTCCATAGGAAAGCACTAAAATCATCATAGACTCCAATGCAAGTGCATTGGAGTCTATGATATAAGCAATCAAATGATTGCTAGTTATAGTTCCCTATGGAAAATATAAAAAAATATAAAAAAAAAAACAAAACGTAAAAGTTCAAATCACCCCCCTTTCCCGAAAATAAAAGTATTCAAAAAATAAAAAAATACACATTATGGGTATCGCCGTGTCCGAAAACACCCATATTATAAAAATATAAGTACGGAAAACAGCGAAACGGAAAAAAGCGTTAAAATGGCCGATTCGCCATTTTTTGTCGCTTTAAAAAAATAAATAAATAAAAAGCAATCAAAAAGTCATACACACCCCAGAATGGTATCAATAAAAAGTTCAGAGTGCCTCGCAAAAAATGAGCCCCCATATAGCTCCGTACACATAAATACCAAAAAGTTATAGGGGTCAAGAAATGAGTCCAACTTTATAATTTTTTTATCACTATCAAAACGCAAGAAAAACTATACATATTAGGTATCACCAGATTCGTACTGACTAGTAGAATGAAAGTAACTGGTCAGTTTTAATGCACATAGAACGCCGTAAATAAAAAGCCAGTAAAACTGTGGCGGAATTGCGTTTTGTTTGCAATTTCACCCGATTTGGAATTTTTTTCCCACTTCCCACTACACCATATGCAATATTAAATGGTGGTGTTGACAACTTGTCCCACAAAAAACAAGCCCTCATACAGCTATGTGAACGTAAAAATAAAAAAAAGTTATGGCTGTATCAAGGCAGGGAGCTCAAAACGAAAAACGCAAAACCGAAAAAACCTCCGGGGTAGAAAGGGTTAAGTAAGCACTATTTATTTTTATGTCTGTCCATACTTTTTTTTTATTTTTAATAGAACATTTTGGCTAACATGTAGGCAATCTAGATGTAGGTAAATCCATTTTGAAAAATTCTCATGTTATTATAATTAACCAATACAATATTCCACCAGTTAATCAAAGAGAAGGTCACTGAAGGTGACATGAAAATAGAGCATGCAAACACTTATGTCAGTAGGGAGTTTTAACATTCACTTCTATGATACTTGATTTACTCTTTATAATATAACCCCTAAGGCTTGAAGGCTCCACAGTAGTCTCTGAAATTAGAAAATTTTAACAGTGAAGTTCTTTGGGAATAAGTTATAAATGGCATATAACATGAAGAAATACATTTCTAGTGAATGTGTTTTTTGCATTACATTATTAAAAATATCTCTTGAAGCTTCATGCACTCGACCGTATCCATATTTTAGTCTACAAACCACACATTCACAACATATGGATACCTTCCATGTACATTTCGCATTTTTCTCACTCCCATTAATAGAAATGACTTCTCTTGTCTGAAATCTAGACCAGAATAAGACATGTATTATAATTTGCAGAAATGCCACAAGGATCTGCAAAATGTGTGAATATCCCCAAAGAAATGAATGGGTCTGTGTGTTATCCGCAACAAAATGCAGATAACACAATACCAAAAATATTGTGGTGTGCATGTGGCCTAAAGCTAAGACTGTACCTTGACACCAAGATTGATTTTAAAGCTAGTTTCACACTTGAGGCAGGTTACTCCAGCAGACTGCTCCTGTGGAGAAAAGCCTGCCAGAGTTCTCCAGATATGGCATATGGTCAGATACTACTGCCTTCCCGCCGGAGACCATTGACTATAATGGGATCCAGCAGAGACCCAGTCGCTACTCTGCAGATATTCCGAGAATATGCCGAACAAAAACCACTTCATACAGTAGCTTGTGTCTTGGCGATTCCCGGCATTGTCTGCCGGATGTGCTGACCAGAAAACCCAGCCACAGGTGTGCAAGAAGCCTGTCAGGTGACAGCTGCAATCCACAGGAGTTCCCTAAGATTCATGCAACCTAATGTGTTCCTTTGGACAATAGTACTAGCTTAATAGCTAAAAAAGGCTGGAACCATAGGGGGCACGACCTTTATTCTTTCTTTTAATTCCTGCCGATGCCGTATTTTGATTTCTTTGTCTCTGATCCTCAGATCCTGACCAATCGGACCAAGATATATCTGTCTGAGATACCTTAGTGTAGTTGTTTGTATTTCTGTTTTTTCCGAACGGCCTTCAGAAGAGCTCAATCAACAAACCGCTCTGAATTACTAAGAGAGAAAACAAAAGAGTCTGGTCAGCAGATCATCAGATGCATTGGTACATACGATGCGCACCATCAAAAAGTATATCAGGTGCTAAGGAAACATTGGCATATATTACGTGCAGATAACGACCTTCGGAATGTCATTACAACATATCCAAGTGTTACCTACAAACGAGGTAAAAATTTAAAGGATCTATTGGTGCGTAGTTTTTTACCTCCAGAGAAGACCAGCTCTACCTGGTTGAGATCCAATTTGGCAGGAACATACCCTTGTGGCAGATGCTCATTTTGCCCTTTTATACGTAAGTCTCGGTCCTTTATCAATCCAGTGGATGACAGAGAATATCAGATAAGGGAGTTTATCAATTGTCAAACTACCGACGTCGTGTATGCCATACAATGTCCCTGTCAAAAGTTGTACGTAGGCAAGACGATTCAAGAGTTCAGACGAGAGATAAGTCATCATCTGAGCAGCATCAATACTGAGAGTGATATGTCCATCTCCAGACATGTAAGACAGTTTCATGGAAGTGACCCGAAATGTTTAAAATTTTGGGGGATTTGTAAAAAAACCTTGGGAGAGAGAAAAGGGAATTTAGACAAAATTCTACTCCAAGAAGAGACACGTTGGATTTACAGACTAGATAGTCTGAGTCCAAAAGGCCTAAATGAGGGCTTTACCTTTTCGTCATTTTTATAATAACAGCGCTTAGCAAGTAGTTATTTAATCCAATTGAGGACCCCCTCCATACTTTTTTTTTTTTTTTAATATATATTTTTTTTCTTTTTTTTTTGGGGGGGGGGAGTCATTTCACAATATATGGTGGTATTGAGAAAATTTGACATGAGTATCTTCATTTAGTAACTATACAGATGGCCTATAGAAACTCTTAAGGTGGTACCCAGAGTATTCCACTTTGAATTGTCACCCTGTTGGTGAATAGAAGTGGTCATGTATAGGGTTAACCCCTCCACCTCTATGTTTTGTAATTTTAATAGAAGTGGTCATATATAAAATTGACATAAGATACATGAGTGCATTAGTCTTAGGAATAATAAGTTAGTTTTGAGTGGTCACTGGTGGTAACTCAAAAGCTCACCGTCATGTAAATTCATAATGAAGTGATGAAACACACTGCCAGCATATATCATAAATTAAATGAGTACAACATACTATGTGGTGACAGAACAACATCTATATGAAAAATAATACTAAGTCTGTGCGCAGGTCACTGTGCCAGGATATGCGCAGTGACATTGACTTACGGAGCTCTGCTCCGAATCTATGCGCAGTCACAGTATGACATGATTGTTATTATACAAGGTTGTTAGTGTGCACAGTGATCTGGCGCACCTCGTCACTGGTAAGTTTGAACAAATAGCGATCTTGCTAACTGGAGGAAGGAGGATAACTGGGAGGAGGCAACACCTATTACTGGTGTTTCCTTTTTTTTTCATCAAGAGGAGGGGTTGATGTTGCTATAGGCTGATAATGCTGTCAATCAAGAAATGTAGACTTTAAATAGAGGAAGTCTGGCATCCACATTCAACTCTGCCCATTACCCCTGAAGAAGCCAGTCATACTGGTGAAACATGTTGGGTGGCAGAAAGAGTTTTTAATCTCTGTTGAACTAGAGATGAGCGAATCAAGCAAAATTTTATTCACCGAATATTCGCCAAACTTTTCCTAAGATTCGTATATTCGATGAATAGATTCGTTGAATTTGCGTACAAAATATACTTAATTATATGGCTTTTAGTGAACATTCGCGCGCTAATAACGAACGTTCAGGTAAAAAGGTACGCAACCTCTTGAACATTTACACATAAGCGTACGAAAATGACGGGCTTTGCTGGAGAGGAATGATGGAGCAGGAGGAACGCTCTGACCCCTGGCTTTATATGGATACTGTATCAGCAGATGACAGCAAATCATCCGGCTGAAACTGAGATGAGCGTGCCATCCATTCCACTACCTCATTCACTTTCTCCTCCACTACACTTTTGCGCCTTGGTGGGTTAGCCTGGTGGAAAAATGCCAAGTATTGCAAATACTACTAGTAGATGCTCCGGCTACAGGTTCTTTGGCACTTCTGCCCTGTGCCACCTTCTCCTTTTTTTTTTAGAGCTCGAGGTCTGGCTGGAACTGGACCCCTTTTGCTTATCCATTCCAGACATTTTTCAATTCACTCTGTGGCTCTGCAGCTGGTCTTTGTCCCTGTATCTCCCTGTCTCTCCCTATCTCTCCCTGTCTCTCTCTCCCTGCCTGATTAATTACTAGCCCTGAACTGGCCCTGCACTTGCCCTGCAGTATCCCTGATATGTGTAATATGGATTCCCAAAGCAATTACACCCCAATTTTCACAAAATAGGTATCAGAGTCTCAGAACTTCACACACAGTGCTTCTGCTCGTCTCAGCAGTTGCAGCAAAAGTGATGCGTCACTGGCTTACCGAGCCTGAGCCAATCAGAGCAAGCCCTGCCCACTAGGTCAGGTGACCGCTTTCTTCCCGGGCTTTTGCGCACGATAAACGAACTAACAGTAAAAGTTCGCTAATGAATTGAATTAGTACGCAATAGCGTATAATTTATAGGGCAACTATGTAGCGAATGCATACAAAGCCGAAGCAAATCACCTAATATTGGGATTCGCTTCGCAGCTGAAAATTTCCAAGATTCGATACGAATCAACAAATCAACGAATAGATTCGCTCATCTCTATGTTGAACATAGCATGCAGTCCAAATAGACAGGTAGTGGTTAGCAATGGAATGAGTTATAGATAGCAGTGCGCACTAGTGGAGTAACTAGTGGTTACCTACATAAACAGGTGACAGGTGCAGTGAGTGTTGAGGAAGTGCGCAGTCTCGCACTCAGCATTGCACCATAACAAGTTATCAGGGACAGCATGTAGTGACAGCAGCTGTTTTAAAGTGATCAAGCTCACGTATAAACATTTTAATGGTCCTAATAAAGGTTAATTTTTATAGTTTGTAAAATATCTGGGTCAAGTAGGGCAAATAAGCTCCAGGGAGCGAATGTAAAAGTATATTAAGACCCATACCCAGATAGGGTCCTCTGTGTAAGCACCTGCAAAAATAAGAGACAGAATGGTAAAGGACAATTCGCTACAGTGCCTTGTGAAAGTATTCGGCCCCCTGGAACTTTTCAACCTTTTGCCACATTTCAGGCTTCTAACAAAAAGATATAACATTTAAAATTTTTGGTGAAGAATCAGCAACAAGTGGGTCACAATTGTGAAGTTGGACGAAATTTATTGGATCATTTAAACTTTTTTGTAATAATAAAACTGAAAAGTGGGGCGTGCAAAATTATTCGGCCCCTTTGCATTAATACTTTGTTGTGCCAACTTTTGCTGCGATTACAGCTGCAAGTCGCTTGGGGTATGTCTCTATCAGTTTTGCACATCTAGAGACTGAAATTCTTGCCCGTTCTTCCTTGCAAAACAGCTCGAGCTCTTTAAGGTTGGATGGAGAGCGTTTGTGAACAGCAGTTTTCAGCTCTATCCACATATTCTCAATTGGATTCAGGTCTGGACTTTGACTTGGCCATTCTAAGACCTGAATACGTTTATTTTTGAACCATTCCATTGTCGATTTTGCTTTATGTTTGGGATCATTGTCTTGTTGGAAGATAAATCTCTGTCCAAGTCCTAGTCTTTTGCAGACTCCAACAGGTTTTCATCCAGAATGGTCCTTTATTTGGCTCCATCCATCTTCCCATCAATTTTAACCATCTTCCCTGTCCCTGCTGATGAAAAGCAGGCCCAAACCATGATGCTGCCACCACCATGTTTGACAGTGGGGATGGTGTGTTCAGGGTGATGAGCTGTGTTGCTTTTACGCCAAACATATTATTTTGCATTGTTTCCAAAAAGTTGGATTTTGGTTTCATCTGACCAGAGCACCTTCTTCCACATGTTTGGTGTGTCTCCCAGGTGGCTTGTGGCAAACTGTAAACTAGACTTTTTATGGATATCTTTGAGAAATGGCTTTCTTCTTGCCACTCTTCCATAAAGGTCAGATTTGTGAAGTGTTTGACTGATTGTTGTCCTATGGACAGACTCTCCCACCTCAGCTGAAGATCTCTGCAGTTCATCCAGAGTGATCATGGGCCTCTTGGCTGCATCTCTGATCAGTCTTCTCCTTGTTTGAGATGAAAGTTTAGAGGGACAGCCGAGTCTTGGTAGATTTGCAGTGGTCTGATACTCCTTCCATTTCAATATGATCGCTTGCACAGCGCTCCTTGGGATGTTTAAAGCTTGGGAAATCTTTTGGTATCCAAATCCGGCTTTAGACTTCTCCACAACAATATCATGGACCTGCCTGGTGTGTTCCTTGGTCTTCATGATGCTCTCTGTGCTTTAACCCCTTCGCGACCGGAGCTTTTTTCGGTTCTGCATTTTCGTTTTGCGCTCCCTGCCTTCAAACAGCCATAACTCTTTTATTTTTCTGTTCACATAGCTGTATGAGGGCTTGTTTTTTGCGGGACAAGTTGTACTTTCCAACGCCACCATTTAATATTGCATACGGTGTAGTGGGAAGCGGGAAAAAAATTCCAAACCGGGTGAAATTGCAAAGAAAACGCTATTCCGCTACAGTTCTACGGGTTTCTTATTTACAGCGTTCGATGTGCATTAAAACTGATCCGTTACTTTCATTCTACTGGTCAGTATGAATCCGGCAATACCTAATATGTATAGTTTTTCCTGCGTTTTCATAGTGATAAAATAATTAGAAAGTTGCCCTTTTTTTTTTTTTTTTTTTTCCTTGTCAAATCTTGACCCCTATAACTTTTTGGTATTTTTGTGTACAGAGCTGTATGGGGGCTCATTTTTTGCGGGACGATCTGAAGTTTTTATTGATACCATTCTGGGGTGTGTATGACTTTTTGATCACTTTTTATTTAATTTTTTTTAGAAAAAAAAAGCGACAAAAAACAGCAAATCGCCATTTGGACGCTTTTTTCCGCCACACAATTCGCCGTATTGGAATTTTTTTTTTTATTTCAAAAGTACGGGCGTTTTCGGTCACGGTGATACCCATGATGTCTATATTTATTGTTATTTAGGTATTTATTTTTTACTTATACGGAAAGGGGGGTGATTTGAACTTTTACATCTTTTTTATTTTTTATATATTTTTTAACATTTTTTTAAATTTTTTTTTTACTATTAGAAAGCTCAAATATGGGCTTATATATTGTGGCTTTTTTTTTTTCTTTATGAGCAATTCTGGGTTTTATAGACTCAGAAAACCATGAATTGCTCATTTCTTATCCTGGCCTGCCATCTAGTGGCCAGAATAAGAATTGCAGTTTGAAAACTGTAATCCTCACCAGCGAGGATTAAAGTTTTCATATGTTGTACAGACACCCCGATTGGCCACACGGGGTGTCTGTACACCACCCGGAAGCGAACGCTTCCGGGTTTAGACGCAACTAGATGCCGTGATCACGTGTGATCACGGCATCTAGTCACCCCGGAAGACGCCGCGGACACAGTAGGTAGCGGCAAGTCTCTGCTGTTAGAAACAGCAGAGACTTGCCGGCCATGACGCCCGCCGCACCCGCGAGCGGGCGCCATGTGCCCGCATCGCCCCAGCGCCGTACATGTACGGCGCTGGTCGCGAAGGGGTTAAACAGAACCCTGAGACTATCACACAGCAGGTGCATTTATACGGAGACTTGATTACACAATTTGTCTTCATCAGTCATTTAGGACAACATTGGATCATTCAGAGATCCTCAATGAACTTCTGGAGTGAGTTTTCTGAACTCAAAGTAAATGGGCCAAATAATTTTGCACGCCCCACTTTTCAGTTTTATTGTTACAAAAAAAGTTTAAATGATCCAATAAATTTCGTTCCACTTCACAATTGTGACCCACTTGTTGTTGATTCTTCACCAAAAATGTAAAATGTTATATCTTTTTGTTTGAAGCCTGAAATGTGGCAAAAGGTTGAAAAGTTCCAGGGGGTCGAATACTTTTGCAAGGCAAATAATTTGTAGATTTCATATATCAAATAGACGTTGCTGTGCATTTTCAGTTCATTTGGCATCCTGTACAATGTACATAGTATAGTAACAGATTTTAATCAATAGAAGTACCCTTGACTTTTATTTATAGATAGAAATCTCTTTAATGAAGCTATCAAGCTACAAGACATACAGTATTGTGAAATTAGCTTCTAGACTTTTATAGTGGACTTCTTGTAAGTGAATTACTGCTCTGAACCTCCCATTAATACCCATCCATTAGCTATGCATAATGCCTAAAACCCAAGTTAAAAGGGGAATTTTGCAGTCATAGACAAAGTGTGAACGTGCAAAAACATCAAAGTTTGTCATATGCTTACTCTTGACATTCCTCACCACGTTCCCCAACCAATCCCTAACCTCCTGTCAAGTATCAATGTGTGTCAAGCATACTTGTAACATATAACAAAACTGCTAAAGAATTATAATGTGCCATAAATATGGACAACCTCAAGCCATTGTCCAATAAAAAAAAATAAATCAGCAGACAGATAAAGTTTAACAGGTTGACTCATCAGAACAACCTCTGTCCAAATACCCTAGGATATATTGATATCATAAGGCACCCCTCTCAGAATCACCCTTAATAAGCCAGAATGATCTATTTTAAGCCTTTATTTCTTTTAGTGTTGATGATTATGGCTTACAGCTAATAAAAACTCAAAACTTACTATCTCAGAAAATTAGAATATTATATAAGACCAGTTTAAAAATATTTTTTAATACAGAAATGTAAAGCAACTAATCAATAAAGCCGAGTCCTCAGGAGGTGAAGACTGACTTAAAAAATGCCTTCAGATCGACTCACTACCAGAATCTAGCGATCCTGCATCTGCTCACCAGGTCTGCGACTCAGCCTTGATCAAGAGTGCAGATCCCGGTGTAGGTAGCGTCACATGCGCGCGCATGCGCAGTGATGAAGACCTTCTCAGGAAGAAGGAAAAAAGAGCCTACACTCCCCCATTAGATAATGAGAGACATAAGAAATCAAAAATTTTATCTGTGCCATCCGTCCCGAGGTCAGTGCAACGCAACAGGGAGTGTTTCCAACCACCTCCACCCAACGTACCTGAAACGTCACGCTCAAGCTCTCTTCATCCTTCATCTCATCAGACGGTGAGCTTATTCAAACCACATTTCTCCACAGTGGCTGCAATTGTCAGCGCACTCCTACAAAAAATAAAACACAACCACAGGACATTGAGGTCATTACTAGAGATGAGCGAATTTTTAAAAAATTTGATTCGGCTGGTTCGCCGAATTTTCCAAAAAGATTCGATTTGCAGTAAAACGCATAGGGAGTCTACTGTGGTAGTGAAAGAATACTGTGAGCTAGTGTGACACGCACATAACAGGCGTCGCTCTTAGAATCGCTGCACACTTTTATGTATTTGGGCAGTTAAGGGGTCAAAACTCACCAAATAACTCAAGTCTGAACTCAGCCTTACAGGTCAATGTTAGCGCCAGCTATAAAGAATCGTGCAGAGGCCCATGATCCTACTAGAGCGCCAAAAGCGCACGCCTTTTACACCAATTCACTGATTTCACATACATTTCGACAGAACCTGATCTATTACACGCTTATACAAGCAGAGCCCCCCCAGACAGCGTGGAGATAGCAGTGGCAGCATAATCAACAGACTATAAAATGGCACGACGACAGTGTGGCCAGGTGGCA
Source organism: Rhinella marina (assembly GCA_900303285.1). NCBI lineage: Eukaryota > Metazoa > Chordata > Amphibia > Anura > Bufonidae > Rhinella > Rhinella marina. The sequence continues at coordinate 220,841 of ONZH01017466.1, forward strand.
GCAGCATGAGTAGGCCACAGAGTGGCAGAATGACAGACCCTGGAAGTGGCAGCAGCAGTGGAAGTAGAAGTACAATTTGGAGGCCACAGAGTGGCACAATTACATAATTTTGACGTAGCGGCAGCTAGGAGGCGGCATGTGGAGTCGGCAGCGGCAACAGCATCAGGCCGGAGAGTGGCATGGTGACATACCCTGAAGAGCAGACCGTAAAAAAGAATTCTCGGCCTTTTGGTTAAGATCAACTGTAGTATATGTTCTTATCAGTACCGGGGCTGGTTATGCAAGTGGACAGGAACGTAAGACAGAGGAGGTGCAGTGAAGGCTCCAGCTTTGCCTCAACTGTGGTAAAATGTCAGTATTGACACAGTACACCAAGAAAGCTCGGAGTTCCATCTTGAGATCAAGCTGGTGGTCTGCAGGGAGCTGAGCTACCACCTGTGGGAGCCCGTGCCTCTCGCCTCCCCCATGCTCATCGCTGAGTGTCCCGGGGGCCGGAATCGTTTACTTTTAAAAATTCGAGTGTTCAAAACAAACAGGGTTTCCTGTATACTTGAGCTATGAATAATGGAATAGGACTACAGAGCGTACCACAAATTTACGAGTAACATGCTGCTGCCGAGCAGAAGGTGCAAAAAATTCTAATCAATTCACTAGGCCAACGAGTGGCACCGTAACAGCAGCTGCAAGAGGCAGCAGCAGTCGGACAAATTTACTAGGCCAACGAGTTGCACCGTAACAGCAGCTGCAACAGGCAGCAGCAGTCAGACAAATTTACTAGGCCAACGAGTGACACCGTAACAGCAGCTGCAAGAGGCAGCAGCAGTCGGACAAATTTACTAGGCCAATGAGTGGCACCGTAACAGCAGCTGCAAGAGGCAGCAGTCGAATACATTTCAAGGCCACAGAGTGGCGCAGTAACAGCATCTGCAAGAGGCAGCAGTTGAATACATTTCAGGCCACAGAGTGGGAGAGGCAGCAGGAGTCGTACTAATTTTATTGAGACAGACTGGCACAGTGACATCCCCTGGAAGAGGCAGCAGCAGTCATAAAAATTTAAATGCAACATACCGTAGAGTGGCACAATTACATATTTTTGACGTAGCGGCAGCTAGGAGACGGCATGCGGAGTCGGTGGCGGCAGCAGCATCTGGCCGGATAGTGGCATGGTGACATACCCTGAAGAGCCGACCGTAAAAAAGAATTCTTGGCCTTTTGGTTAAGATCAACTCTAGTATATGTCGTAACTCTTTTTTGGGCAATTCAACTTCACTGACTACGTTAGCACAATATCGCGCTTTTCTGTTTGGATGGCGAATGATGCCAAAAATACGTAGTTAAAATGAACAACCGCAAAAAAAACCTATTAACTGTTTTTTGGCCACTTGAATTTCGCCGAGGAAGTTTGATTATTTTTCCCAAAACACAACCCAAAAGATAACCTTTTTTTTTCTTTCTTTTTTTTTTACAGCGACTGACTATCGATTTAAAAGGAATGAGCCCAGAACCACGTCTTAACTCTTTTTTGGGCAATTCAACTTCACTGACTACATTAGCACAAGATCACACTTTTCTGTTTGGATGGCGAATGACGCCAAAAATACTTAGTTAAAATGAAAAACCGCAAAAAACCTATTAACTGTTTTTTGGCCAATTCAACTTCTCCGAGGAAGTGTGATTTTTTTTCCCTAAAACACAACCCAAAATATAACCTTTTTTGGGTTTTTATCTTTTTTTTACTGTGACTGACGCTGCAACTATCGATTTAAAAGGAACGAGCCCAGAACCACGTCTTAACTCTTTTTTGGGCAATTCAACTTCACTGACTACGTTAGCACAATATCACGCTTTTCTGTTTGGATGGCGAATAACGCCACAAATAGTTATTTAAAATGAACAACCCAACAAACACGGATTCACTGTTTTTTTGGCAATTCAACTTCACTGAAGTTAGCACTATATGGCGCTTGTCTGTTTGTATGGCAAATTAAACACCACAAATAGTTATTTAAAATGAACAATCCCACAAACACGGATTCACTGTTTTTTTGGCAAGTCAACTACACTGAAGAAGTTAGCACTATATGGCGCTTGTCTGTTTGTATGGCAAATTAAACACCACAAATAGTTATTTAAAATGAACAATCCCACAAACACGGATTCACTGTTTTTTTGGCAAGTCAACTACACTGAAGAAGTTAGCACTATATGGCGCTTGTCTGTTTGTATGGCAAATAACGCTGCAAATAGTTATTTAAAATGAACAACCCCACAAACACGGATTCACTTTTTTTGGCAATTCAACTACACTGAAGAAGTTAGCACTATATGGTGCTTGTCTATTTGTATGGCGAGTGACGCCGCAACTATTTCTTTCACATTTATAAGCTGCCAATCACGGATTATATATGTTTTTCCCCAAACACAACCCAAAAGATATATATATATATATATATATATATATATATATATATATATATATTTTTTTTTTTTTTATGTACCCCAAACAAGGCTCTGACCCTCTTACTGCACTGCAACAAGGGACACTAGTGGTGCTTCTTTGAATAAAGCACCCCAAAACAGCCTTTAGAACAGAGTGCAGTGCTGCATAACAGGCTAAGCCCAATGCCGAGTCACTGCTGCTTAGTGTACCAGAATAGCGATTTCACTGCCTGATAATCCCCTATGGAATCTGTCTAGAAATCATCCCTCTCCTATCCCTGCAATTCAGATTATCTATCCCTGATCTCCTCATTTCTTTTCTTTAGCAACGTTTTCTATCACTTGCCCTATCTCTCCTGATGTCTGTCTCTGGTCTAAAATCAATTGCAAATGGTGGATTCCAGCACTGCAGAGCTATTTATAGGGCTGTGACACAGGACCTAGCTGGCTGCTAATTGGCTACATGTCTGCATGTGATCGCATTGTGGTTGTTTACTTCTTTGTCCTAGAAATCCTTCCCCCATGTCATGCCATGTGCTTGCGGCCATTTTAGAAAAAAAAAAAAGATTTGTTACTACCAGTGGCGTAGCTACCGGGGGGGCAGGGGGGCGACGGCTCCGGGCCCAGTGACTCAGGGGGGCCCAGCAAGGATGACCTTGCCTACTATCAGGCGAATACAAGTGAGCGCTTCCATTATGGAAGCGCTCACTTGTATTTAGGGACCCCCATCAGACCTCAGATCAGCCCACCCAGCCACATAGTGTGCGCGGGCCAGGGAAGAGAGCGGAGCGCGGACCGGAGGGCAGCCGCAGCGCAGAACAGGTAAGAAAGGTTTTTTATTTTAATCCTATGTGGCTGGGTGGGCTGATCTGAGGTCTGATGGGGGCACAATACGCTGATCTGAGGTCTGATGGGGGCACAATACGCTGGTCTGAGGTCTGATGGGGCACAATAAGCTGGTCTGAGGTCTGATGGGGGCACAATACGCTGATCTGAGGTCTGATGGGGGCACAATACGATGATCTGAGGTCTGATGGGGGCACAGTAGGCTGATGTGAGGTCTGATGGGGGCACAGTAGGCTGATCTGAGGTCTGATGGGGGCACAATATGCTGATCTGAGGTCTGATGGGGCATAATACGCTGATCTGAGGTCTGATGGGGGCACAGTACGCTGATCTGAGGTCTGATGGGGGCACAGTAGGCTGATCCGAGGTCTGATGGGGGCACAATACGCTGATCTGAGATCTGATGGGGGCACAATACGCTGATCTGAGGTCTGATGGGGGCACAATACGCTGATCTGAGGTCTGATGGGGGCACAATACGCTGGTCTGAGGTCTGATGGGGGCACAATACGCTGATCTGAGGTCTGATGGGGGCACAATACGCTGATCTGAGGTCTGGTGGGGGGCACAATACGCTGATCTGAGGTCTGATGGGGGCACAGTAGGCTGATGTGAGGTCTGATGGGGGCACATTCTGCTGATCTGAGGTCTGATGGGGGCACAATATGCTGATCTGAGGTCTGATGGGGCACAATACGCTGATCTGAGGTCTGATGGGGCACAATACGCTGATCTGAGGTCTGATGGGGGCACAGTACGCTGATCTGAGGTCTGATGGGGCACAATACGCTGATCTGAGGTCTGATGGGGACACAATATGCTAATCTGAGGTCTGATGGGGCACAATACGCTGATCTGAGGTCTGATGGGGGCACAGTAGGCTGATCTGAGGTCTGATGGGGGCACATTCTGTTGATCTGAGGTCTGATGGGGGCACAATACGCTGATCTGAGGTCTGATGGGGGCACAGTAGGCTGATGTGAGGACTAATGGGGGCACATTCTGCTGATTTGAGGTCTGATGGGGTACAATACGCTGATCTGGGGTCTGATGGGGCACAATACGCTGATGTGAGGTCTGATGGGGGCACAGTAGGCTGATGTGAGGTCTGATGGGGGCACAATCTGGGGTCTGATGGGGCACAATATGCTGATCTGAGGTCTGATGGGGGCACAGTAGGCTGATGTGAGGTCTGATGGGGGCATATTCTGCTGATCTGAGGTCTGATGGGGCACAATACGCTGATCTGAGGTCTGATGGGGCACAATACACTGATCTGAGGTCTGATGGGGGCACATTCTGATGATCTGAGGTCTGATGGGGGCAGGGGACTGTTAGTTTAGTGATGTAAAAACTGGGGACAGGTTTCCTTTAACATAGGAGTCCCGTTGTTTTTTAATCCTATTACTCCTATATTTTACTGCATTATATGGTAGAGTATTTAGAGTAGGGTAGGTAGAAAGTCTATTGTACTGTACTTAACAGCATAGATGATCTAGCAGTTTATATAGTCATTTTTCTAATACAATATTATAACCACAACTAGTATAACCGCAACTAGTATGTGCCTGTGAAGTATGTGCCTGTGAAGTTGGAAACGTGCGTTTGGGAAGCCAAGTGGGGGGCCCACTCAAGTATGTTTCGCCCCCCTGTGCTGAACCTCTAGCTACGCCTCTGGTTACTACGAATCACCATGAAATTCGCTTTCATGGCGAATCGAATTTTCCATGAAATTCGTAACGAATTCCACTTCGTCAGCTTTGATTCGCTCATCTCTAGTCATTACATCTGAAAAGGAACACTTATTTTCGGAGTTTATTAAATTCATGTCCCAAAAAAGATCTTTGGGTGAATTGGAGGGAGTTTGGTCCTCTCCTAATGTTTTTACCCGATCAGAAAAACATAATACTCAAAATGACACAAATACGAGTTTTAATTTCCCTCCTGATTCTCAATTATCTTTAGATAAACCATTACTCCCCTCATTTGAAACCTGCTCGGGAGTTAAAGAGACATCAGTAGGCGAACTCATGTAATGTCAAATTTCCCCACTTGGATTTCATCCACCACAATCCATAAAGGATACAATTTGGAAGAGGGAATTCATTGATATTTTCTCTTTGCTTCCCTCATCCAAAGAAAATCTGAAATTAGACAAAAAAAGATGAGGAAGAAAAGAAAAAATCCAATAAAAAATCTATTTTTAATTGGATACACACTTTCTCTATTTATTCAGCAGTGTTAAGAGAAAAACAACCTAATCTCTGCAGTGGTTTATTTCACCACCTGCAAACCATCTTAGAAGCATAAAGAAATTTTGGTGGTTATGCTTGGCTACAATATGATGAGTCTTTTTGTCAAAAATTGGCCGTGTACCCCAATCTTTCTTGGGGATCCAGAGACGTCGGACTTTGGATTAACCTAATGCTCCCCCAAAGACAGTTGTATTTACGTCAGCAATTCAACAATCAATCCAACAAAAAAGGTATATGTTTCGCATTTAATGAGAGCAGCTGTCGTTGGCAAACCTACTGTAAATATAAACATGAGTGCACATTTTGTTCAGGAAATCATCCCGCAACAAAATGTTTCAAGAAACAGAATAGCCAATACTCTTCTCTCAGAGAAAATAATAAAGGAAGTGACACCTCTGAACACGGCAAATCTAGTTACATGGCTAAGTCGCTATCCAAACAAAGCGAAAGCTCTTTTATTAATTAAAGGATTTTCTGAGGGCTTCTATGTACCTGAATTTGCTGGACCAGGATGTCATGACAATTTAAAATCTGTAAACAAAAATACTGAAATTGTCAAAGAAAAAATTCTCAAAGAAATAGCTGAAAATAGAATAGAAGGACCATTTAGCCAACCCACCTTTTCCCAATTTCTGCATATCACCACTTGGACTTGTACCCAAGAAAGAACCAAATTCTTTTCGACTTATCCATCATCTATCCTACCCTAAATTATCCTTTTTAAATGACCAAATTGACAAAAGTCTCTCATCTGTTACCTACGCTTCTTTTAACCATGCTCTCAAGCTTCTTCGTCAATCCGGTCATAATTCCCTATTAGCAAAAACAGTCATTTAATCCATTTTCGTTTACTTCCCATTAACCCAAACGGATATAACTCACTGGGATTTTCTTTCTTAGGACAATATTTTTATGATAGGGCACTTCCTATGGGGTTCACTCTTTCATGTCAATATTTTGATCTGATCTGAGGTCTGATGGGGGCACAGTAGGCTGATGTGAGGTCTGATGGGGGCATATTCTGCTGATCTGAGGTCTGATGGGGCACAATACGCTGATCTGAGGTCTGATGGGGCACAATACACTGATCTGAGGTCTGATGGGGGCACATTCTGATGATCTGAGGTCTGATGGGGGCAGGGGACTGTTAGTTTAGTGATGTAAAAACTGGGGACAGGTTTCCTTTAACATAGGAGTCCCGTTGTTTTTTAATCCTATTACTCCTATATTTTACTGCATTATATGGTAGAGTATTTAGAGTAGGGTAGGTAGAAAGTCTATTGTACTGTACTTAACAGCATAGATGATCTAGCAGTTTATATAGTCATTTTTCTAATACAATATTATAACCACAACTAGTATAACCGCAACTAGTATGTGCCTGTGAAGTATGTGCCTGTGAAGTTGGAAACGTGCGTTTGGGAAGCCAAGTGGGGGGCCCACTCAAGTATGTTTCGCCCCCCCTGTGCTGAACCTCTAGCTACGCCTCTGGTTACTACGAATCACCATGAAATTCGCTTTCATGGCGAATCGAATTTTCCATGAAATTCGTAACGAATTCCACTTCGTCAGCTTTGATTCGCTCATCTCTAGTCATTACATCTGAAAAGGAACACTTATTTTCGGAGTTTATTAAATTCATGTCCCAAAAAAGATCTTTGGGTGAATTGGAGGGAGTTTGGTCCTCTCCTAATGTTTTTACCCGATCAGAAAAACATAATACTCAAAATGACACAAATACGAGTTTTAATTTCCCTCCTGATTCTCAATTATCTTTAGATAAACCATTACTCCCCTCATTTGAAACCTGCTCGGGAGTTAAAGAGACATCAGTAGGCGAACTCATGTAATGTCAAATTTCCCCACTTGGATTTCATCCACCACAATCCATAAAGGATACAATTTGGAAGAGGGAATTCATTGATATTTTCTCTTTGCTTCCCTCATCCAAAGAAAATCTGAAATTAGACAAAAAAAGATGAGGAAGAAAAGAAAAAATCCAATAAAAAATCTATTTTTAATTGGATACACACTTTCTCTATTTATTCAGCAGTGTTAAGAGAAAAACAACCTAATCTCTGCAGTGGTTTATTTCACCACCTGCAAACCATCTTAGAAGCATAAAGAAATTTTGGTGGTTATGCTTGGCTACAATATGATGAGTCTTTTTGTCAAAAATTGGCCGTGTACCCCAATCTTTCTTGGGGATCCAGAGACGTCGGACTTTGGATTAACCTAATGCTCCCCCAAAGACAGTTGTATTTACGTCAGCAATTCAACAATCAATCCAACAAAAAAGGTATATGTTTCGCATTTAATGAGAGCAGCTGTCGTTGGCAAACCTACTGTAAATATAAACATGAGTGCACATTTTGTTCAGGAAATCATCCCGCAACAAAATGTTTCAAGAAACAGAATAGCCAATACTCTTCTCTCAGAGAAAATAATAAAGGAAGTGACACCTCTGAACACGGCAAATCTAGTTACATGGCTAAGTCGCTATCCAAACAAAGCGAAAGCTCTTTTATTAATTAAAGGATTTTCTGAGGGCTTCTATGTACCTGAATTTGCTGGACCAGGATGTCATGACAATTTAAAATCTGTAAACAAAAATACTGAAATTGTCAAAGAAAAAATTCTCAAAGAAATAGCTGAAAATAGAATAGAAGGACCATTTAGCCAACCCACCTTTTCCCAATTTCTGCATATCACCACTTGGACTTGTACCCAAGAAAGAACCAAATTCTTTTCGACTTATCCATCATCTATCCTACCCTAAATTATCCTTTTTAAATGACCAAATTGACAAAAGTCTCTCATCTGTTACCTACGCTTCTTTTAACCATGCTCTCAAGCTTCTTCGTCAATCCGGTCATAATTCCCTATTAGCAAAAACAGTCATTTAATCCATTTTCGTTTACTTCCCATTAACCCAAACGGATATAACTCACTGGGATTTTCTTTCTTAGGACAATATTTTTATGATAGGGCACTTCCTATGGGGTTCACTCTTTCATGTCAATATTTTGAAGCCTTTGCCACTTTTATTCAGTGGGCTGTAGAATCTATTTCATCAAGTGGATTTATATTACACTATCTTGACGATTTCTTATTCATAGGTCGACAAAGTTCTGACGAATGCATCAATTTGTTAAACAATTTTCATCACATAGCTCAAATTTTCAATATCCCAATCACCGAAGAAAAAACAGTACTACCAACAAACTGTTTAAAATTCCCCAGGATTGTCATCGATACAGAAAAAATGAAATGCAGAATTCCCAAGGAAAAAATCTCTACCACCTGAGTCGTGTTTTTTTTTAATACAAGACATTGCTATATGGATCGAGTTTTTAAAATACTTTAACGGTAATACCATATGGCAAGAAAACTTCATCGATTCTTAAGCTTTAAAACTTTTTACAGACGCCGCTGTATCTATCGGTTATGGAGCATTTTTCAACAGTTGGTCGGCTGAAAAATGGCCAACCAAATGGTATTACTCATCGCTAATAAAGAATATCATTTTTTTTTAACTATTTCCGGTATTGATAGCTCTTCACATTTGGCAAGATCAGTTGCGTAACAAAAGAATACTAATTCACTCTGATAACAAAGGAGTGGTATTTGCCAAATCTCCCGAAGTTATTAATATTCTCAGACAATTAGTATTGATTTGTTTACGTAACAAGATTTGGATCAAAGCCAAATATATCATTGGTAAAACTAACTACATCGCTGATTCTCTATCTCGACAGGAGTTCGAGAAGTTCAGAGAATTTGTACCCGATGCAGAAAGGATAGGAGTTCCATATCCGCTTCATTTATGGACAACAAATTGGATCTAATTATTACATTGATCAAGAACTCAATAGCACCATCAACATGGGCCGGATATTCGGCTGCATAGCACAGTTGGATAAAATTTTGCAACTCCCAAGACATCAATCCATTGGATGATAATTTAAAATATTATATCCAATTCGTTTTAGCCTTATTCAACAAAGCCTTAAAATTCGATTCCATATTAAAAACCATATCTGGTATTTCATTCTTTTCTAAACTTCAAGGAAAGTCCTCTTTAATATCCAACAACATATTAAAATACATGATTAAAGGGATGAAAAAAGTTTAATACTCATCAATCAAAACTAGACCTTTATCATTACACATGTTAAAACAATGTATACAATACTTACCTATTATTTGTTCATCTTCATTTGAAAGTCAATTGTTTTCAGCCACGTTTTTATTAACATTTTTTGGAGCACTCACAGTCTCTGAGGTCTTCACTAGAGATGAGCGAGCACTAAAATGCTCGGGTGCTCGTTATTCGAGTCGAACTTTTCCCGATGCTCGGGTGCTCGTTTCGAATAACGAACCCCATTGAAGTCAATGGGAGACTCAAGCATTTTTGCGGGGGACCAAGGCTCTGCCTAGGGAAGGCTGGGTGAAAACCTGGAAACCTCAGAAAATGATGGAAACACCACGGAAATGGACAGGAAACAGCAGGGGCAGCATGCATGGATGCCTCTGAGGCTGCCTAATCCCACCATTACCCCAAATTCTCAGGCAACAGCCTGGTGGTTACCCTCATGGCAATTGTGCTCACCCAGACCAAGAAAGGCGAGGCAAATACCCATCACATGTTAGGGAAGCACCCAACTAGGTGCAACGAAGGTCCATCACCGCCTGCAGGTGACACCACTGCTCATGCTGGCACTGCAGCTGACATCAAGTTTAGTATCTGTTCTTATCAGTTGCTGTGCCTGCTGGTGGTATAGTGGTGAGCATAGCTACTTCCCAAGCAGTTGATCTGGGTTCGATTCCCATCTATCGCAGGAGGCAATTCAGAATCAGTACAATATCTAATACGTCCCCTATCTGGCTAAATTGTTTGTAGAGAGGGCCTGTAGGTGGGGGGAAGGAGGTTTTGCTGGAAGAGCCAGAGGAGTGCCCCCTGGGCTAGCGTGTGTGGTGGTGACAACAGCCGGAATGGATTTGGAAAAACTGTTGCTTTAACCCGTATGGTATCGTGTCCATGCTCTGCCTATCACAGGTCATGAGGCAGATAAAAGAAGAACAAAAACAAACATGAGTACAACTTCTAATACGTCCCCTATCCGGCTAAATTGTTTGTAGAGTGGGCCTGTAGGTGGGGGGGGCAGGCTGGGGCAAGGAGGTTTCGCTGGAAGAGCCAGCTAGCGTGTGTTGTGGTGGTGACAACAGCCGGAATGCATTTGGAAATACTCTAGCATCAGCCGGTGCAGTATCGATTCTTCTCAGTTTAATACCGTATACGTCCCCTATCTTGGGACCCTATATTTAATGGATATTTCGAACACGGAAAACGGAAAAAGAGCTTGCTCTGGCCAGGGGAGTGTCTTTCCCACTGCAGCTAAAGGTACGTGTCCATGCTCTGCCTATCTCAGGTCATGAGGCAGATAAAAGAAGAACAAAAACAAACATGAGTACAACTTCTAATACGTCCCCTATCCGGCTAAATTGTTTGTAGAGTGGGCCTGTAGGTGGGGGGGGGGCAGGCTGGGGCAAGGAGGTTTCGCTGGAAGAGCCAGAGGAGTGCCCCCTGGGCTAGCGTGTGTGGTGGTGACAACAGCCGGAATGCATTTGGAATGACGACGCAGGACCCCAACTTAAAAATTTAGCATCAACCGGTACAGTCGGAAATTATGAGATTGATCAAGTGTGGTATGTCTTCTATGTATACTACTCAGTTTAATACCGTATATGGCAGCTATCCTGAAAAATAGTTTGGAGAGAGAGAAAGATAGGAAAAAGACGTAAATTGTTTGGAGAGAGGGCCTGTAGGTGGAACTCCGGAAAAATTGTTTGGACAGAGGGCCTGTAGGGGGACCTCCGGAAAAATTGTTTGGAGAGAGGGCCTGTAGGTGGACCTCCGTTAAAATTGTTTGGACAGAGGGCCTATAGGTGGACCTCCGGAAAAATTGTTTGGAGAGAGGGCCTGTAGGTGGAACTCTGGAAAAATTGTTTGAAGAGAGGGCCTGTAGGTGGACCTCCTGAAAAATTGTTTGAAGAGAGGGCCTGTAGGTGGACCTCTGGAAAAATTGTTTGGAGAGAGGGCCTGTAGGTGGACCTTTGGAAAAATTGTTTGGAGAGAGGGCCTGTAGGTGGACCTCCGGAAAAATTGTTTGGAGAGAGGGCCTGTAGGTGGACCTCTGGAAAAATTGTTTGGAGAGAGGGCCTGTAGGTGGACCTCTGGAAAAATTGTTTGGAGAGAGGGCCTGTAGGTGGACCTCCGGAAAAATTGTTTGGAGAGAGGGCCTGTAGGTGGACCTCCGTTAAAATTGTTTGGACAGAGGGCCTATAGGTGGACCTCTGGAAAAATTGTTTGAATAGAGGGCCTGCAGGTGGACCTCTGGAAAAATTGTTTGAATAGATGGCCTGTAGGGGGCCCTCCTTAAAAATTGTTTGAAGAGAGGGCCTGTAGGGGGCCCTCCTGAAAAATTGTGCTAAAAGAGTGCCAGTTGGACCTCTAAAAAATGGCGTTTTTTGGGTCAGCGTTAGGCAAAGACGATATGCAGGAGGAGGAGGAGTAGGAGGAGTAGAGAAGAGGAATCAGATACATAAGTTATTTAAATCTTTAGCTGCTTTCCCCCGGAGGAGATTTGAATTCCGGTGAAATCCAGGCTTTGTTCATTTTAATAAGCGTCAGCCTGTCAGCGCTGTCAGTTGACAGGCGTATACGCTTATCAGTGATGACGCCACCAGCTGCACTGAATACCCGCTCTGACAGCACGCTAGCGGCAGGGCAGGCCAGCACCTCCAAGGTGTACAGCGCCAGTTCAGGCCACGTGTCCAGCTTTGAAACCCAGTAGTTGTATGGAGCAGAGTGATCGCTACGGACGTTGGTATGGTCAGCTAGGTACTCCCTCACCATCTTTCTGTACAGCTCCCCCCTACTCTGCCTAGACTGGGGACAGGTGACAGTGTCTTGCTGGGGTGACATAAAAGTGGCAAAGGCCTTGGAGAGCGTTCCCCTGCCAGTGCTGGACAAGCTGCCTGCTCGCCTCCTCTCCCCCGCTACTTGGCCCACAGAACCATGCCCTCTGCCGCTAGCGGCGTCAGATGGGAAGAATTGTTTCAGCTTGTGCACCAGGGCCTGTTGATATCTATTCACTCTCATACTCCTTTCCTCTGCAGGGATGAGAGTGGAAAGGTTCTGTACCGTGGGTCCAGGAGAGTGAACACCCAGTAATCGGTGTTTGAAAAAATTCTTCTAACGCGAGGGTCACGGGATATGCAGCCTAACATGAAGTCTGCCATGTGCGCCAGAGTCCCAACACGCAAGAATTCCCTCTCCTCACTGGCCTGACTCTCCATTTCCTCCTCCTCCTCCTCCAAGTCCTCCTCTTCAGCCCATACACGCTCAAGAGTTAAGGACTGAGCACTGGTACCCTCTACTGTCTCGCCGACATTCTCCTACTCTTCCTCCTCATCCTCATCCCCCTCCTCCGATACGCGCTGAGAAACAGACCGGAGGGTGCTCTGGCTATCAAGCGACGTATCTTCCTCCACCGTCTCTTGTGACAAGCGTAAAACATCCGACTTGATGCTGAGCAGTCAGTTTTTCAACAGGCAAAGCAGCGGGATGGTGAGGCTGATAATGGCGGCATCGCCGCTGACCATCTGTGTTGACTCCTCAAAGTTGCTCAACACCTGGCAGATATCAGACATCCACGTCCACTCCTCATTGTAGACTTGAGGAATCTGAGAGACCTGACTACCAGTTCTGGTGGAAGATGACATCTGGCAGTCTACAATCGCTCTGCGCTGCTGGTAAACTCTGGATAACATGTTTAATGTGGAATTCCATCTCGTGGGCACGTCGCACAACAGTCGGTGAGCGGGCAGTTGTAGGCGGCGCTGCGCTGCCCTGAGAGTGGCAGCATCTGTGCTCGACTTGCGGAAATGCGCACAGATGCGGCGCACCTTGGTGAGCAAATCAGACAGATTGGGGTATGTCTTGAGGAACCGTTGAACAATTAGGTTGAACACATGGGCCAGGCATGGCACATGTGTCAGTCTGCCGAGTTGCAGAGCCGCCACCAGGTTACGCCCGTTGTCACACACAACCATGCCTGGCTTGAGGTTCAGCGGTGCCAGCCACACATCGGTCTGCGCCGTGATGCCCTGTAACAGCTCTTGGGCGGTGTGCCTTTTGTCACCTAAGCTCAGCAGTTTGAGCACCACCTGCTGGCGCTTACCCACGGCACTGCTACTGCGCCTAGAGCTACCGACTGAAGGCGCCGTGCCCACGGATGGTAATTCGGTGGAGGAGGAGGAGGGGTCGGAGGAGGAGGAGGCATAGTACGTCTGAGAGACCGTGACCGAGGTAGGCCCCGCAATCCTCGGTGTGGGCAGTACATGAGCGGCCCCAGGGTCAGTCTCGGTCCCAGCCTCCACCAAGTTAACCCAATGTGCCGTCAGTGAGATATAGTGTCCCTGCCCGGCAGCACTTGTCCACGTGTCCGTGGTTAGGTGGACCTTACCACTAACCGCGTTGGTCAGGGCACGGATGATGTTCTGTGACACGTGCTGGTTTAGGGCTGGGACGGCACATCGGGAAAAATAGTGGCGGCTGGGGACGGAATACCGAGGGGCAGCCACCGCCATGAGATTTCGAAAGGCCTCGGTCTCTACCAGCCTATAGGGCAGCATCTCCAGGCTAAGCAATTTGGAGATGTGGACGTTGAGGGCTTGGGCATGTGGGTGGGTGGAACTGTATTTCCTCTTGCGCTCCAGCGTCTGCTGTAAAGACAGCTGAACGCTGCGCTTGGACACGTTGGTGGACGCTGTGGTGGATCGTGGAGGTGAAGGTGTGGTTTTCCGGTGGGAGGCGCTCGTGCCGGGGTCCTGGGCAGGGGGTTGACTAGCAGAGGCAGCGAGTGACACAGGGGGTTGACTAGCAGAGGCAGCGAGTGACACAGGGGAAGGAGCAGTGGTGGGACCCGCAGGAGGTGGTGAACGGCCTTGGTTCCATTGAGTGGGGTGTTTAGCACTCATATGCCTGCGCATGCTGGTGGTGGTTAGGCTAGTAGTGGTGGCACCCCTGCTGATCCTGGTGTGGCACAGGTTGCACACCACAGTCCGTCGGTCATCCTCACTTTCTTTAAAGAACCTCCAGACTTGCGAACATCTAGGCCTCGCCACAGGAGCTTCACTACGTGAAACAGTTGCTGCTGATGCACCAGCTCTGGCCCTGCTTCTCCCTCTGGCCACACCACTGCCTCTTACAACCTGTTCTGGTGCAGCACTCGCCTCCGCCTCAGAAGCACTGTCTTCACTCGGCATATCAACCCAGCTTGGGTCAGTCACCTCATCATCCTCCGATTCCTCAGTCTGCTCCCCCCTCGGAATTAATCCCCTAACAATAACTTCACCACTGTCTGACAACCGTGTCTCCTCATCGTCTGACACCTCTTTACAAACTTCTTCCACTAACTCAACATTGTCATCATCATCACCCACAGACTGCGACAGTTGGAAAACTTGGGCATCGGGAACGAGGTCAGCAGCAACCTGAGAAGTGGTTTGTGACTCTGGGAAGGGTCCAGAAAACAGTTCCTGAGAGTATGCCGGATCACATTCCAAATTTTCCTGGGAGGGGGCAGACTGGGGGGAAGGAGGTTGAGGTGGAGGAGCCATAGGAGTGCTCCCTTGGGTAACGTGGGTGGACTGCGTGGAAGACTGACTGGTGGACAAATTACTTGAAGCATTGTCCACAATCCACGAGATCAGCTGTTCGCACTGTTGTGGTTTCAACAGTCCTCTACCACGTGTCCCTGTAAGTTGAGACATGAAGCTAGGGAGTGTAGCTCTGCGGCGTTCCACAGCTCCCTCATCAGCAGATACTGTCTCACCCTGCCCAGGACCACGGCCTCTGCCCCCTGCAGTAATTGAAAGCCCACGCCCACGCCCTCGTCCTTGACCCTTAGCCCTGGGGTTCAACATTGTTTGTATATAAGTATATGATATAAAAAAAAATTAAACGGGCCTGGTGTACTGAAACCCACAAACTTGTTCAGTCTGGTAGAATTAAGTGACGTACAGAAAGTGTCACCTGGACAGTATATACGGATGGGAGCGAGTGTGCTGAACTGTGACACACAGAAAGGTTACACACAGCTGAGTAAAATGGATTTGTATCACTGAACTAAAACAACTGAAAAAATAATTTTTTTTTTTATATTTTGTTTTTTTGGGAACGTGACGTGCAGGAACTATGGTAGAACTCACTGACACCCTGTTAACGGTGGCTATTTAGTCTGCGACCCAGACAAATGTCGCACAGAGAATTTTCTGGATCAAGCTGTAGATGATATTGGTAGCAAATGACTTGGTTGTATTGTGTGACGTGAAGAAAGTGTCACCTGGACAGTATATACGGATCGGAGCGAATGTGCTGAACTGTGACACACAGAAAGGTTACACGCAGCTGAGTAAAATGGATTTGTATCACTGAGCTAAAACAACTGAAAAAATAATTTTTTTTTAATATTTGTTTTTTTATATTTTTTTTTAAATTTTGTTTTTTTGGGAACGTGACGTGCAGGAACTATGGTAGAACTGACTGACATCCTGTTAACGGTGGCTATTTAGTCTGCGACCCAGACAAATGTCGCACAGAGAGTTTTCTGGATCAAGCTGTAGATGATATTGGTAGCAAATGACTTGGTTGTATTGTGTGACGTACAGAAAGTGTCACCTGGACAGTATATACGGATGGGAGCTAGTGTACTGAACTGTGACACACAGAAAGGTTACACGCAGCTGAGTAAAATGGATTTGTATCACTGAGCTAAAACAACTGAAAAAATAATTTTTTTTTTTTATATTTTGTTTTTTTGGGAACGTGACTGTCACGTACCGTGTGGTTATCGTGACACGTGTTTCATGTTGCTCATGTTTGTGCCCTGGTATTCCGGATTTGGTTGTATGCTGGTTGCCAGGGGCAACGTGTATATTGTTGGTGTCTCGGTTGTTCTCCGTGACACGGCTTCCATGTTGCTCATGTTTGTGCCCTGGTATTCCGGATTTGGTTGTATGCTGGTTGCCAGGGGCAACGTGTATATTGGTGGTGTCTCGGTTGTTCTCCGTGACACGGCTTCCATGTTGCTCATGTTTGTGTCCTGGCATTCTGGCTGCGGTAGTAGGCCGTGGTTGCCAGGGGCAACGTGTAGTTTTGGTTGCTGGTATGTTCCCTTATTGCATACTTCCTTCCTTCCCTGTCTGGTTCTCATGGGGTTAACATATTGACCTGGGTGTGGTCACTAGGTGCTTTTATTCTGTTGTTGCTAGCCTGGTGGGTTAGTTGTGCTCCAGCCTCCGTTGGTGCTGGAGCTATGCACCTTTCCTGGGATTCCATATGCCCAGTCCTTGTGGCCACTTAATATGTCATCGAGGTCTTCCCGTGGTCCTCTCATCCCCTTCCCTTATTCCTGTTGTGTGGTTTATGTACGGG
Source organism: Rhinella marina (assembly GCA_900303285.1). Classification (NCBI taxonomy): domain Eukaryota; kingdom Metazoa; phylum Chordata; class Amphibia; order Anura; family Bufonidae; genus Rhinella; species Rhinella marina. The sequence continues at coordinate 237,884 of ONZH01017466.1, forward strand.
TGGGTGTTTGGTCTGTGACTGCCATGTGTCTTCTGACATGGAGTCCAGACATTCCCTGTATGTATGTGCCTTCGGTGAGAGGGCTCCAGGGTTCCCCGGAGGGGGAACAGCGATACTGTGAGTTGTTGCCGGTGAGCTGGTTTCTGGGTGTGTTGTGTGTACTGAGTCCTGTTAGGTGTTTGGGTTCCAGTACATGTGCCTGGGCTGCAGTCTTTGGTGTATGGACTGCTGGTGCTTCTATCAGCAGTATCAGCAGGTAAGTTGCCAGGTGCACCGGGACCATTCTGGAGGTGCAGTCAGTGAGTTCTGGATAAGTGCATCCCTACCATCTGGGGCTCTGTGAAGAACGGGGCTCACTGGGTTTCTGCCTTCTGGGTTTGGTTTCTGGTGTTTCCGGTGCACTTGGTTCAGTGGTTTTCCTTGCCACTGGCTTCTTGCCTGCTGATCGGTTTCATCTCACTGTAGTGTATCGGTGTATGCTCGGTGTGGAGTTTCCCCTCCCACACCGTAGCGTGACAGTGACGTGCAGGAACTATGGTAGGACTGACTGACACCCTGTTAACGGTGACAATTTAGTCTGCGACTCAGACAAATGTCGCACAGAGAGTTTTCTGGATCAAGCTGTAGATGATATTGGTAGCAAATGACTTGGTTGTATTCTGTGACGTACAGAAAGTGTCACCTGGACAGTGTATATGGATTGGAGTGAGTCAGTGCTGAACTGTGACACACAGAATGGTTCCACAGTGCTGTGTGCAATGGATTTGTATCACTGAGATAGAACATTAAAAAAAAAACAGGGTTAGATATGGCGATAGCTGCACTACTAGTGCCAGCTAGCCAGCCAAGCCAGGAGACAAAAAAAAAATTTTTCTAGCCCTTAGAAGGGCTGTTGGGTTCTTTGTGGGTGATTCCTGCCTAACTGAGAACTAAATTCAGGCCCTAACACTGTCCCTGAAAGGCAGCAGCAATATCCCTAACGACATCCAGACGGCATCTGAGCCGAGCGCCGCGGCCAGTCACTAGTATATTCCAGCGTCACCTGATCAGGCCAGCCAACCCCTGCTATCGACATGTAAGGGTCCCACGTGATGCTGGGTGTACTGTAGAGTCTCCTGGCTTGTGATTGGCTGTGTTTATAGGCGCCAAAAAAGCACGATGCGGAAGTTGCCATTTCCTCGAGTATGGCGAGATACTCGTCCGAGCTGCGAGTACTTACGAGTACCCAAATACTCGACGAGCACCAAGCTCGGACGAGTATGCTCGCTCATCTCTAGTATTCACCTAATAAACATTCTAGAGCTCCATTAGCAATCAATGACATCAACATTTTTGATGATCATATTTCTATTTTCATCAAAAAATCAAAAACAGACCAACTGGGTTTAGGTACATGGATCAGATTGAATAGATTCCACGACACTTTACTCTGTCCAGTTTATGCCTTAAAAAATTGGCTATCTATAAGATCCCAGTCACCTGGCCCTCTGTTCTGTCACATTGATAAAACACCTTTAACCAAATATCAATTTAATTTTATCCTCAATAAATGCAAATCTCATCTAGGTTTCTCCAACTTAAAAATAACATCCCATTCATTCCGTATTGGAGTGGCTACTTTAGTTTCTCAATTGGGAATCAATATTGAAAAAATAAAGATAATAGGAAAATGGCAGTCTGACCGGTACAAAATATATATTAGACCGGATTTATTAGTGTAATCTTATCTCATTTACAGGTCAAAGCGAGATAATATGGATTCTGAGACATTCCTTAATAACTTCAGTTAAAAAAAAAGCTCATTTCAGATACAAAGATCAAAAATTGGATATATCGGATAATATCTAAATTTACTGGAATGGTATTAACGGACTAAGAGTTGAAAAGGTTCTAGCCGAAAGTAAAAAGATGGAAAAAATCTACCCCATTCCAGACTTTATTGTTTTACAAGCTGGTTTACATGATATTGGTTTAATCTGTACACATGAATTGATAAGAGACATTAAATTTTGCCTTATCAATCTACATGACAAATATCTGAATATACAAATAATTGTCTCCGAAATTATCCCTAAGTTTAGCTGGTTTTCACCAAATTTACAATTCTTAGATAAGATCAGAAAAAGAATAAATAAACAGATTGAAAAATTCATGCCAAGTATTCAAGGTTTCTCATATAGACATACAGAGCTTTAAGGTTTTGCTTCCGGAATATATAACAAAGAAAAAACTAGCTTATCAGATATCTGTTGTGACATCATTATTGTTGGTTTGCAAAATATGTTGGAAAAAGGCCTGTGGTGCAATAATATAGCCATTTAGCTTCGCTTTTTGGAAGTTGGGGGTTAAGTCGCTCATGATTGAGTGGACTATTATTGTTATTATTATATTATATAGTGCTTAATTTTATAATTTGATAATTCTTGATTAATATTAATTTAATTAGCTGGTTTTATTAAATGGTAACAAGCTAGCATCGCTGTCTAAAACCACCATACTTTAATAAAGAAGTTTAAACTATTCAAAATGGCTTGGTTATTGTGTCAGTTCACAGATTAATTATTTCAGAGTATATTAATATATATATGCCATATGGCACCATGGAGCGAACCAATTTATAAGTATAAATTGGTGAGCCATGGTATCATGGCAACCAGATGGGAATATGTGGTGTAGTGTATAATAATATCTTACCTGTAATAGCTGTGGTACAATCCAAGAGCTGGAGACACCAAGTCAATCTTGATTGGAGAAAAGATAACTGCAACAACGGATGTCACCTATAAAAGAAAGAAAAAAACGTTAGATGCGCATTCTCGTAAGTACCAGGATCCAGAACACCCTCCCTCCCCTTTTAAATCAATGTCGCGATGCTAATGTTTGGGGGTTAAGTCGCTCATGATTGAGTAGACTATTATTATATTATTTAGTGCTTAATTTTATAATTATTGATTAATATTAATTTAATTAGCTGGTTTTATTAAATGGTAACAAGTTAGCATTGTGGCCTAAAACCACCATACTTTAATAAAGAAGTTTAAACTATTCAAAATGGCTTAGTTATTGTGTCAGTTCACAGATTAATTATTTCAGAGTATATAAATATATATATGCCATACGGCACCATGTACAGTATATGTACTCTATACATGGTCGGGGATCCTTTTGCATTATTTACCTCATCATTGTGGCATAGCATGGAGGCGATCAGCCTGTGATACTGTTATTTTACCAGGTATTGGTACTTTTGGCAGTGTGAACATGTGCCAAATCTTGATGGAAAATCAAATCAACATCTCCATAAATCTTGTCAGCAGAGGGATGCATGAAGTACTCTAAAATTTCCTGTTAGACAGCTGCACTGACTTTAGACTTGATATGACACAATTGACTAACACCAGCAGATGACATGGTTCCCCAAACTATCCCTGACTGCAGAAATTTCACACTGGAGCTCAAGGAACATGGTTGTTTTACTCTCCGCTCTTCCTCCAGATTCTGAGACCTTGATCTCCAAATGAAATGCAAAATGTATTTTCATCTGAAAACAGGACTTTTGACCACTGAGCAATAGTCCAATCTTTTTTCTCCTTAGCCCAGGTAAGACACTTCTGATGTTCTCGGTAATGAATGACTTGACACAAGGAATGTGACAGTTGTAGTGTGACAGTTGTCCTGGATAAGTCTGTGTTTGGTGGCTCATCAGTCCTTTCAAGGCTGCGGTTATTCATGTTGCTTCTGCACCTTCTTCTACCACACTTTTTCCTTCCACTCAACTTTTCCTTGGATACAGCATGATGTTTATGTGCCAAAAAAAATTGAAATGTACGCCAGCACATTTGGTGAACAGAACTTGGGCCAAAACGTGCAACAGTCTCCCTATTAGCTACTCTCCCTGCTGTCTGTTTTGCAAGAATGGGTGCCACAAAAGGTCAAAAAGATTACATATCATCTGAAAGAAACAAACATTCCACCAAACCATCACTGCAGCTCTAATGTGTCATTTGCTAATACTGCAATATGGTCAATTTTAGGTTTGAATGGAAATCCTCCTTTAAAGAGCCTATGTCAGCATGATCAACCCTATTCAATCAGGCATACCGCCTGGTAGGGCTCATCATGCTGATTAAAATTATACCTTTCATTTGTCTGTATGCTAAACAACTTCAGAGATATCTGTATTTAAGGGGCACTACAGGGGCATTTTAAATAGTGGGGAGTAGTACATGAAGCCTTATTATTGGGGACAGTATAAGGAGCCTAATTTCTACTGGGGTGCTATAGAGAGGCCTTATTACTACTGGATGCACTATGGTTGGTGTTATTATTAGGCACACTATGGAGGGCATTGCTATTAAGGGTGTACTGTTGGGTAGCAGTATCATTATTGGGGCCAGGGACGGACTGGGAACTTAAAGTGGCCCTGGAAAAAATCCTAAAAGTGGCCCCATTTTGAAGCCATATTGTGGCACATTATACCACCCCAACAGAGCTAAATACCACAGTGCATCACAAAATACTGCCAGCAGCACAAAATACATGTCCAAAAACTTCCACTAGCCGGCTGTGAGGAGTGCCCAGGCAGCCCCCAGGGCAGTGGCCCACCGGGAAATTTCCCTGTAAGGTCTATGGCCAATCCGCCCCTGATTGGGGCCTTTGTAGACGGAATGTATTACTAAGGAAGTTAAGAAAATTATTACTATTAGTCTGGTGGAGCTATCTGTATGTTATTTTCTAAGCATAGCATTTGGGCGCATTAGGGAGCACAGTGGTCACAGTATTGGGCGTAACAGCAGGATCACACTATTGGGCATCAGTATGGGGAGAATTATAGAATAATGAGGAATGTTAGATGTCTGTTTGGCAAACTCTGAAGAGACAAGAAGTGCCTGGAAGAAGTTGTCATGGGCGAAATGGAGAACTTGGGGAAAAAGAACATGTACATAGGAGGAGACATCATCTGTGAGGCACTGCATGTAAGAGGTATGTTGTGCTGGATAGTCCTGTATGGTTGGTAGCGCTGAATGTAGTATTTGTCTAGCAAGTAAAATATGTCCTAAGTGCTAGGACGGGTGGACGGGCTGTTGGTTCAAGAATTTGGCATTGGGACTTGCGCCCCAGATATCTTGAGACTTTAGCAACAACCCTCAACCCCATTCAGTTCCATCATGTTCTGAGGCTGCTGTGGTACACAGTGATCTTTGGTTGTGCGATGCTTGTTGTAGCCAAAATCACTGTGTAGCCCCAGCGTAAACCTCCATCTAGGTTTCAGGTGGTCACTTGACAGTGACATAACTTTAAAGAACTGCTTTCTTACTTAACATGAAATATTTTTTGAAGCTTAATTTATTTTTCCATTGTAAAAATCTTTTTCAGAATCCACAGATTTCTGCAGAGGAATTTCATTTGCTGCAATCCACTCTACACTAGACTCTCTTGTGGCTAGGACCATTGAAGTGCACATAGGCACACATGCACAGAAGCTCCCCTCCCTGCCACCTTGAATCAGTGGTGGCCATAACCCCTGGAAATGAGCAATGTATAATGCGATGGGAAAACGAATCAGCCAGCAAAGGAAGCAATATGGACAATCACAATCCATTAGTAAATGCCTTTTATTAACTTTATTTAGATGATAAATGCAATTTTCTGAAGTGAGACAACCCCTTTAAGACTTTAAATTGAAATAAAAAGCTAAGATGAGCCAATTAAGATATTGGTGGAAATCTTTATTCCTATTTCCAGATTTTTGCTAGGGGAAGCTTGAGCACTAAAGACATGCATAAAATACATGTGCTATTTCATGGTTCATGACATAGAGAATTAAAGTCACAGAGGTGAAGTTGTTAAAGTGAGTAGTGTGCGAATAAGTCATAAGGGGCAGAGTGTCACATTCATCAGCTCTCTTGCTGAGAATTTTCTGATTTTCTTTTTTTTTTCAGTTTTTTTCATTATTCTGGTGCCTCTGGGTTTTATCATGTTTCAGTATGCAGGAATAAGAATAAATACACAATATTACCAGAATCGTCAATGTGTGCACATTCGCTAGTAAAATATCCAGAGGCAGCTATTAAGCAATACTTATGAGGAAGATTGCTCAGTGGCATTTGTATTTTGTATTGAAAAATGATATGTAATGCTAATATTAATCCAGCATATTTCTGTTGATACAATGAAGATAGCAAGGAAGAATAAAATACAATGCAACAGCACTCTGCAAACCAAATAAAGTACAAAAATGCCATAGTTATAGAAAGTATTCTGGTGCTAATGCTAAGCTTATTTATTAAATTTGAGATTCTTGGCAAATATATTTTGTACAAAATTATTTGGGCCTGTCTGCCAAACGTCAAGGTGATCTCTGTAAGATGGGAATCTAACACTAAATGCTACCTGTTATGTGCCATAACGGCCACCATAAAATTCAGGGAGTGCAGGTTTCATATGCATGCTGGGTCCACTCTGCTTTTTATCATTTTTGGTGCCAGAATGGCCTCCATTAAATCCAGTGACTGCAGATACCAACTAGCATGCTGAGCCCACTCTATACCTCACCTGGTGCCAAATGTCTACCACTGAATGCAATGAGAGTCCCCTCTATACCTCTCCCGGTGCCAAAAGGCTTCCAGTGAGTGCAGGGAGAGCAGGCTACAGCTTTATACTTACACTAATTAAAATCAGCCTATGGGGCAGACAGGCTGGTCAGGAGTGTACGACTAAATGGAGTCAGCCACACCTATATATATTTTCCAATAATCTCAAATTTACTAAATAAGCATAGAATTAGCACCAGAATACTTTCTATTACTATGGCATTTTTGTACTTTATTTGGTTTGCAGAGTGCTGTTGCACTGTATTTTTTTCCTTTGTGTATTTAGCCATGGTGGCGTGCACCTGCACACTGGGATGTGCTGATTGACCCCCTTTTTCTTTGCAGCAAGGAAGAATGTGTATTAACAATGCTTTTGGACACATGGTTCTTGGATGTTCTTTATTAAGATGGGATTGTTTCTGAAACTTGCAAGTCCTTCTTAAAGGGATACTCATGGTAATACTTATGCATTTTTTTTTATAGTTATATTTATAGTAGCGTAGGGACTAATGAGGTGGTACATGACACAGGGATACAAACAACTAAAAGAGAATGGCATAGACATACACTGTTCCCTCAAACCCTATCATTGGCAATGGCGTATCATTTTGTATCAACTTTGTTGGTAGTGTTGCTTTAAAATCACTTTAAGGCTGTTTCGGGATTTCCAGATTCTTCTGTGCTCTGAATTGGAAATCTATTATAAATTCAAATACAACAATTTCATAAAATGTTCTGAAAACCTAGTATAGTTGTACGTTCTTCTTTACGTTAATTATTTTTGGAGATATTTAGCTTTAATGAATTTAAGTGTTGTTTTAAGTACTCAATAACAGAATCTCTTGGTAAAATAGTTCAAGTTAAAGATGATTGGCAGATGAGGTTTAACACTGACAAATGTAAAGTTATGCATATGGGAAGGAATAATGCAAGTCACCAGTACATACTGAATGGTAAAATATTGGGTAACTCTGACATAGAAAAGGACCTAGGAATTTTAGTGAACAGAAATCTAAGCTGCAGAAACCAGTGTCAGACAGCTGCTGCCAAGGCCAATAAGATAATGGGTTGCATCAAAAGAGGCATAGATGCCCGTGATGAGAACATAGTCCTGCCACTTTACAAATCACTAGTCAGACCACACATGGAGTACTGTGTACAGTTCTGGGCTCCTGTGAACAAGGCAGACATAGCAGAGCTGGAGAGGGTTCAGAGGAGGGCAACTAAAGTAATAACTGGAATGGGTGGACTACAGTACCCAGAAAGATTATCAAAATTAGGCTTATTCACTTTAGAAAAAAGACGACTGAGGGGAGATCTAATAACTATGTATAAATATATCAGAGGTCAGTACAGAGATCTCTCCCACGATCTATTTATCCCCAGGACTGTGACTGTGACGAGGGGCCATCCTCTGCGTCTGGAGGAAAGAAGGTTTGTACACAAACATAGAAGAGGATTCTTTACGGTAAGAGCAGTGAGACTATGGAACTCTCTGCCTGAGGAGGTGGTGATGGTAAGTTCACTAAAAGAGTTCAAGAGAGGCCTGGATGTATTTTTGGAGGGTAATAATATTACAGGTTATAGTTACTAGAGAGGGGTCGTTGATCCAGGGAGTAATTCTGATTGCCTGATTGGAGTCGGGAAGGAATTTTTTTCCCTAAAGTGGGGAAAACTGGCTTCTACCTCACAGGGTTTTTTTGCCTTCCTCTGGATCAACTTATAGGAAAACAGGCCGAACTGGATGGACAGATGTCTTTTTTCGGCCTTGTAAACTATGTTACTATGTTACTATGATGTATGGAGGACACATTTTTACTGTATTACCTAAATTGTTGAGGACTGTCACTGCTGCTGCTGCTACCCTCCTCACTCTTAATGTCCCAACGTTTTGGTCTAAAGTGACCTTTATCAAGGGATCTGAAAAAGAGTATATTGATATTCACTGTGAGTATTTATATTGAGTAATATCTATAATAGCAATAACATAATATCAAAAGTTATAGCCAATAAAGAAAAAAGAAAAGAGAAGAGCTTTAATAACATCCAGCTTACACATGGGACCTGTCCTGTGCTCGAGAAACCATGGGTCTATACACAGTCGATGGAAGATATGTCTAAGTAAAGGGAGAGGGGGGGTAGTCAGTAAACTTGTATTAAACCAGATTCGCAATGAACAACAGAAATCAAATATGACATCAGCAAGAAAACATAAAAAATGAAACTGGTTTGAATTACAAAATGTGTTCTGATCCTAGCTCCTGGTATTATTTTATCATTACTTAGGCATTTTGTACACGGTCGTGTCTTGTGTATTGTGGTCTGCAAATTGAATTAATCAAATTTCTTGGCGAACTTCGCCGAAGCTGCCAAATCAAATTTTTCAAAACTTTGCTTATTTCTAGTCATGGACTGCTACTGTAAATTGTTTTAATACATCTTAGAAATAATTTTTCTCACTATGAGCTCAAGGCACCCTAGCCTTCAGGATTGAGAGTACCCCCAAACTATGGTACTTCCTTTAGCATGCTTTACAGTTAGGGTAAGGTTTTAGTATTGTTTTTTTTTTTAACTTTTTCCAGCTTTAAGTGCTTCTACAGTATAACATGTCTTATGAAGTCCTCTGAAATTTGTGCATTAAGGACTGGTTCATACTAAACAATTTTTCTTCACAAGAACATTTGTTAACAACCACTGATGAACCCTACACTTCAAAACTCATCTCCTTAAAGGGGTTATCCCATGACTAATGTAAAAAATAATAATCTGACATAAAATAGTACATAATAATCTCTGTTTAACAAGCTAGAACCAGCCCTATACCTTACATGGACCCGGAGATCTCCCCATTCATTGCTCTGATAGATTTATATCAAGCTGGCAGCTCAAGGGGAATGACTTTTCTTCTGTGCAGCCATGTCAGTGAGCCAAAGAAATGATAAAAAGCAAACAGCAGGTGGCGCTATACAGATACAGTTTATTGAATTACTCAGTGGCTATGCTAAATGTTTAATTACATGCAATTACAAAAGTATTTAGATCCAGGTGCTGGTTTGAAAACTGTAGAATATTTTTTCTGGGACAACCCCTTTAATTGAAGCACCTTTTGCCAATTAGCTCCTGGTGAAATTATTATCACAGAGGTTCACTTACCTTTTCTTCCTGCACAGTAGGTGTTTAATCAGTGTCCTTAATAAAGGACAAAATTAAACTAATAACACACAAACTGTTGTATCTTTTTTGTCAATGATATGACTATTTGTGTTAGTTCAGTTAGATTGTATAAGTTCAGTTCAATTTTCTTTGTATTTGAAATAATTAACTTTGTAATCAGTCATTACTAATAAATGCAAGAATCCTGGTAATTCCAATACAGTTCACTTACTTTTTCTTTCATGAAGGTCTGAACAAGATGGAGAAGAAAAGACGCAATTCCAATCTGAGGTGACATCACACTGCTTGCCATTAATACTGTGTTCAGTTGTCTGCAGCATACTATTTTGTGTAACAACTCTCCCAATACCCTTAGGCCTCACATCACCAGGGGCGGATTGGCCATAGACCTTATAGGGAAATTTCCCGGTGGGCCAATGCCCTGGGGGCCACCTGAGCCCTCCTCATGGCCAGCCAGTGAAAGTTTTTGGGGATGTATTTTGTAATGCTAGCAGCAGTATTTTGTAATGGACTGTGGTATTTGGCTTTGTTGGGGTGGTATAATGTGCCACAATATGGTATTGTTGGCCTTGTCTACTTGTGTTGGCTCTGCCTTTCATCACTTTGGATCCAATTACAAAATTAGGCCACTTTTAGTATTTTTTTTCAGGGCCACTTTAAGTTTCCAGTCCACCCCTGCACATCACATTATTTATTTTCTGTTAAACCTATCCAATTTTATTTTCTGTTAAACCTATCCAATTTTAATAAGAAAACGTAGAAAAAAGGGTGTTTTTGATGGAAAGATAGGCTTTTATAGAAACAACATACAGAAAGAGTGTATATGTTTTGTCTATTTTGCGTTCCTGTCTGTTTTTTTTTAACTGGATGCGAAAGCAAATATTCTACAGATCAAAAAATTGCAGTGCCTTCTGCAATCTAGCACAAAAAAAATAAAAATTGGAAGTAATAGGAGAGTCCGGAAATGGATTGCTTTCAATAGTATCCATTTTTCCATTTTTTCCCACTAGTAAAACCCTTGTCCAAAAAAAAACAAAAAAGTCAACCAATTACAGGTCACACAATCCAATGGCAAAAATGAAAAGAAAAAAGTGGATCCGTCATAAAAATTGACATCAGTTTGCACGTTTTGGGAACAGATCTAGTTTATACAAAAATTATTTCATGCTGGAAATAAAAAAAAAAACACGTAAAAGCACCCTTACTGTTGTTCAATTCATACTTGGAGCTGTAGTTTCACATGGTAAAAACTGCTATAACACAAAATTACCTCAGTTGACTTTGGTATATTTGATTATTAGGGTAGAAGTAATTTCTCGCAGCACGCTACACTACAGGCATCTCTCAGGTCAAGTAATAGCAGGCATCCCTCAAGCTAAGTAGGGAAGCTGTTGTTAAGAATTTGAATCCCAACCATGACCTATATGAAGGGTGTGACTGTGGATTATTAGTTTATTTAGATTGTGCTTATCTATAATTAGTCTTAGATACCAGAAAGACCACATTTTTATTAATATGATAAAATTCAGGTGATCAAAGGGTTCACTTACTTTTTCTTGCAAATAATGAAGATGAGCATGTAAAAAGAAGCTATGTCATAGGACAATTCATAAATTGCTGCTCCATAGTAGTCTAAAATATGTGGCCTACAATGAAACAGTCGGCCCAGGTCGGATTCGAATTTTGAAACCTAAAAGCATGCGCCGAGACTAAGTATAACAACGCATGCACAAAAGTAAGGAAGTCTTGTGTTACTTGGGCTGATAAAAAAGCCTCATCAGAGACCATATATTTTAGACTACTATGGAGCTGCAATTTAAGAATACAGGTATGCAAGGAACTGGGTTTGGACAGAGTAATCCAATCCCGGTTCGCTCATCCCTAATTGGAAGTGATCTAACGAAGTCCAATTCCTCACAATGAGCTTCTAAAGTCAAGTTTTTGTATTGAAAAATATATGCTAGCAAAATCAATATACAGTATCATCAGTATCTTCATCCTATGTCCATGTCCATCTTACATTCTTTAAAGAGCATCTCTTACCTAATCTGTACCTATGAAACTGGCTGACCTGTTGCATTTGCTCTTGGCAGCTGTGTTGGTCCCATGTTCATATGTGCCCTCACTGCTGAGAAAAATTATGTTTTAATATATGCAAATGAGTCTGTACAAGCAACAAGGACACTGCCATGACACCATCAGACATTGCTTACTCTGCAACTGCTAAACCCTCTACACTGACTGTAGCGGAAGTCAGACCCAGGTGTGATCACATTTACATTACCTGGCCCTGTCAATGAAAGTGGAGAGGGCTCAGCAGTTGCAGAGAGAGCAGAGCCTCTAGGTGTAATGGTAACGCCCCCCCATTGCTCCTAGAGGCTCATTTAGATATTTTAAAACATCATTTTTCTCAGTAATGCAGGCACATATGAACATGGGAAGAACACAGATGCCTTCAGCTGCCACATTCAATCGGTCAGCCAGTTTCATTGGTACAAATCTACTGACAGATGTCCTTTAACCCTTTTGCTACCAGCGCCATACATGTACGGCACTGGAGCGATGTGCCATGATCGCTCAAGTGTGAAACAGGCACCATGGCCGGCCGGTCACTACTGACTGCGACCTTTAGGTGCTGTGTTGGACGGCAAATGGCGTAACAGAAAAAAGTATCAAAATGGCAGATTCGCCATTTTATGATTGCTTCTCTTACCCAAATAAATGTAATAAAATGTGATCAAAAATTCCAAATGGTATCAATAAAAACTACAGATCGCCCCGCAAAAAATGAGTCCCCACACAGCTCAGTAGACATTACTATAAAAAATTTATGGGGGTCAGAATATGATGATATAAAAAAATGTTTTTTTCAAAGTTTTAATTTATTTTTACAGTATTTAGATATGGTATCGTTGTAATTGTACTGACCCAGAAAACACCTTAGGGACAAAACCTGTAAAATAGTGGAGGAATTGCATTTTTTTCCCCAATTCCACCTCATTTTAAATTTTTCCTGTTTCCCGTTACATTCTATGTCGTATAAAATGGTGGCATTAGAAAGTACAACTTGTCCCAAAAAAATAAACAAAAAAACTCTGTATGGATATGTGAACGGAAAAAATTAAAATTCATTGAATCATTTAATTAATTTATTACCCCACATAGCAAAAAATCTAAAACAATTAATAAAACACTGATTGGCATCAACATATAATGATATTATACCGTGCACTTTTATCTAAATCCCCATGATCAATTATTAAAAAAATAATTTAAAACATGATTATTGAGCCTTTTATAATTCCATCAGTTCATGTCCTTGTATCTCTCTCAACAGTTTTATCAATTTATTCTCAACAATACAGTACAAAAATATAAAAAAAATAAAAAAATGCAGCAATAATATATGAAAAATGTATAAAAATAAAAAATTAAATTAAAAAATGTCCTTTTTGTATCAATATGCCCTTTTTGTATCAAATCACTGTTTATATTCCATATGGATATTTGATAACTGTTCAATTATATGTCAGTATCTTTTCTGTATTGATAGTAAATGATTAATTATATATTCTATAGCTGTGGTAAGTGATTAGTTCTATGCTAGTAATGAATAGTTAGTTATATGAAAATGATACTACATTACCACCCTGGACAGTAGTCTTCTTGTATAGGTGAGTTGTATTTGCTCTGTGTCTCTCCAGTACTTTTTGATTCAAATTGGTCTGTACTGCGACCTCTCATCCACTCCCGCTCGATGTACTTGGCGTTCCACGTGGCGTCCCACATGGCGTCCCACGTGGTTGTGTATTTGCCAGCTTGGATCTCCCTCTACTCTCACGGTCCACCTGTGATAAAAAAGCTTCTGTATCCATCACTGACAGCTGATATTTATGCTGGCAATGGAGATTTTATTTTATAACCAGATTATTATAGTCCAGCTTACACGCTCCTTCTTCAGTGGATCTGTATAAAGACCTCTCAACCTTGTTCTCTTATATATCCTCCTTAATTGCATAGGCGGTGTTTTAACATTCTGCTATTCTTAATATCCGGAACGGAGTATACATTGCTTGTAGCTAGTCATAGATTTTGCAAATGGTTGACCAAATGACTTTTATATTTCTTTTACCCATATGCATATACATATATCCTCGTTATTGGGGATTTATATAAACAATGAAACTGAAATAAACCAAAATATAAAAGTGTATAAAAAACGCATATCCGTTTTCCATGCATTTTCACATAAGAGTGGGTTTTTACTGCCCATTTTTATCTTATTTCAAATCTTAAATGGGGTAATTAATATATAAAAAAGCTATGTTTATACCGTCTCATTCACCATTTTCTACGCCTGTTTTAGGCGTAGAAAATGGTCTAAATGTAAGACAACTAGGAAGCTGTCTTACATTTAGAACTGGTGCTGGATGCACCGAAGTTATGCAGAGGCCTGAGCCTGCGGATCCTCCACCAGCTATAGGGCTTTATTAAGACCGGTGTCTAAAATGCCGGTCTTAATAAATGTGCGCCTTAGTATTTTAACGTGCAATAATAAAAGTTATATTTTAGTATCTGGGGCAAGTAGTGTAATAAAGCCAGGGGAGGGTCAATTTTAAGGTGTTTACAAGATGGCACTCACCAAGAAGATGAAGATAGCGATGGATCGGAACAAATAGTTCACCCTGTGGGCAGCTCTCAGGAGCCTGTTTTTCGCTGATCGCCACTAGATCAGAAGAAATAGAGGCCACAACAATGCCTGTTGGTAAAATTGGTTCAGGTTGTGTATCAGGAAGATGAACGGTACAAAAACTCCTAGACAACGCATCGACTTTCATGTTCTTAGTTTCCGGGCCTAAAAGTGATAACAAAAATTAAAATGTGTAAAGAACAATGCCCATCTGACCTGTCTAGTATTCAACCGATTCAGCAGATTCTAAGAATGTTAAATTCTTATGATCGGTAATCACAGCTATTTGATATTGAGCTTCCAGGAAGTGGCACCATTCTTCAAAATCCCCCTTAATAGAAAGAAGCTCACAATTACCTGCATTATAATTATTTTCAGCTAGGGAAAACTTATGGGAAAAGAAAGTATATAGTCTAAGGTTAGTGAGTGAGGTTGACCCCTGCGAGAGTACATTCTTCGCTCCCACTCGCTTATGTCTACAATAAAAGGTCTAATCTGGTCCGGCTGTAATAAAATTGGAGCCCCAAGAAAATGTCTCTTCAAAGTTTCGAATGCATTAAAAGCATCAGGCTCAATCACCTAGATCCGCTTCCTTTCAAGTCATTTCCATGAGTGGTTTGGCAATAACTGAAAAATTCTTAATGAATTTTCGATAGTTTGCGAGCCATAAAAAGCAGTGTAAAATCTTTAGGGCTGATGGTTGAACCCAATTTGCAATGGCCTGCACTTTGGAAGCATCCATCTTGAATGCTTGGAGGGTAAGGATGACACCCAAAAAATATATTTCTTGCACCTCGAAAACATACTTCTCACCCATCACAAATAATTGGTTTTCACAGAGGATCTGTAGAACCGTTCTAATGTGTGTAACATGGGATTTCTAATCTAAGTTAGTATATTGTCCAGATAAAGCACTACGTTCCCTAAAAATATCAATACTGGAATACTGTAGGAGCATTACTTAGCCCAAAAGGCATTACTAAATATTCAAAATGACCCTCAGGGGTCCTCCTTTATGCGGATGAAGGTTATATGCACCACTGAGATATAATTTTATAAACCACTGAGCCCCAAAATTTGATTGGATAGATCCAGAATCAACAGCAACAGATACTGATTTTTAACTGGGATCTTATTCAATTTCCTGTAGTCAAGGCAAGGCCTTAGACCCTATCTTTTTTACCTACAAAGAAGAATCCTGCTCCTATAGGAGATATAGATGGCCTCATATGTCCTTTTTGGCTTTCCTGTATATACAGTATTCCAGCATAGACTGTCATTCGGGATTGGACATATTATAGATCTTTACCACAGGATATCTAGAACCTTGCACCAAATCAGTTGCACAATCATAAACTCTATGTGGCAGAAGGGAGTCTGGACCACTCTCGGCAAACACGTCAGCAAAATCTTTGACATATTATGGGAGTGTTTGATTATCAATTGTGAAACCAGCTTGCAACATAGTTAGGTAGGTAGCAGCACAATCCATTCCCCATTTTTCAAGTTCACCACTAGTCTAGTTGATTATTGGATTGTGCTTTGTAGCCATTGTAGCCCCAGAATAACATGAGTTGGTAGATCTTTCATTACAAACAGTGAACACCTTTCACTATGAATTATACTAGGAGTATAGAATTCCACCAACCCTCTATCTGAGGGATGGAATCCACTGCCATTATATTTCGAGAGGGCATACAAAGGCATACCCAGAGACTGGGAAAAATTCTAATCTATAAAGTTGGCTGAGGCGCCAGAATCCACAATTGCTAGACTTGACATCTAAGACAAATTAATTGAGAGGGAGAAGAACTTTCTTAGAGATTTTAGGATATACCTGGTCACCTAAGTAACTCCTTTAGGCACTGAATTTTCTCTGTGGCCCGACGTTTAGGGCAGACTCTTAGCAGGTAATCTGAAATCCCATGGTGAAAGAAGAATCTCTTCTTCCTTCTAACCTTTCTCCAATCCTGCAAGGGCATAGTCGCACCAAGCTACATGGGTTCCTCAGGAGCAAAGGTTTTTGGTACTGTGGAATAATGCTCCTGTTGAATACTGTCAAGGGTCAGGTGATGGTTAGCTAAATAACATGTCCTTTAATGAATCCAAAACCCCTTGCGAAAATGATTTCTCAAAGCCAGGTTGTTCCATACTAAAGTCTCTGACCTTTAAGCAAAGCTGTAAGTTATATTTTCAATTCTGTTCTCACTCTTATGGTACTGAGTGGCAGAGAGTGAGAATAATTATTTCTTTATTGCAAGGGGTTCTCCACAATATTACTCCATTCGCCTGAATCCCTGGCGAAGAAATATTAACTGTGTCTCCGTAAAACCCCACTCTGTCAGGCTCATCATATAAAATTCCTAATGCCAGGAAGAATTTGTCAACGGACATCAACTTATCTGAATTTGCTGGGAGTGAAAAGGCTCATCCTACAGATCCCCTTGCAATAAAGAAATAATTATTCTCACTCTCTGATGATGAGTACCAGAAGAATGAGGACTCTTGCACCCCTGTCCCTACCTACATACTTGTATAATCTACTCTTATCCAATCTAACTGGACGCCTTGGCAGTCCCTTCAGTATTAAGTGATGGGCCTGGACCAGGGAGGGGAACACAGGGAGACAAAAAAAAAAACAGATGGCTAATGACAGAATGACACAGAGGACGAAAGACAGAACCAGAAAACGTACCAAGCTGAGATCAATACCAGGAGCGTAGAAGCCAACCAGGGTCATAATCAGAGCGCAAAAGCAGGAATAGCCAGAAGTAAAACCAGGAGATCATGTCAAATCCAAGGGGTCAAACACAGGTCAGAGTACAAGCCGAGGATACAAGCCCAGTAGCAACAATCCAGTAAAAAAACGCTAGTGTGGTAATTCAAAGAAAAGACCAATCACAGGCAACCTGTGGCCAGCATAGGGAATGAAGTAAGAAGCTGTAGACACATCAGATGGAAGCACTGTTGGACTACCAATTGGTTGACTCTACAGGCCGGTTTAGACATTAATGTAAAGAAGTAAGTTTTCAGCAAGCATTTGTAGGTTTGTAGTATTGAGAGCTGGGATTCAAGAAGAGAGAAGAAGAGAGGAAAGGCACAGATAAGAAATCAAATTTAAAATTGGGAGGAGATAATTAGAGAGGTAGAGAGAAGATTCTCATTAGTAGAGTGAAAGGCTGCATGCAGTTTGATATCTTTGAGTTGGAAAAGAAATAGATTAAATAGATGGTGCAGAAAAGCATGTGATTTTATAAGTTAAAATGAAGACTTTAAATTGAAATCTTTGGCTAGTGGGCAACTAGTAAAATGACTGATGGACAATTAGAGGAGCAAGGAAAAGGTAATTGAGCAGTAGAGTTAAAGGAGTAGACAAAGTTAATAATAGGTACTTACTAATATATTGTAATTGTCCATTTTGCCTCCTTTGCTGGATTTATTCTTTTTCCTTTCGCATTATACACTTCTCATTTCTAAGGGTTACGACCACTGCTGCAATCCAGCAGTGGTGGCCGTGCTTGCACACTATAGGAAAAGGCACTGGCCTCTTTGATAGCTCAGGATTGTGGGAGAGCACCTAGGCACGCATGCACAGCAGCTTCCATCCAGGCCACCTTGTATGTATGTTATGTGAATTTAGATAACATCTGGGATATATTTGAATCAATTACAAAGAGAAGTAATATATTTCTCTAACTATTACTGAAGCTTTTTTAAAGGTAAATTTTGATAAACAATTAAAATGTTCTTATTGTTCACATCTCTTAGCTGGAAAGTAAAATTGTATCACAACAACAGCAGTGGGAATGCAATGATTGACATTGACAAGAGGAAGCTTGTGCCT
This sequence comes from Rhinella marina, assembly GCA_900303285.1. Taxonomy (NCBI): domain Eukaryota; kingdom Metazoa; phylum Chordata; class Amphibia; order Anura; family Bufonidae; genus Rhinella; species Rhinella marina. The sequence continues at coordinate 256,185 of ONZH01017466.1, forward strand.
TGCAGACACTGCAGCAGATTGATTTAATTAGTGTCAGTTAGGTAACTGATAACACAGCGGCACCACACTTTTCAAGACTGCAAAAAAGGAGATATAGCATATGTGCACTCTGGTATAATAATAGGCTAGTTAGCAACTAAATAATCTCGTAACTGCATTTTCCAAAATTGCATAACAACAGGTATGTATTGATCTACTGTATACACCTTGTGTGACTGAGTGCTATAATACAGCGGGTGTGGGACCCACTGTATCTACTGAGTGGATTTGGCCTAAGGATGTTGTCAGGGTGGTCCCCTGGTTTTCATCATCATCTCCCCTGTATGGGGATCTTGACTGTGCTGCATGGACTACAAACTGCTATGTCTAGGAGTAATCTCTGTCCAGAGACTGCAGACCCAGGTGGGTCATGTGACTCATGGTGTGCAGCCGGTGTGCACTTCAGGCTCAGCTACTACTGAGAGGCTTTATACGTTTCTACCTCTGCAATGTTTTGGAGGGAAAAAATAGACACACTGACCTATTAGCTATCTAGTTTAGCTCTTTTTATGTCTGAAGACTTGTTTCATTCCCATAGACTTGCATTGAAGCTCTATACAAGTCTATGACAGACTAAAATTGTAACATTGTTTCTCTTCAGGCTGTGCTCCTCTACTCAACTCCTCACACTAGAAGATACTAGTTCAGCTGGAAACAGTATAGGAGGAAAGGAGTCAGAGCCCCTAGTTATCTGCAGATAGGGCCCAGTGCGTAATAGAAGAGACTTTGCCGGTCCCATTTCTCACTGGGATGCACCACACCTTACCATACTTTTTAGAGAGCATCAACACATGGTGAGGCCTAAAGGTGTCTGCGGGACCCAGCGTAGCGTTGGAGCCACCTCAAACCTAGCCACTACAGGGCCCTTGGGACTGGATTTGAGAAACACTGCTCTAGGTCATATGGATAATTTAGAAATATCTACTTGCAATAATCTTCAGTATTATTGCATTCAGTTTTTTATTGTTTTGACATCTGTCTGTTATCACCTTAGAGGATCCAATATCATTAGAATGGGAGTGAATACCTTGTGCTGCTGCCACCTCTTGGCTAGCTTCAAACTGTAATGATAAATATATTTTCTTGTTATATATCCACTAGGTGAATATTTACTATGCTTCCATTATTTCTTTTAAGATATCCTGAATGGTATGGATCCCAGCATAATATATCATATTCGAATTCCAATGCGAACAGCACTCCAAGTAACTCCACGACGATGAAATGGGGAGAAATAGAAGAGGAAGTGACAGAGAAAGATAACTGAAACCGAAAGAACTTAGATGGATTTAGGAACTGGACACTCTATCTCCTAAGGGCATGAGTATAGACTTTCCGCTAAAACCTTTCCACTTCTTTTGGCATAATATATGCTCAGGATTATCTAGTGGAGAGATTTTATAAGGCAATCTGTAGACTCCAGTGAGGTCCATAGGTCACCAACCTATCTCCTCCTAAGATCTTAAGTTTGTCCTAAGAAGGTTGTGTGAGCCTCTTCAGGAATCATCTATCTCTCTTTTGGACACTCTATCTTCTAAGGGCATGAGTATAGACTTTCTGCTAACACCTTTTTATTGAATTTATGGTGGCTACTAATCCAGATTTTTTTCTGTTTATTAGCAATTGTCATTATCCTTGTTTTGGTTGGCAATAGATGTATTTGAAATAGTTTTGCCTCTATATCCCTTTGATTTTATCTTTCATGTGTGTTTCTTTTGAACCTTTTTGGGAATTATTTTGCACAGGTAAGGTAATGTAAACAACACTCATAGTTCAAAAATGTATAGCCTATGTATGCATGATTTATTAACAATATTGTTATGTACCGTTATCTGTAGCATTGTAGATGTGGTACTTAATATGGGACATTTAATTCAGTTACCTCTGTCATTCTTAATCTGTGCTTAGATGACAAGGAAACATGAACATTACAATGAATTGCCATCCATGGGCCCCCTAATTTATTCTTTGCCACTCTGAGTGCATACGCCACTTCTCTGCTTCACCGCTATGAGTGGTATACAGTATAATCCTTGTCTAGGCTCAAGGCCGATATGCAACTCTTTCTCCTCTCTTGCCAACAGCAGTGAGACATACACAGTATTTAGTGAGCAGATGCGCATCTCTGATAATTCCATATGGAGCCGGAATATGTGCGCATGCTCTTAGCTTGCTGCTACCCTATTTGTCCAGCCGCAGTGCCGCTAGCCAAATGCTTTATGGTAGGCTAGACTTTGTTTTCTAGTAGGACATGTTTGATTTCACATTGTACAGCTGGAGCATTTATTTTGAACTACTGAACCTCATTTAATACATACTGTAGTTATGTTATGATTGTTATATTGGTCACATATTCATTCTTGGATGTTTTTCCACCATTATTTCACTCCCACATTATGTTTGTCAGGAGTGATGTAAGGAGATCAACTACGGGTCTCCATTTGATGATGTCATTACATACAAGTATGTATATAAGACTTCACCTCACTTGGTGTATGCATGCTTGATAAAAGCTGTTTAGCCAAAATGTTGCATTTGGAGTAAAATAACACAACAGGACATGCTATCTCCATCAGCACGATCTGCTGCCAGCAAACAATGATTTAGGTGCCTACACAAACGATCCAATTAAATAGTGAACAAGCATTTTGTTAGTTCATCAGGTAATCGGCAGCACCTTTACACAGCTAGATAAATCTGCGATTATCTGGCAGATTCTCAAATCAGGTATACCCAGGTCTCTTTGCCTTAGGGTAGGGCCACACGAAGCAGCCATGCTGCGCTGAAGAACCGTGTGGCCAATGTCACCTTTAATGCACCTTAAACAGAGGCTGTTGCTGGTATGGAGTTTTTCTGGTTAGGTGGGGGCACAATATTCAAATTATTGCTGTTCTGGCCTGCAATCTCCTGCAGGTTATTTGACAGTAAACACAGAATATTTATCAGCTCTGGCATACTCACTTCTGCAACCCCAGCGTTCTCCTGCCCTACAGGTGGGAACCCTTCTTCAACCATCTGCTTTTCCTCCTTTTCCACCGACCAGAATATGTCATCAGGAACATCCAACTCCTCTTCTCTCAGCGTCTTGCTGACTTGTCTAGGACATGGAGACTTTAAAGGATGATTTGGAAGAAGTAAAGCCAGCAAAAGGTGAGGATGGTCATCATTAAGACCTCGTCCCCATAAGTGATGCAGACCAGATGGTATTGGTTGGCATGCTGGCAGTGGAATAATAAAGGCTTCCATCTTATTGGAATTGAATTACATATCTTAGTTTACGGCTGATGTAGGAATAATTAAAAGTAGGAATAAATAAATAAGTCTCCCTGCACTCTCCCTCTCCAATATTGTTCTATTAATCATCTTAAGTATGTCCCTAGCGCATCAGTGCTTGCCACATCTCCTCTTATGTTCAACTCACAGGACAATGGTGGAGACTGTGTGGAATGAGGGTTTTATGAGCCAGTGACATCACAGGGGATGGCTATCTGTGAACTGGCTGGCTGCACGGCATTATGGGTGATCTTGCTTTCCTGGGCTTGTCTCCTCTACAATTAGTTTTGCTTTGTAACACATGTAGCAGCTATTTTAGGAAACATGAGGAAATTCCCAGTTGAAGTGGGGGGAGGGGTATATGGGGGGATTAAGGTAGTGGGTTTTCACTGGTATAGTATATTAGGTACTTGTGGCTCCTGACTATATTTAAATGTGATCTGTTGTAGCAGTGTATATTATTATATCATTCTACAGCAACTTCTATGGTTCTAGAATTCAATATATCTAACTGGTTTACATGGAGAGTGATTGTGCTCTATTTCATTCTACTGACTTCCTGGTATTTGGAGCGCATCTGCGTTCCATTGGTCACATGATCGGGACTAGATGACGTCACTTCCGGTTCCACATTGGAACGCATGATGCGTTCTAATATAGCGTTCTTAGGGTTTCAAGTATGTAATGAGTCTTTGTAGCCCGTTTCCATCCTAATATATATGTGGGGACCCTAGGGGATAGAACATATTATGTATAAAATCCCTCTTTTGAGGGTAATAATAACTAATCACCCATGGGGTGCCTGCGACCCTGCAACTAGGGGCGGACCCTGATATGATGATGCACTATTTAAGGCGCCACATTTGAAATTAAGATGGGAGCTTACTACTACATGGCATGCATCTGAGCCATCCATTTATCAGTATGGAATATCTCTGAGCTATGTATACATCTGGCTCATATCTAATTAGTCTTGGACCGGGAGGACAATATCTATTTGGAATACATCTTTATTTCCTATCATTTCCCTGAATTGAAGAAAAGCTGTTCCCTTGATGAACCAGTGTGGATGCTGGGGAAACGCAGCGTTGGGATAATCGGGATGATCATGACTTTTATGGGACTTTTTTGCTTGTGCAGTTTAAGTGCTACAGATGGATAACTACTGATCCTGGGCACCGAACTATTTACGTAGAGGGACGATACTACAGTCATGGCCAAAAGTTTTGGGAATGACACAAATATTATATTTTCACATGATCTGCTGCCCTCTGGTTTTTATGTGTGTTTGTCAGATGTTTTTATCACATACAGAAATATAATTGCAATCATATTATGAGTAACAAAAGCTTATATTGACAGTTAGAATGAGTTAGTGCAGCAAGTCAATATTTGCAGTGTTGACCCTTCTTCTTCAGGACCTCTGCAATTCTCCCTGGCATGCTCTCAATCAACTTCTGGACCAAATCCTGACTGATAGCAGTCCATTCTTGCACAATCAATGCTTGCATTTTGTCAGAATTTGTAGGTTTTTGTTTGTCCACCCGTCTCTTGATGATTGGCCGCAAGTTCTCAATGGGATTAAGATCTGGGGAGTTTCCAGGCCATGGACCCAAAATCTCTATGTTTTGTTCCCTGAGCCATTTAGTTATCACCTTTGCTTTATGGCAAGGTGCTCCATCATGCTGGAAAAGGCATTGTTGTTCGCCAAACTGCTCTTGGACGGTTGGGAGAAGTTGCTCTCGGAGGACATTCTGGTACCATTCTTTATTCATGGCTGTGTTTTTAGGCAAGACTGTGAGAGAGCCGATTCCCTTGGCTGAGAAGCAACCCCACACATGAATGGTTTCAGGATGCTTTACAGTTGGCATGAGACAAGACTGGTGGTAGCGCTCACCTCGTCTTCCCCGAATAAGCTGTTTTCCAGATGTCCCAAACAATCGAAAAGGGGATTCATCAGAGAAAATTACTTTACCCCAGTCCTCAGCAGTCCACTCCCTGTACCTTTTGCAGAATATCAGTCTGTCCCTGATGTTTTTTCTGGAGAGAAGTGGCTTCTTTGCTGCCCTCCTTGAGACCAGGCCTTGCTCCAAGAGTCTCCGCCTCACAGTGCGTGCAGATGCACTCACACCTGCCTGCTGCCATTCCTGAGCAAGCTCTGCACTGCTGGTAGCCCGGTCCCACAGCTGAAACACTTTTAAGAGATGGTCCTGGCGCTTGCTGGTCTTTCTTGGGCGCCCTGGAGCCTTTTTGGCAACAATGGAACCTCTCTCCTTGAAGTTCTTGATGATGCGATAGATTGTTGACTGAGGTGCAATCTTTCTAGCTGCGATACTCTTTCCTGTTAGGCCATTTTTGTGCAGTGCAATGATGACTGCGCGTGTTTCTTTAGAGATAACCATGGCTAACAGAAGAGAAACAATGATGCCAAGCACCAGCCTCCTTTTAAAGTGTCCAGTGGTGTCATTCTTACTTAATCATGACAGATTGATCTCCAGCCCTGTCCTCATCAACACCCACACCTGTGTTAATGGAGCAATCACTGAAACGATGTTAGCTGGTCCTTTTAAGGCAGGGCTGCAATGATGTTGAAATGTGTTTTGGGGGATAAAGTTCATTTTCTATAGTAATTGCTGTTAAGCTGATCACTCTTTATAACATTCTGGAGTATATGCAAATTGCGATTATAAAAACTGAAGCAGTAGACTTTGTAAAAATTAATATTTGTATCATTCTCAAAACTTTTGGCCATGACTGTACAGTGGGGGTGAGATTAAGGGTCTAGAAGGGTTTAGCCACTTAGAGGTGGGGTCGCCCCTTTTGGGGCGGGTGCTCTGCCTGTAGGCAGGGATAGCCTTAGGGTCAACCTAGGGTGAATGTCAGTTTCCCTGAAGATATTGATCACAGTACTAGAATATTGAGGTCATATAACCGTGAGTAAAGCATGGACATACCCTGGCCCCACCTCTCCTCCATACCCACCTGTTACTGTGTATTTCTGTGGCTATTGTTTCCCTCTATCATCTATTTTTTGTTTATTTTGTGTTAATAGGGCTTATGTGAACAGTTTTAGTGACTCATTAAAAGTTATATTTTAAGTTGGGAGGATTTATATGCTTGTGTTTAATGAATTTAAGTTTTCCTAAACTTTGGACCAAATTGTGTTTTAAATGCTTAACTTCATTGAAGACTACTTACTATGCAGATTTATGTCTGGATATCCTGTGGTTTGTGTTCTCTGATAAAATAACATAAGGAGTTTTTGATAATAGACATGAGCAAAGTTTTCAAAAATTCGATTTGGTCGCTTTGCTAAATTTCTTCAACAAAATTTGCTTATTAATGAATTAATTCATCATGAAGCATGTTAAATCAGGTCGATCCCAGCCTGCAGTTAAACTTTAGGGAGCCTGAATCTTTGTGTACATCACTGTGTATTGCAGCAACATGCAACAGTCCTAGGTAACCCCTAACTAAACCAAAATAAAAGCATACAGCAGCCTTCAGTAAAGCAACAAAAAAAATCTGAGCACCCCTGCAGGAGCTGTGTCTCAATGACTCTAGTGGAACAAAATAAGGTCATGGAGGTAGTGCTCATAAAGTAGAAAAGTGAGAAAAAAGGGCTCTTTTAATGCATGTTGTGGCAATGCAAATACATGCGTTGGAATCCCTTCTATTAGCTATAGAATGACGGTACGTCACTATTAGGCTTATTTAACACTTCACTTCACTTATTTGGTCAGTTATTTTCATCAGTTATTATCAGTCCAAAACAGGCGAGGTCCTTACAGGTGAATGTTAGCATCAGATCTAATTTATCGGTGTGGACTGTGTTCACATAAGTGTTTATTTTTCCATTCTTCTGATCTATCAGAAGAACAACCCAAAAAAAGTGGATCCTGTATTTTGAGCCTTCAAACTGTATTGGTCAGTATTTGGTCAGCATTTGATACATTTTAAGGCAAATATAGGAATGGGCCCAAACAGAGATAACATGTCTTCTGTGATTTGGGCCTATTCTTGCTTATAGCTTCCAAATCATGATCAAATCCTGATGCAAAATGCTAACTGTGTGATAGAGGCCCCATGGGATCTTGGATCTGGGATGACAGGGTACAGTCCAAGTATGACATCACCTGTTGGTTTAGGTTTTACTCCATGTCCTGCTGTTGCTGGGTCGTTTCTTCAGTAGGCAACTGAAGAAAAGAGCTCACTAGAGACTCAAGTTGCTGATGATGGAGTTGGTGCTTCTCCTGCCCCCCATCCCCCCCATCCAGCAGTCATGGCAGTGGAATGTGAGTTCAGAGGGCCCCCCCCGGCTAGACATTTGTGAGGATGGGCGATGGCTCATGTAGGCAGCAGCCAACCGACTACAAAGGATATCTTGATAATATTTGATTTTTTTCATCCCTCTCAGAAGGTGTAAAAAAGGCCCCCATTTTGGATCGTAGTGAGGGTCTAACATCGTGGAGATCGAGTAGTCATCCCTCTTCCAAATGATGATAATGTGGTTGTCACTACGCAAGCAACTCAGCATTCATTTGGCCATTTATGCAAGGGACCCAGAGGGACTCCTTGCCTCATTTTTAGAGGAGTAATGATGGCTTGGGACTCTCCACCTTGGTTGGGCAAAGCCATTAGTTCTCTGAAATGTACAGAGTCCACGATATGGAAAGGGACTGTAGTACCATCAACTTGGCCAGGTGCACGTTCAGCTTCTGTGCCGTTGGATGAGTGCACACATATTGTTGTCTCTTGGCAATCATCTACGTCATCGATTGCTGGTGAAACACGTGACGAGCAGTAGGAGGAGCACCAGGAGTAATAGACAAAGGGAAGGAATGACAGCTTAATTCTTCTGAGGTTGAGGAGCCCTGACTGCTGGAGAAGGCCTACGGCCTCAGGGAGATGCAGTGGTTCCTGCGTCACACTGTACCACTACATGAATGCCACTGTTTTCCCAGGCCACTTTATGGTGACACACCATGTGTTGATGCAGAGCCATGGTGCCAACATTATCACCCTGACCACTCTTCAACTTCTGCCCACATATCCTGCATACCGCCGCTCTAACATCCTCCAGCGACTTGATAAAAAATTCCCACACTCCCACAAGTATGGCTTTTAGCCCCACCACTCCGTGCTGACTACCTGCCGCTGCCGTTATGAATCTGTGAACCGCTAGTTTCCTAATAGATATGCTTCTGAGTAGCAGAAGGTCTACCCTGGGCGCGTTTGGCTCCAGATCCAACATTACATAGTAACATAGTTTGTAAAGCTGAAAAAAATACATCTGTCCATCAAGTTCCATCTGTTATTCTGCAAGCTGATCCAGAGGAAGGCAAAGAAAAACCTTTGTGAGGTCCATTTTCCCCATTTTAAGGGAAAAAATTCCTTCCTGACTCTGTCAATTGGAATAACTCCCTGGATCAACAACCTCTCTAGAAATTTAATAACTATCACCTGTAATATTATTACACTCCAGAAATATATCCAGGCCTTTCCTTATCACAATCACAGTCACAGTCAATACGCCTGTAGAAACTAGTTTTTTTTAAGCTATCTTTCCTTTCATATACAGAAAAACGAGTTTCTTTTTCTTGTAGGGGGTTTTGTAATGCAGAACTAGCTGCCAGCCAGCAGCTGTATTAAATACACAACTGGGTGACCAGTCCCTCACTCAAAGATTTACATAAAGCTTTCCCTGATCAAATTCCCTAAAATCTACCTAACTATTCTTCTTATTCTCTCCCTATACTCTGCTTATAGTGTCCCTGCATTAGTGGCTTGTGTCTGTAATAGCTTTTTGTCAGACACTGCAACATCGTTCCAGAAGCTGAACACAGAATGGCATTCTATGACGTTCTCGGCAAAGAACCTTTTTGAGATCTACATGATTGATTTGCTGATCAGGCTGTCTGTTAGACTATGAGCCAATCAAGGTAAGCCCTCCCCCACATTCCTCCCAGTGTCATGTGATCCTGCATCTTCTTCCCCGCTCATTGTTTTGCCCGCCCATAATCACAGTAAAATGGCTCTAGCGCCATTTTTTTTATCATTCGTCCTAAACAGATCAAAAATCTTTGTGTTCGTTTATATATATTATTTCCTTAAAAATCAGTTCTTGCATTGGACACATTCTCACTGATACGCCATAATAGATAATACATAAGGTAATATTCGAGAAAGTTACCGTTAGAGATGAGCGAATAATCCAAAATTCGCTTCAGCGAATGTTCGACGAATTTCTGACAAGATTCATTCTTAATACGAAGTAGACCGTGGCGTACAGTCTTAAGAGGCAGTCCATATGAGGTAGAAAAGTAAGGTGCTCACTGCTACACCGTACAATAAGTGCATAATAGGACACATTGCAGTACCGGAAAAAGAATACACACAATGGGCTAAAGTGCTTGAAATAGTGTAGCTAAAATGCAGCAAAGACATAAGTATGCAAACATTTTAGTGCAATCAATTTCACATTTGCAAGCATAAAAGGCTCAGATATACGTTTTCAATTGTAATCCACATGAGTAGAGATGAGCGAGTAGTGTTCGATCGAGCCGGTATTCGATCGAATACTACGCTATTCTGCATACTCGATTTCAATCGAGTATAACGGCGATGGCGCACTTAGAATTCGTTTCCCCTCCCACCTTCCCTGGCGCTCTTTTTCCACCAATCACCATGCAGGGGGGGTATGACAGGCACGCTGAGCACGCTGGCAGCGCGAAAACGGCGTCTACATGTATTGGCTGGAAAAACCATGTGACCTCGAATATTAAAAACTCAGCTCTTCCTGCTCGTACGCATATGCTGCGTGAACTTAGTCAGGGACAGAGGCTGGAGAAGGGAGAGACAGGTTTTAGCTGTTGGACAGGCAGGAGCGTGATTAAAAGCCCTTATCAGGGCTACTACAGTGGACTTCAGTGATAGCTTACTACAATATAGACTTTACAGAGAACGGCTGCTGTATTCAGGATAGCTGCTGGAGTAGGGACAGAGAGAGGCATTAGTGGTGTATTAGGTGCTCTGCTACATACCAAACTATATTTGGCACTACTGCTGTGTACCTTGAAAAATACAATATATAGGTTTTATAACTGGCAACTGTACTGTGCGTTCTCTTGCAAAGTAATTTCTCATAACTGGTGTTCATACACACTGTCTGATCACTTAGTACACGGCTGTGTACTTGAAAAATACAATATATAGGCCTTAACTGGCAACAGTACTGTGCGTTCTCTTGCCAAAGTAATTTCTCATAACTGGTGTTCATACCCACCGTCTGTTCAGTTACTACACGGCTGTGTACCTTGAAAAATACAATATATAGGCCTTAACTGGCAACTGTACTGTGCGTTCTCTTGCAAAGTAATTTCTCATAACTGGTGTTCATACCCACCGTCTGTTCAGTTACTACACGGCTGTGTACCTTGAAAAATACAATCTATAGGCCTTAACTGGCAACTGTACTGTGCGTTCTCTGCAAAGTAATTTCTCATAACTGGTGTTCATACCCACCGTCTGTTCAGTTACTACACGGCTGTGTACCTTGAAAAATACAATATATAGGCCTTAACTAGGCAACTGTACTGTGCGTTCTCTTGCAAAGTAATTTCTCATAACTGGTGTTCATACCCACCGTCTGTTCAGTTACTACACGGCTGTGTACCTTGAAAAATACAATCATATAGGCCTTAACTGGCAACAGTACTGTGCGTTCTCTTGCAAAGTAATTTCTCATAACTGGTGTTCATACCCACCGTCTGTTCAGTTACTACACGGCTGTGTACCTTGAAAAATACAATCTATAGGCCTTAACTGGCAACTGTACTGTGCGTTCTCTTGCAAAGTAATTTCTCATAACTGGTGTTCATACCCACCGTCTGTTCAGTTACTACACGGCTGTGTACCTTGAAAAATACAATCTATAGGCCTTAACTGGCAACTGTACTGTGCGTTCTCTTTGCAAAGTAATTCTCATAACTGGTGTTTCATACCCACCGTCTGTTCAGTTACTACACGGCTGTGTACCTTGAAAAAATACAATCTATAGGCCTTAACTGGCAACTGTACTGTGCGTTCTCTTGCAAAGTAATTTCTCATAACTGGTGTTTCATACCCACCGTCTGTTCAGTTACTACACGGCTGTGTACCTTGAAAAATACAATATATAGGCCTTAACTGGCAACTGTACTGTGCGTTCTCTTGCAAAGTAATTTCTCATAAACTGGTGTTCATACCCACCGTCTGTTCAGTTACTACACGGCTGTGTACCTTGAAAAATACAATCTATAGGCCTTTAACTGGCAAACTGTACTGTGCGTTCTCTTGCAAAGTAATTTCTCATAACTGGTGTTCATACCCACCGTCTGTTCAGTTACTACACGGCTGTGTACCTTGAAAAATACAATATATAGGCCTTAACTGGCAACTGTACTGTGCGTTCTCTTGCAAGTAATTTCTCATAACTGGTGTTCATACCCACCGTCTGTTCAGTTACTACACGGCTGTGTACCTTGAAAAATTACAATCTATAGGCCTTAACTGGCAACTGTACTGTGCGTTCTCTTGCAAAGTAATTTCTCATAACTGGTGTTCATACCCACCGTCTGTTTCAGTTACTACACGGCTGTGTACCTTGAAAATACAATATATAGGCCTTAACTGGCAACTGTACTGTGCGTTCTCTTGCAAAGTAATTTCTCATAACTGGTGTTCATACCCACCGTCTGTTCAGTTACTACACGGCTGTGTACCTTGAAAAAATACAATATATAGGCCTTAACTGGCAACGTACTGTGCGTTCTCTTGCAAAGTAATTTCTCATAACTGGTGTTCATACCCACCGTCTGTTCAGTTACTACACGGCTGTGTACCTTGAAAAATTACAATATATAGGCCTTAACTGGCAACTGTACTGTGCGTTCTCTTGCAAAGGTAATTCTCATAACTGGTGTTTCATTACCCACCGTCTGTTCAGTTACTACACGGCTGTGTACCTTGAAAAATACAATATATAGGCCTTAACTTGGCAACTGTACTGTGCGTTCTCTTGCCAAAGTAATTTCTCATAACTGGTGTTCATACCCACCGTTCTGTTCAGTTACTACACGGCTGTGTACCTTGAAAAATACAATATATAGGCCTTAACTGGGCAACTGTACTGTGCGTTCTCTTGCAAAGTAATTTCTCATAACTGGTGTTCATACCCACCGTCTGTTCAGTTACTACACGGCTGTGTACCTTGAAAAAATACAATCTATAGCCTTAAACTGCAACTGTACTGTGCGTTCTCTTGCAAGTAATTTCTCATAACTGGTGTTCATACCCCACCGTCTGTTCAGTTACTACACGGCTGTGTACCTTGAAAAATACAATATATAGGCCTTAACTGGCAACTGTACTGTGCGTTCTCTTGCAAAGTAATTTCTCATAACTGGTGTTCATACCCACCGTTCTGTTCAGTTACTACACGGCTGTGTACCTTGAAAAATTACAATATATAGGCCTTAACTGGCAACTGTACTGTGCGTTCTCTTGCAAAGTAATTTCTCATAACTGGTGTTCATACCCCACCGTCTGTTCAGTTACTACACGGCTGTGTACCTTGAAAAATACAATATATAGGCCTTAACTGGCACTGTACTGTGCGTTCTCTTGCAAAGTAATTTCTCATAACTGGTGTTTCATACCCACCGTCTGTTCAGTTACTACACGGCTGTGTACCTTGAAAAATACAATATATAGGCCTTAACTGGCAACTGTACTGTGCGTTCTCTTGCAAAGTAATTTTCTCATAACTGGTGTTCATACCCACCGTCTGTTCAGTTACTACACGGCTGTGTACCTTGAAAAATACAATATATAGGCCTTAACTGGCAACTGTACTGTGCGTTCTCTTGCAAAGTAATTTCTCATAACTGGTGTTCATACCCACCGTCTGTTCAGTTACTACACGGCTGTGTACCTTGAAAAATACAATCTATAGGCCTTAACTGGCAACTGTACTGTGCGTTCTCTTGCAAAGTAATTTCTCATAACTGGTGTTCATACCCACCGTCTGTTCAGTTACTACACGGCTGTGTACCTTGAAAAATACAATATATAGGCCTTAACTGGCAACTGTACTGTGCGTTCTCTTGCAAAGTAATTTCTCATAACTGGTGTTTTATACCCACCGTCTGTTCAGTTACTACACGGCTGTGTACCTTGAAAAATACAATATATAGGCCTTAACTGGCAACTGTACTGTGCGTTCTCTTGCAAAGTAATTTCTCATAACTGGTGTTCATACACACCGTCTGATCACTTA
>ONZH01017467.1:0-17330 GCA_900303285.1 Rhinella marina
AAAAATTCTTCTAACGCGAGGGTCACGGGATAGGCAGCCTAACATGAAGTCTGCCATGTGCGCCAGAGTCCCAACACGCAAGAATTCCCCTCTCCTCACTGGCCTGACTCTCCATTTCCTCCTCCCTCCTCCTCCAAGTCCTCCTCTTCAGCCCATACACGCTCAAGAGTTAAGGACTGAGCACTGGTACCTCTACTGTCTCGCGACATTTCTCCTCCTCTCCTTCTCACCTCATCCCCCTCCTCGATAGGCGCTGATAAACAGACCGGGAGGTGCTCTGGCATCAAGCGATGTTATCTTCCTCCACCCGTCTCTTGTGACAAGCGCAAAGCATCCGACTTGATGCTGAGCAGTGAGTTTTTCAACAGGCAAAGCAGCGGGATGGGTGAGGGCTGATAATGGCGGCATCACCGCTGACCATCTGTGTTGACTCCTCAATAGTTGCTCAACACCTGGCAGATATAAGACATCCACGTCCACATCCTCATTGTAGACTTGAGGAATCTGAGAGACCTGACTACCAGTTCTGGTGGAAGATGACATCTGGCAGTCTACAATCGCTCTGCGCTGCTGGTAAACTCTGGATAACATGTTTAATGTGGAATTCCATCTCGTGGGCACGTCGCACAACAGTCGTGAGCGGGCAGTTGTAGGCAGCGCTGCGCTGCCCTGAGAGTGGCAGCATCTGTGGTCGACTTGCAGAAATGCGCACAGATGCGGAGCACCTAGGTGAGCAAATCAGACAGATTGGGGTATGTCTTGAGGAACCGCTGAACTATGAGATTGAACACGTGGGCCAGGCATGGCACATGTGTCAGTCTGCCGAGTTGCAGAGCCGCCACCAGGTTACGCCCGTTGTCACACACAACCATGCCTGGCTTTAGGTTCAGCGGTGCCAGCCACACATCGGTCTGCGCCGTGATGCCCTTTAACAGCTCTTGGGCGGTGTGCCTTTTGGCACCTAAGCTCAGCAGTTTGAGCACCGCCTGCTTGCGCTTACCCACGGCACTGCTGCTGCGCCAAGAGCTTCCGACTGAAGGCGCCGTGCCCACGGATGGTAATTCGGTGGAGGAGGAGGAGAAGTCAGAGGAGGAGGAGGCATAGTACGTCTGAGAGACCGTGACCGAGGTAGGCCCCGCAATCCTCGGTGTGGGCAGTACATGAGCGGCCCCAGGGTCATTCTTGGTCGCAGCCTCCACCAAGTTAACCCAATGTGCCGTCAGTGATATATAGTGTCCCTGCCCGGCAGCACTTGTCCACATGTCCGTGGTTAGGTGGACCTTCTCAGAAACAGCGTTGGTCAGGGCATGGATGATGTTCTGTGACACGTGCTGGTGTAGGGCTGGGATGGCACATCGGGAAAAATAGTGGCGGCTGGGGACGGAATACCGAGGGGCAGTCACTGCCATGAGATTTTGAAAGGCCTCGGTCTCTACCAGCCTATAGGGCAGCATCTCCAGGCTAAGCAATTTGGAGATGTGGACGTTGAGGGCTTGGGCATGTGGGTGGGTGGAACTGTATTTCCTCTTGCGCTCCAGCGTCTGCTGTAAAGACAGCTGAACGCTGTGCTGGGACACGTTGGTGGACACTGTGGAGGATCGTGGGGGCGAAGGTGTGGTTTTCCGGCGGGAGGCGCTCGTGCCGGGGTCCTGGGCAGGGGGTTGACTAGCAGAGGCAGCGAGTGATGCAGGGGGTTGACTAGCAGAGGCAGCGAGTGACACAGGGGAAGGAGCAGTGGTGTGACCCGCAGGAGGTGGTGAACGGCCTTGGTTCCATTGAGTGGGGTGTTTAGCACTCATATGCCTGCGCATGCTGGTGGTGGTTAGGCTAGTAGTGGTGCCACCCCTGCTGATCCTGGCGTGGCACAGGTTGCACACCACAGTCCGTCGGTCATCCTCACTTTCTTTAAAGAACCTCCAGACTTGCGAACATCTAGGCCTCGCCACGGGAGTTTCACTACGTGAAACAGTTGGTGCTGATGCACCAGCTCTGGCCCTGCTTCTCCCTCTGGCCACACCACTGCCTCTTACAACCTGTTCTGGTGCAGCACTCGCCTCCGCCTCAGAAGCACTGTCTTCACTCGGCATATCAACCCTGCTTGGGTCAGTCACCTCGTCATCCTCCGATTCCTCAGTCTGTTCCCCCCTCGGAATTCCTCCCCTAACAACAACTTCACCACTGTCTGACAACCGTGTCTCCTCATCGTCCGACACCTCTTTACAAACTTCTTCCACTAAGTCAACATTGTCATCATCATCACCCACAGACTGCGACAGTTGGAAAACTTGGGCATCGGGAATGAGGTCAGCAGCAACCTGAGAAGTGGTTTGTGACTCTGGGAAGGGTCCAGAAAACAGTTCTTGAGAGTATGCCGGATCGCATTCCAAATTTTCCTGGGAGGGGGCAGACTGGGGGGAAGGAGGTTGAGGTGGAGGAGCCATAGGAGTGCTCCCTGGTATAACGTGGGTGGACTGCGTGGAAGACTGACTGGTGGACAAATTACTTGAAGCATTGTCCGCAATCCACGAGATCAGCTGTTCGCACTGTTGTGGTTTCAACAGTCCTCTACCACGTGTCCCTGTAAGTTGAGACATGAAGCTAGGGAGTGTAGCTCTGTGGAATTCCCCTGCTGCCTCATCAGCAGGTACTGTCTCACCCTGCCCAGGACCACGGCCTCTGCCCCCTGCAGTAATTGAATGCCCACGCCCACGCCCTCGTCCTCGACCCTTAGCCCTGGGGTTCAACATTTTTTGTATATAAGTGTATGATATAAAAAATAAAATTAAATTAAACGGGCCTGGTGTACTGAAACCCACAAACTTGTTCAGTCTGGTAGAATTAAGTGACGTACAGAAAGTGTCACCTGGACAGTATATACGGATCGGAGCGAGTGTGCTGAACTGTGACACACAGAAAGGTTACACGCAGCTGAGTAAAATGGATTTGTATCACTGAGCTAAAACAACTGAAAAACTTTTTTTTTTTTTATATTTTGTTTTTTATATATTTTTTTTAATTTTGTTTTTTTGGGAACGTGACATGCAGGAACTATCGTAGAATTCACTGACACCCTGTTAACGGTGGCTATTTAGACTGCGACCCAGACAAATGTTGCACAGAGAGTTTTCTGGATCAATCTGTAGATGATATTGGTAGCAAATGACTTGGTTGCATTCTGTGACGTACAGAAAGTGTCACCTGGACAGTATATACTGATCGGAGCGAGTGTGCTGAACTGTGACACACAGAAAGGTTACACGCAGCTGAGTAAAATGGATTTGTATCACTGAGCTAAAACAACTGAAAAACTTTTTTTTTTTTATATTTTGTTTTTTATATATTTTTTTTAATTTTGTTTTTTTGGGAACGTGACATGCAGGAACTATCGTAGAATTCACTGACACCCTGTTAACGGTGGCTATTTAGACTGCGACCCAGACAAATGTCGCACAGAGAGTTTTCTGGATCAAGCTGTAGATGATATTGGTAGCAAATGACTTGGTTGTATTCTGTGACGTACAGAAAGTGTCGCCTGGACAGTATATACGGAGCGTAGCGAGTGTGCTGAACTGTGACACATAGAAAGGTTACACGCAGCTGAGTAAAATGGATTTGTATCATTGAGCTAAAACAACTGAAAAACTTATTTTTTTTTATATTTTGTTTTTTATATTTTTTTTTTATTTTTTATTTTTGGGAACGTGACGTGCAGGAACTATCGTAGAACTGACTGACACCCTGTTAACGGTGGCTATTTATACTGCGACCCAGACAAATGTTGCACAGAGAGTATTCTGGATCAAGCTGTAGATGATATTGGTAGCAAATGACTTGGTTGTATTCTGTGACGTACAGAAAGTGTCACCTGGACAGTATATACGGATCGGAGCGAGTGTGCTGAACTGTGACACACAGAAAGGTTACACCCAGCTGAGTAAAATGGATTTGTATCACTGAGCTAATACAACTGAAAAACGTATTTTTTTTTATATTTTGTTTTTTATATTTTTTTTTTAATTTTGTTTTTTTTGGGAATGTGACGTGCAGGAACTATGGTAGAACTGACTGACACCCTGTTAACGGTGGCTATTTAGACTGCAACCCAGACAAATGTCGCACACAGAGTTTTCTGGATCAAGCTGTAGATGTTATTGGTAGCAAATTACTTGGTTGTATTCTCTGACGTACAGAAAGCGTCACCTGGACAGTATATACGGATCGGAGCGAGTGTGCTGAACTGTGACACACAGAAAGGTTACACGCAGCTGACTAAAATGGATTTGTGTCACTGAGCTAAAACAACTGAAAAACTAATTTTTTTTTAAATTTTGTTTTTTTGGGAACGTGACGTGCAGAAACTATGGTAGAACTGACTGACACCCTGTTAACGGTGGCTATTTAGACTGCGACCCAGACAAATGTCGCACAGAGAGTTTTCTGGATCAAGCTGTATACGTTATTGGTAGCAAATGACTTGGTTGTATTCTGTGACGTACAGAAAGTGTCACCTGGACAGTATATATGGATTGGAGTGAGTGTGCTGAACTGTGACACACAGAATGGTTCCACACTGCTGTGTGCAATGGATTTGTATCACTGAGATAGAACAATAAAAAAAAGCAGGGTTAGATATGGCGATAGCTGCACTACTAGTGCCAGCCAGCCAAGCCAGGAGACAAAAAAATAATTTCTTCTAGCCCTTAGAAGGGCTGTTGGGTTCTTTGTGGGTGATTCCTGCCTAACAGAGAACTAAATTCAGGCCCTAACACTGTCCCTGAAAGGCAGCAGCTCTATCCCTAACGACATCCAGACGGCATCTGAGCCGAGCACCGCGGCCAGTCACTAGTATATTCCAGGGTCACCTGATCAGGCCAGCCAACCCCTGCTATCGACATCTAAGGGCCCCACGTGATGCTGGGTGTACCGCAGAGTCTCCTGGCTTGTGATTGGCTGTGTTTATAGGCGCCAAAAAAGCACGATGCGGAAGTTGCCATTTCCTCGAGTATGGCGAGATACTCGTCCGAGCAGCGAGCACTTACGAGTACCCTAATACTCGAACGAGCACCAAGCTCGGACGCGTATGCTCGCTCATCTCTAGTCATCACCTCAACACATTTTGACATAACATGGACACACACACTCCTTCAAGTAATATGATTTTACTAATAAACATACTTTGAAAAGTATTAACATTTCAATGAGGTATTAGAAGGTTTTTAGGTCCATATTTCAAATAGATTAATGATCTTTTTAAAACGATGGTTTTAAAAGTACTCTTTTCAAAGCATCTTTAGGAATTATCTTTACATTTATTTGTTTTATGGCCCCAAACCTCAGCCCGCAAGCCCACGTCAAGGGTCATCATTCTCTTGCGAGTCCCTACACTCAACTATAACATAAATGTCAGTAGCCATCTTTAAAAAAAATAAAAAACTTCCGAGGCCAGAAGAAATCAAAACCTGCCATGAATCGTCACCATCTGCCATGGCAAGGCCCCCTCTGGGTTGATAAAGAAGTCTGCATAGAGTTCCCGAACTGCCATGCCTGCAGTCCCCGGTCATCTATGCAGGGTCAGATCCAAACCCACACCTGATGATTTAGGAAATTGGTTCTTGTCAATAGAAGAGGGTGCCTTGTGAATCTGGTTGAAGTTGTGTAGAACTACACAAGCTTGAACCACCAGGGTAGCATTTTCCGGATCCATCTGTATGGATGACATAAACACCCTCCACTTGCTAGAGAGTATTCCGAATGCGCTCTCAACATATCGACGGGCACGAGTCAATCGGTAGTTGAAAATACGCCTCCTGACATCCAAACCTCGCTTTGGGAAGGTCCGCATAACATGGGGAGTCAATGCAAACCCTTCATCCGCCACAATAACAAATGGAGCCAGCGGACCAGCATATCTGGGCAGTCTTCTGGACTCGGGCAGGGAAAGCTGGTTGGCACGAAGCCACTCACCCATTCTAGTAGCACTAAAAATGCGAGTATCTGATGTGCTTTCATAGGCCCCAATATCAACCATTATAAACTCGTAGTTACTGTCAGCCAAAGGCAAAAGCACTACTGAAAAAATATTGTTTATAATTGAAGAATCGGGTCCCTGAGTGAGGAGGTTTCTTAATACGAATGTGCTTGCCATCCATTCTCCCTATGCAGTTTGGAAACTGCACAGAAAGATGAAAGCCCTCAGTTATTCGAAGCCAATCCTCTGCCTTGGGCTGTGGCATCGCCACCTCTCGGAGTCGATGCCAGATGACATGGCAAGTGTGACGCACAATCCGAGAAAACGTTGAGGTTCCCAAATGAAACTCAAAATGCAGGGATGCAAATGAGTTCCTAGTAGCCAAGAATCTGTGGAAATATAAAAACAAAGGTCACATACTTCAGTTACAAAGGGTTTATGTCATCAAGAACATGGTTCTTAAAATGGTTGGTTGTAGACATGTGTGAAAGTTTATATGCCTTTTTGCAACTAAATTTGCCCATAAAAATTGTCGTACACAGTAACACACACCCAGCAATGGGGGTATGGGCCCTACTCCTACAGGCTTTGTTATGCCTACTGTGATCACACCATTTTCATGCAGAATGTATGGCCAATGCAGAATGATGTGAACATAATTAGCATGATGATGGCATGGCCCGAGAAAAAGATAAAAATCTTTGCAAATAACACTACCTTTTTAAATTTGCATCTCATTTGGCTGTTATACAAATTCAAAATGGGAATGAACAATCGCAAAAAAAAAAAGGGACAAAGACTGTTAACTTCAGCTGACACATGTGTAACATCAGCCAGTTTAAGAACCATGTTGCTAATGACAAAAGCAGTGGACATTACTGTTAGCAATTAAAAACATATTGCTTACCTCAGCGTGATTATGAGCCTTTTCTCAGGAGTAATGCTGCGCCTCATCTTGGTGTCCTGGAAGCTGAGGACAGTACGTAGAGACGACAGCAGTCGATCAAAGGTGGACACTGACATCCGACAGAAACCAAAGAACTTCTCTGGATGCTGATGAAGATCAGTGTAGAGGGTATTGAAGTGGCCTTTCCTGTACCGTTGGAAAACAATGGGATGGACCCAAAGTCGCCTCATTCTCTGCGGTTCCTCGTCCAACAGAAGTGAATGCTGTCCGCATCGCCGAGAGAAAAGCCAGTGCAGTAGGGCCTCATCCTCAAAGTCATCTGCCATGGTTAAACCAAGACCCAAAAGCAAGAATCCAATGTCAGCAAAGGCAAGGAATCCACAAAAACTCTGTAGCCTGGAAACTCTGCTGAAAATGGCCACCAAACACTCAGATGACCAGCATATATACCTGTATCCTGGGTGTGGATAGTTAATTCACACAATTTTCTCCTTCCATTTTTTTTTTGAGGACTGCGGACACACCGAAACACAATGTCCATAATTTGCGGACATACGGAACGGATGCGGAAACACAATGGAGAAAAAAAACGGAAAGACGGATCCGCAATTTGCGGACCGCAAAACACATACGGTCGTGTGCATGTAGCCTTAACAGCAAGAAATTTCAAAGACTTTCTTTATATTTATAGATCTCCTCTTTTGGTATACAGTATACAGCACCTTGCAGTTTTTTTATGTGAAGTTTGTCAGATCTGGACATTCTGTAAAGTTCCACGCTACAAAGTAAACATCTTTAAAACTCTTTGTTGAAATGTGTCGAACACACAATTTTCACTATGTCAGCTCCTGTCTCCTTGCAACATATTCACTCAAAAAAGGTACTGCTTATCAAAGTCTCCAGACTTCAAACTTTCTATTAACAGGAATAACTCAACTAGAAAAAAGTACTTTTCATTGAATAATCCTTTTCCTCCTTTATTTCAGCAGCAAACCATTAAACTTAGGTTGATATAATAATCTTTATCTGTAACTCAGTAGAAACATTATTTGTTTGACATTACTTAGTGCTAAAATGTTTCCAGGATATAGACATCAAAATGACACAGCAATTTCAACTTGAAATGGACACTAGTAATAGAAAACTGTCGAAGTGTCAACAGTTTTACAAAAAATTTAAAACACAAAATATTTGTGGTGTGAAGAGCTTAGAATTTTTTTTATTTCCATTGCACATACGTTTTGCTGCAATAACATTTCCAACAATGTATACAACATACGTTAAACACAATCATACAATGTAATGGTGCTGCCACAAGTTCAGATTTTTCTATTTATTCATTTTACTATACTCCCTTATATAACAATGACATATTCCACAGCGCTTCACAGACATTAGCATCACTTGGTGTCCAAAGGGGCTCACAATCTAAGGTCCCTACCAGTATGTCTTTATTCAGTTTTTGAAGCAAAAATCATGTGTGGATCATAAGAAGGTATAAAAGATAGATACCATTTTACCTGTTTACTTGAACCCACTCCTGGTTTTGGCTTCAAAAACTATATAAAAAAAACTGAATATGTAGCAGCACCCTAGGGGGGCAATTTGTTTTGATTAGGTTTGATAAACCTTGAATAGCTGTCAGCTGAATGCTTATTCTGCCAATAGCTATTACCCGTGGATGCCCCATATGTTCTGAATAGGAAAAGGGTAGTATCTTGCTGCCAAACACATCTGTAGGAGCATTATCTGCCCTAAGAACTAAAGAATCAGGTATATAAAATTAAACATTTCCCTTTTTTTTATCCCATCATTTGATGGGAGAGTCGGGTCATTCCCATAGTCGACCAGCCGCACTGAAATTGGTTGGGTTCAGCTGACATTAATTTATGGTGTTTTATTATGTGTAGTTAGGATCTAGTTATATTATCCTCTAATTAAAACAGCTTTAGCTTGAGTGCAAATTAAAAATGGAGGTATCCACACTCCTGTACTGAATATACAATACTAAAACAAAGTCAGTACATCCAATAAAATGAATAAATGCACACGTGCATGAATGACAAAATTGAGTTTTGTCTGAGACTATATATGTGTCACGCTCTGGTGTGGAGGGTATAGCCATACAAAGCGTAAGAGGGAAGGGAAAAGACCAGACAAGGGAAATGGTCACCTCCTGCAGGAATCCCTGAAACTAGGCCCTGGCTGACTACCAGTATGAACAGGCCTTAGTGGTAGGAGAGTTCATACACAGGAACCTAATAACAAACTGACCCTGTACAACCCTGCAGCTAGTGACAGGAGAAAGAGTAAACCTGTTCCTCCAAAAGGACGGATGAACAGGAAACTCCAAAAGGCAAAACCAAAACAGGGAAAAGTAGGATAAACACAATAGGGAAAATGACATTTATCTTAATGCAGATATTGCAGCAATTGGATCTCATCCGAGATCCACTCCAAACACAATGACAGCAGAAAGTATAAACCACAAGGAATACTGGGAGAGGAAGGGGTAAATAGGGGAAATATAATTACCACACCCACAACAGCTGAGGGGAAGGGGTGTGGTAAACAGCAACCAAACCAAGAGGAAAACATGTCAAATTATGTCACTTTTGAAAGTCTAACCGAACGCCTGGAACCTGACGCAAGTACGTTCGTGACATTACCACCCCTATTACGGGTAACCTCCGGGCACCCAGGACCAACTTTATCAGGATGAGACCTGTGAAAAGCTTTAACCAAACGACTGGCATTCATGTCAGATGCCGGTACCCATGTCCTCTCCTCTGGTCCATAACCCTTCTAATGAACAAGATATTGAAGAGTCCCACTGAGAACTCGAGAATCAATGATCTTGACAATCTGGAATTCCAAATTACCATCCACCAAGACAGGCACGGGTGGCAAGGGAGATGGCTCCAGAGGTTCAACATATCTCCAACAAAGATCTGTGAAACACATTATGGATTTTCAGAGCCTGAGGAAGTTCAAGACGAAATGCTACAGGATTAATAATGGCAGTGATCTTATATGGGCCAATAAATCTTGGACCCAACTTCCAAGAAAGAACTTTCAACTTAATATTCCAAGTAGACAGCCACACAGAATCACTCACATTTAGGCCCGGACCATTCATACGTTTCCTGTCAGCCACACGTTTGTACTTGTGACTTTATCAAGTTATTTTGAATTTTCCGCCATATAGATGACAATGATGACGAAAAACGTTCTTCCTCAGGAATACCAGAAGTATCAGAACCAGAAAATGTGCCAAACTGCGGGTGGAAGCCATATACACCAAAAAATGGTGACTTACTAGTGGAGTCCTGTCTGCCATTATTTATGGCAAACTCTGCCAGAGACAAAAACGAGGACCACTCCTCCTGGTTCTCAGAGACAAAACATCTCAAGTAAGTCTCCAGACTCTGATTGGTACGCTCAGTCTGTCCATTCGTCTGGGGTGAAAGGCAGAGGAAAAAGACAGTTGTACCCCAAGCCGAGTACAGAATGCCTTAAAGAATCTGGACACAAACTGAGTCCCACGATCAGAGACCACGTCAGTGGGAATGCCATGAAGTTTCACAATGTTGTCAACAAACACTTGTGCAAGAGTTTTAGCATTGGGGAGTCCGGGTAACGCAATAAAGTGCGCCATTTTACTAAAACGATCTACAACCACCAGAATAACTGTCTTACCAGACAAATCAGGCAGATCAGTGATGAAGTCCATGGGTAAGTGAGTCCATGGTCTGGACGGGATGGGAAATGGAAATAGGGGTCCAGAAGGTCGAGTATGTGTCACCTTAGTGCGTGCACAGACACTACAGGCCGACAAATAGTCCTCAACACACTTACGCAGCCCCGGCCACCAGAATCTATGAGAGGTACGGTCGACGGTGGATTTACTCCCAGGGTGTCCCACAAGCACCGAAAAATGATTTTCCTCAAACACCTTATGACGCAAATCAGAAAGAACAAACAACTTCCCAGGAGGGCAAGAATCCGGCGCATCTCCCTGGGCCTCAAACACCTTAGCCTCAAGATCAGGGTAAAAAGCAGATATCACCACTCCTTCAGACAGTATAGAGCTCGGATCTTCAAAATCACCACCTCCAGTAAAACTACGTGACAAGGCATCCGCCTTGACATTCTTAATCCCAGGACGATATGTGACAATGAAATTGAATCTGGCGAAGAACAAAGACCATCTGGCCTGCCTCGGATTAAGTCATTTAGCCGACTCCAGGTAAGCCAGATTTTTGTGATCAGTGAATACAGTGATTGGGTGAATCGCCCCTTCCAACCAATGACGCCATTCCTCAAAAGCCAACTTAATGGCCAGTAACTCTCTGTTACCCACATCATAATTTCTCTCCGCCGCAGAGAGTTTTTTCGAGAAAAAAAAAGCACATGGGCGCCATTTACCAGTGACGGGCCCTGTGATAAACCTGCTCCTACCCCCACCTCGGATGCGTCAACCTCAACAATGAAAGGTTGTGACACATCTGGCTGCACCAATATAGGGGCAGAAGAGAATCACTCCTTCACAGCGGAGAAGGCTTGCAACACTGCATCAGACCACACTGAGACATCCGTCCCTTTCTTAGTCATGTCAGTTAAGGGTTTAACTATTGTTGAATAGTTCTTAATAGAGATGAGCGAGTAGTGTTCGATCGAGCCGGTATTCGATCGAATACTACGCTATTCGGCATACTCGATTTCAATCGAGTATAACGGCGATGGCGCACTTAGAATTTGTTTCCCCTCCCACCTTCCCTGGCGCTCTTTTTCCACCAATCACCATGCAGGGGGGGTATGACAGGCCCGCGGAGCACGCTGGCAGCGCGAAAACGGCGTCTACATGGATTGGCTGGAAAAACCACGTGACCTCGAATATTAAAAACTCAGCTCTTCCTGCTCGTTCGCATATGCTGCGTGAACTTAGTCAGGGACAGAGGCTGGAGAAGGGAGAGATAGGTTTTAGCTGTTGGACAGGCAGGAGCGTGATTAAAAGCCCTTATCAGGGCTACTATAGTGCAGTACAGTGATAGCTTTACTACCATATACACTCTGCAGAGAACGGCTGCTGTATTCAGGGATAGCTGCTGGAGTAGGGACAGAGAGAGGCGTTAGTGGTGTATTAGGTGCTCTGCTACATACCAAACTATATTTGGCACTACTGTTCTGCATTCTTTTTGGCCGCAAAACCCTGTTATATACCTAGTGTGTATATGCACCATCTGATCTTCTGACAGTATACGGCTGTGTACTTTTTTTTTTTTTTAAATACAGTTTATTTGGCTCTAGTGTTCTGGGTTCTGTGTGCCTGCAATACCCTTTTTGTATACCAGGTGTAAATACCCACCGTCTGACCTGTTAGTACACGGCTGTGTACCTAGAAATAAAAAAAAAAGGCCTTTTCTTTGTCTACTGTACTGAGCATTCTGCGTGCTTGCAAAATTATTTTATATACGTGGTGTTAATACCCACCGTCTGACCTGTTAGTACACGGCTGTGTACCTAGAAATATAAAAAAAAAGGCTTTTTCTTTGTCTACTATACTGAGCGTTCTGCGTGCTTGCAAAATTATTTTGTATACGTGGTGTTAATACACACCGTCTGACCTGTTAGTACACGGCTGTGTACCTAGAAATATAAAAAAAAGGCCTTTTCTTTGTCTACTGTACTGTGCGTTCTGCGTGCTTGCAAAACTATTTTATATATGTGGTGTTAATACACACCGTCTGACCTGTTAGTACACGGCTGTGTACCTAGAAATATAAAAAAAAGGCCTTTTCTTTGTCTACTATACTGTGCGTTCTGCGTGCTTGCAAAAGTATTTTATATACGTGGTGTAAATACACACCGTCTGACCTGTTAGTACACGGCTATGTACCTAGAAATAAAAAAAAGGCCTTTTCTTTGTCTACTGTACTGAGCGTTCTGCGTGCTTGCAAAATTATTTTATATACGTGGTGTTAATACACACCGTCTGACCTGTTAGTACACGGCTGTGTACCTAGAAATATATAAAAAAAAGGCCTTTTCTTTGTCTACTGTACTGTGCGTTCTGCGTGCTTGCAAAAGTATTTTATGTACGTGGTGTTAATACACACCGTCTGACCTGTTAGTACACAGCTGTGTACCTAGAAATATTAAAAAACTAGGCCTTTTCTTTGGCACCTGTACTGTGCGTTCTGCGTGCTTGCAAAAGTATTTTATATACGTGGTGTTAATACACACCGTCTGACCTGTTAGTACACGGCTGTGTACCTAGAAATGTTAAAAAACTAGGCCTTTTCTTTGGCACCTGTACTGTGCGTTCTGCATGCTTGCAAAAGTATTTTATATACGTGGTGTTAATACACACCGTCTGACCTGTTAGTACACGGCTGTGTACCTAGAAATAAAAAAAAAGGCCTTTTCTTTGTCTACTGTACTGAGCGTTCTGCGTGCTTGCAAAAGTATTTTACATACGTGGTGTAAATACCCACCGTCTGACCTGTTAGTACACGGCTGTGTACCTAGAAATAATAAAAAAAAAAAAGGCCTTTTCTTTGTCTACTGTACTGAGTGTTCTGCGTTCTTGCAAAATTATTTTATATACGTGGTGTTAATACCCACCGTCTGACCTGTTAGTACACGGCTGTGTACCTAGAAATATAAAAAAAAAGGCCTTTTCTTTGTCTACTATACTGAGCGTTCTGCGTGCTTGCAAAATTATTTTGTATACGTGGTGTTAATACACACCGTCTGACCTGTTAGTACACGGCTGTGTACCTAGAAATATAAAAAAAAAAGGCCTTTTCTTTGTCTACTGTACTGTGCGTTCTGCGTGCTTGCAAAAGTATTTTATATACGTGGTGTTAATACACACCGTCTGACCTGTTAGTACACGGCTGTATACCTAGAAATATAAAAAAAAAAAAGGCCTTTTCTTTGTCTACTATACTGTGCGTTCTGCGTGCTTGCAAAAGTATTTTATATACGTGGTGTAAATACACACCGTCTGACCTGTTAGTACACGGCTATGTACCTAGAAATAAAAAAAAAAGGCCTTTTCTTTGTCTACTGTACTGAGCGTTCTGCGTGCTTGCAAAATTATTTTATATACGTGGTGTTAATACACACCGTCTGACCTGTTAGTACACGGCTGTGTACCTAGAAATATAAAAAAAAAAGGCCTTTTCTTTGTCTACTGTACTGTGCGTTCTGCGTGCTTGCAAAAGTATTTTATGTACGTGGTGTTAATACACACCGTCTGACCTGTTAGTACACAGCTGTGTACCTAGAAATATTAAAAAACTAGGCCTTTTCTTTGGCACCTGTACTGTGCGTTCTGCGTGCTTGCAAAAGTATTTTATATACGTGGTGTTAATACACACCGTCTGACCTGTTAGTACACGGCTGTGTACCTAGAAATATTAAAAAACTAGGCCTTTTCTTTGGCACCTGTACTGTGCGTTCTGCGTGCTTGCAAAAGTATTTTATATACGTGGTGTTAATACACACCGTCTGACCTGTTAGTACACGGCTGTGTACCTAGAAATATTAAAAAACTAGGCCTTTTCTTTGGCACCTGTACTGTGCGTTCTGCGTGCTTGCAAAAGTATTTTATATACGTGGTGTAAATACCCACCGTCTGACCTGTTAGTACACGGCTGTGTACCTAGAAATAAAAAAAAAAAAGGCCTTTTCTTTGTCTACTGTACTGAGCGTTCTGCGTGCTTGCAAAATTATTTTATATACGTGGTGTTAATACCCACCGTCTGACCTGTTAGTACACGGCTGTGTACCTAGAAATATAAAAAAAAAGGCCTTTTCTTTGGCACCTGTACTGTGCGTTCTGCGTGCTTGCAAAAGTATTTTATATACGTGGTGTTAATACACACCGTCTGACCTGTTAGTACACGGCTGTGTACCTAGAAATATTAAAAAACTAGGCCTTTTCTTTGGCACCTGTACTGTGCGTTCTGCGTGCTTGCAAAAGTATTTTATATACGTTGTGTAAATACCCACCGTCTGACCTGTTAGTACACGGCTGTGTACCTAGAAATAAAAAAAAAGGCCTTTTCTTTGTCTACTGTACTGAGCGTTCTGCGTGCTTGCAAAAGTATTTTATATACGTGGTGTTAATACACACCCTCTGACCTGTTAGTACACGGCTGTGTACCTAGAAATATTAAAAAACTAGGCCTTTTCTTTGGCACCTGTACTGTGCGTTCTGCGTGCTTTCAAAAGTATTTTATATACGTGGTGTTAATACACACCGTCTGACCTGTTAGTACACGGCTGTGTACCTAGAAATAAAAAAAAAAAAGGCCTTTTCTTTGTCTACTGTACTGTGCGTTCTGCGTGCTTGCAAAAGTATTTTATATATGTGGTGTTAATACACACCGTCTGTCCTGTTAGTACACGGCTGTGTACCTAGAAATATTAAAAAACTAGGCCTTTTCTTTGGCACCTGTACTGTGCGTTCTGCGTGCTTGCAAAAGTATTTTATATACGTGGTGTTAATACACACCGTCTGACCTGTTAGTAAACGGCTGTGTACCTAGAAATATTAAAAAACTAGGCCTTTTCTTTGGCACCTGTACTGTGCGTTCTGCGTGCTTGCAAAAGTATTTTATATACGTGGTGTTAATACACACCGTCTGACCTGTTAGTACACGGCTGTGTACCTAGAAATATAAAAAAAGGCCTTTTCTTTGTCTACTATACTGTGCGTTCTGCGTGCTTGCAAAAGTATTTTATATACGTGGTGTAAATACCCACCGTCTGACCTGTTAGTACACGGCTGTGTACCTAGAAATAAAAAAAAAAAGGCCTTTTCTTTGTCTACTGTACTGAGCGTTCTGCGTGCTTGCAAAAGTATTTTATATACGTGGTGTTAATACCCACCGTCTGACCTGTTAGTACACGGCTGTGTACCTAGAAATATAAAAAAAAAGGCCTTTTCTTTGTCTACTATACTGAGCTTTCTGCGTGCTTGCAAAAGTATTTTATATACGTGGTGTTAATACACACCGTCTGACCTGTTAGTACATGGCTGTGTACCTAGAAATATATAAAAAAAAGCCCTTTTCTTTGTCTACTATACTGAGCGTTCTGCGTGCTTGCAAAAGTATTTTATATACGTGGTGTTAATACACACCGTCTGACCTGTTAGTACACGGCTGTGTACCTAGAAATATAAAAAAAAGGCCTTTTCTTTGTCTACTATACTGTGCGTTCTGCGTGCTTGCAAAAGTATTTTATATACGTGGTGTAAATACCCACCGTCTGACCTGTTAGTACACGGCTGTGTACCTAGAAATATTAAAAAACTAGGCCTTTTCTTTGGCACCTGTACTGTGCGTTCTGCGTGCTTGCAAAATTATTTTATATACGTGGTGTTAATACACACCGTCTGACCTGTTAGTACACGGCTGTGTACCTAGAAATATAACAAAAAAAAGGCCTTTTCTTTGTCTACTGTACTGAGCGTTCTGCGTGCTTGCAAAAGTATTTTATATATGTGGTGTTAATACACACCGTCTGAACTGGTAGTATACGGCTTTGAAGGCAAAATATTGTAACAAAAAAAAAAAAATGCGTAGGGCTAGCGGAATCGGACGTGGACGAGGACGGGGGCGCGGAAATGCTGTTGGGGGCCTTGTTGAAGCCAGTGAGGATACAATGCGTGCTGGTGAGGGGCAGCCAGGATCCCACTCATCCAGAATCCCTGCCTTTATGAGACAGTTAAGCAGGGGGCGGGTTACACCGCTGTTGAGGCCTGAGCAGGTTGAACAGGTGGTGCAATGGATAGCCGATAGCGCTTCCACACAGTTGTCCACCAGCCAGTCATCCACACAGTCTCACTCTGACCCTCCTTCCTCCACACCTGGCCAACAGAGTCATCCCACCATTGACCCCTCCCAGGAGCTCTTTTCGGTTCCTTTTTCAGATGTGCCGGAAGAATCCCAGGAGCTAGCAGAGGAATTTGTTTGTAGTGATGCCCAAACACTTGAGTATTCGCCATCTCCTGCTGATGTGGACCCTGAACCAGCATCTGTTATCATGAGCGATGATGATGATGAGACGCAGCTGCCATCAAGGGAGGCTGTTGGAATGTCCAGTGGGCAGGAGGAGGAGCAGAGTGAGGAAGTGGAAGAGGAGGTGGTGGATGACGAAATGACCGACCCCACTTGGCCAGGGGTGATGTCCAGCGGGGAAAGCAGTGGAGAGGTGGTGGTCTGCGCAGCACCGAAAAAGGGAGCAAGAGGCAGAGGGATGTCCACAGGCAGAGGACAGTCCAGACAGAGAAGTAAGGCCACAGCCAGCAGGGCCGAAGCTGTTCCCGGCAGCAGGCAGTCGCGCGAAGCTCCCCCATCGAGGCCTCGTACTTCTGTGGTGTGGAGATTTTTTAATGTTTGTGCGGATGACAAACTGAGCGCGGTTTGCACACTCTGC
>ONZH01017468.1:0-12514 GCA_900303285.1 Rhinella marina
AATTGCTGTATCCAAACCCAATTCTTTAAAAAACTTTGTTAAGAATATTGGCTCTGTCCTACTGTAAAATGTATTTTCAAATATCATGAGACTCACTTCGCCTCGCCTCTACCATGTAGAATAGCGTTGGGATACAGCAATCCGAACCTGATTTGCTCAACCCTAGTCATGACAATTGGTCACGTGATACAAAGGGAGCAGGTCACGTGTTCCCCAGTCAATGGATGTTGATCTCAGTGTGGCAAGTAGAGGAAGAGCCAGCATGGGAGCATTAGACAGCTAACCTAGTGACGAGGACCAGGTAAGCATGATCTCCACTGTGGGCTGGCCACTCTAGGAGGTCTGTCTTACTCTTGTAACAGTGCCCCATACAAGGTGAATACCCCTTATCTCTAAACTGAATACTTACTTAAGCCACATTCCCACAATAAATGGTGCAGAGTTGGTCTGCTCTAGCCTCTGGTCTGCTCTGCCTGTGCCTCGGCTCAGCAGGCGTGATAACATCACTGTGTCATGCTTCACCATTGTATTCAACTGTACTTGTATCCTGTTAAATTTGGGACATGCAGACATGTTAAGCTATATTCACATAGCCCTTCTGCCCTTTGAAGAGCTTTCTTTTGAGGGTGTATTTGTGAATACCAGAAAGTGGTATACAGGCTATACTGTGACCAGTTTGCTGACTTTAATAGGTTAAACAGAGTTCGAAGGATTTATCTTTGGAATTACTTTGACCTACTTTCTGCATGTTTGCGGGACAGAATAGTGTGATTGCTTTCTTCAATCAGCTAGTTACTCTTATTGTTCACAGAATTAGTTATAACCACGCCACGTGTACCGCTGACCTCCGAGTGCCGACCGAAACCCTGTTTGTATCATAGAATAGTGTGGTTGACTGAGAAGAACTGTAGACAGGTCAAATGGAGTCCAAAAAGGAATCCTTTGAACTCTGTTTAATCTAATAAAGTCAATATATCCATTGCCGAACACGTGTGAATACTGGTTTTGGGTATTCAGATGAATACACCCCTGATGGAAAGCCCTGTGGAGGGCTAAAGCAATATGCAAATGCAGCCTTTCTTGTGAGGCCTCAAATACATTTGCTCTTCTTATTATGCAGGTACCTGTCAACATGGATTGATTAGCGGTATCAGTAAACCATTTGTTGTGCAACTGAACTATCTGGGATCCAACTACAGATATGGAGGGTGGGGAAGAGATTCACAAGCAGGAGCTGATCAGGATCTTCTGTGGGTGGCTCCTCTCAGTACAGACGGACGGTTAATGAGCAGTTTAAGTACCTACAATACATACAACGATCTTGTGATCTATAAAAATTCCCTTGACAGAGGCATCTCAAGTGGAAATTATGGACAAGGTGGTGGAATGATCATGTTTAATAAGGCAATTTATTTTAATTGCTACAACAGTGGAAACCTATGCAGATATAATCCACAGACCAATAGAGGGGAACTCTCCGTAAACCTCCCTAATGCTACTTACAACAACCGGTTCACCTATTCGTCCTCAGCGTACCAAGACATTGACATGGCCAGTGATGAAGAAGGCCTGTGGGCAATTTATTCAACTGAAGCAAATGCTGGAAATATTGTCATCAGTAAAATAGATCCCATATCTCTTGTGGTAAAATCAGGACCTGGACCACTAACCAGGTACAAGCCAGCAGTCACCAACGCATTCATGGTATTTGGTGTCTTGTACGTTACTAGAGCCATCAGCACAAGAAGAGAGGAGATATATTACATGTATGATACCAAAACTGAGAAGGAAGGGTGGTTTAGTATTCCCCTGGAAAAACTAAAGGAGAGCTGTGCAGAGTCTATCCTACAATCCTAATGATCATAAGCTCTACATGTACAACGATGGCTACTTAGTCAACTATGCCCTCACTTTTAAAAAATCCTCAGGAAGATAAAACTGAAATATAACCCTATTCCACATCTTTACAGAGTGTCCATAACAGAGTAGGTCTTCCATATTTCCCACTAGGAAAACAATGAAACAATCAAGTGCCCCTTATTATCCAGTGAAACCAGGATGATGTCCAATCCTGTCTTAATTGTGTAAAATCAACAAATATTCTTATTAGAATCAACACACACTAAATGTGTATCCATGGTAACAGACAACAGACCCTGTGTGGTCTGATCCTGCAGTGATAATTCCTTTTATCTGCCCCCTATTTCTTGCTAATTCACCGAATGTATGTTTGACTCATGAACAGTAAGGTACAGTAAGAACTGAATATCACTGAAGGATCAGGCCACACAATGTCTGTCAGTCTGTTAGAAAGGATTGTGGCTGTATACAAAAACTATAGGATAGTTTAATGAAGATATGCAAAGCTGCTTTATTTTTTTATTTTAAATGCATTGAAGCAGAATAAATATGATATGCAGGTGGGCATAGCCTTTACGATTGTCCTTGGAAATATAGGATTTCTGCCTGAATGAACACTGAATTGTGAATCTTATGATAATTTTTTCATCTGTTCTTAAAGCTTAGTGTTTAAAATTTAAATTGTGAGTTTGTCTTTCAACATGATTTTATTTTGTCACATGGAATTAATTTACAAAAGCTTTTGCAAAGTCACTTTGCAGCTACTTTACTGATCCTAAATTGCAATCTACAATTCTACACACTGTAGATCCAAAATCTTCAAGGATAACCTACCTTTAAAGAGCAGATGAAGATAAAGGCAGAAATAATTCTATGAATTTGTAGGATCTTCTTTAAAGGCTATTTACTCTTTCAGGGGCATTTTTTTTATTAACGCATTGTACTCATTTTGAGCCAAAAATAATTTTTTAAAATTGGTCTTTATTAAAAATATGGAGCCCTTTTTTTTTGTCTGAGATGCTCTAGTAGCACCCTTTGGATTTTCTGTCTTTTCCGTCAGACCAGGAACTCACGGACTCCTTATCTCAGCTCTCTGACTTCATAATCACTCATTATAGCTCAGTTCATATCTTACTGATAAGAATATGGCCTAAATATGTGTTTATGATCTATTAGTAGTTTAGAAACAAGGTTTATGGGGCACAAAGTGATAGTGAAAGTACCAGTCATACAGCTAGAAAAACAGTTAACCCTTTGTGACAGAACAGCTCAATATTTTTAATAAAGGCCAATTAAAAAATTATTTTTAGCTAAAAATGAGTAACATGCAATCATAGAACAATTGCCTCGGAAGGTGTACATAGCCTTTAAACTGTCGGTGGAGGTTTCCAGGTAGTAGGATATTCCTCACACGTGCACCTCAGTAATGTTTTTGCAAAGTTTCTTAATTTTCCATGTATATCTATCTATAGACTATAAAATGTGTTCATATTAGGACAAACTCTTTCACACGATTTAACAGGGATAAATCAGGGTCTGTATATCTGCACAAATTATCAGAATGTGTACTAATGCTAAGGTATCATACGCCTGTTTTTCTTTAGAATTGTTTCATCTATAACATTCACTAAATAAAATCAAACGTGTGGAAATGTTACTGGTCCATTCATTACCTTCTTTTACTTATTTCTGTATGCATGCAGTATATATCCATTGCACACCAAGACTATTGTGACCTACATTTGGTACATCTATGCTTTTTCTACAAATCAAAGAGTATTTATTATTTCATCTGTGATATTTAATTATATTGATCTTACAGCTCTATTGAAGAGACCTCCAAACACACATGGGTGGCATAAATTAACAAATATAAATGTTCCAGTGAGCAAAACACTAGGTAACAATAACAGTTTCAGTGGGGCTGGCCAACCATCTTATATACATGGTGACCTCATGACTCTCACAATACACCCAGTGGATGCTGGGAGGCCAGAGGCTGATCAGACGGAAGCGTAGTTAAGGTGCAAAAGCAGAAGTCATGGCAGGCAGCAATCAGGCAAAGTCTGTAAATGTAGACCAGGGTCGGCAGGCGCCAATCAGGCAAGGTCTGTAAAACATAATCCAAAGTCCGGTACGCAGAATTGCAAGAAATAGCAGATCACCTTAGCTCAAACAGGAAACTAGACTAGCTAGGAACCTAATTGCTCAGGCGCCTCCCAGTTCAAGAAAACATCTTTAAATACACATTGCAGACCAGCCATAGGCTGGGGAAGATAGAGGGCGTGCTGCCTCACAAAAGCACTCTCTAACAAACAGTACAGGACTCTTGAGTCAGAGTGCAAGCTCAGCTCAGAACTGGAAGGATGATGCCAGAGACTACATAATTGCATTTGTGCCAGCAAGGATAAGTAAGCGCCGGCACCGAGCGTAGATACAATAATTAAGCTACCTGCTGCCTGCGCTTGTCAGCACTGAACGTGGCAGCAGGAGGAAGTGAAGAAGTCCCACGATTGTGTTTGTGTGTGCCTGTAGGGCAGCAGCTCATGCACAGAACAAGTGCTTCATTCATTCATGAGGTGATCAGCTGCATCTTTAAAAGGACAGATTATCGGGAGCATATGAAATATGCTTTCTCTCTTTGGCCCCCTTAGATAAAACGGAGAATACTCTATTTCCCAGTGTACCCCAGATAAAATGGAAGATGCTCTCTCATAGTCTACCTGAGATAAAATGAAACCACACTCTCCTTGTCTACCTCAGATAAAATGGAGGGTACACCCTTTTCTCAGTCTACCTAGATGGAATGGGGAACTTCCCTAAGCTTCTCCAGCTCCTCCTTAGTTCCTGTGGCTTTAAAAACTCCAATTTGCTTGAGTGGGGTATGAGAAAAATATCCAGTAACCCATTTTGTACTCCAGGATCCTCTGACATTTCCACTTATTTGATCCAGAAGTACTTTCATTTGTTCAAGGGTTTAATAATTGATGATTTATTTAATAAATGATTTATAAAATGGAGGAGGTTCTCTCTCTCAGTCTACCTCAGATTAAATTGAGTATGCTCCCAATCTGTCAGTCTATCTCAGATGATAATAGTCCAGCCAATTCCTCCTGGTTATTCTGACAGGGGTAGATGCTTCTAACATTCACAACTAATCTGTCAATATTTTCAAGAAGACATCAATTTAGGAGTTCCCATTAATGGGGGAAGTCTTTTTACAAGGCACCTTGAGATCAGTGAATGATCCCTCATTGATTTCTCTCTGACCTTTAAAAAAAAAAGCCTGTTAAAGGGGTATTCCGGTTACCATAAATATAACTTATGTTTTAGACTAATTCATCATCAATAATTACCTAATATAATGTCAGTTTCACATATTTACCGTTTAGTAGTTATAAAGTAGTTTCTTCCTTACTAACCACTGTGTTTCCTCATAAGTTACCATGGCACCGACCTGTAGTTCTGAGCCTTTGTCAGGTCAGGCATGCTTAGTGTGTTGCTATCAGTTCTCTAGCTAAAGGTCAGTGTGCTGCCGATTGGTGAGTAGAGGGGTCGTGGCTGCACTAGAATGTCATGCAGCCCAATCAGTGAACAGAAACACTCATGAAAAAGCAGACACGTACAGCAGGAAAGCTAGGCATTGTGGGGATTGTAGTTTTGTGAGGGAAGATCAGGAGCCATGACACTCTCAGTGTGTTGCAGGCTCACAGGAGCTAGACAAATGGATTGCAGGGTAAATTGAAGCTCTGATCATATGTATAAGTATGGGTTCTGGTTGGGTCACAGCTTGCAGCCTTAATGTAGTTTTTCAAAAATTAAGTTACTTTACCAGAATACCCCTTTAAGTACTCTAATATCCTCAGGTCCCACCCTGATTTCAGATAGCGTCTTTTGTTATGGGTAAAGAATTGCAACATTCAAGTTTATGTACTAACAAATTAAGGTGTTTGACTTGAAAGGGTTTCCTGCGCTAAGATCGGGGAAGTCGTTTATTCACTGTGGTAACCTCCATCCTTCTGCAATAGTTCCTGTAGCAGGATTCCATAGGAACATGTTGAATGTCCCATATGCTACAATGGTAATTCACTGCAGTCTATGGCAGTCTACAGGCAAGTGCCCATTTGATTAGTATACATTAAAAAAAAAAGAAAAAAAATGCAATAAAAAATGTTGCCATTAGAAAATGCAACTTGTCCCACAAAAAATAAGCTCTCATACGGCTATGTGAACGGAAAAACAAAATGTTATGACTCCGCTAAGGCAAGGAGAAAAAAACAAAAATGGAAAATTGCAGGATCCTGAAAGGTTTACAATCTGCATTTCTGTAGATAACAGATCATCTTTAATTGATAATATCTAATTGGTCCACAGTAGAAAGTTTATACTTTATTAATTGCCTTGCTTTTTATTTGCATACTGTAATTGTTTGTTGCCTAAGGGAACAATACTAATATCAATGATTTATTTGATAC
Organism: Rhinella marina; assembly: GCA_900303285.1. Taxonomy (NCBI): domain Eukaryota; kingdom Metazoa; phylum Chordata; class Amphibia; order Anura; family Bufonidae; genus Rhinella; species Rhinella marina. The sequence continues at coordinate 6,336 of ONZH01017468.1, forward strand.
TAAACTGGTTAAACAGCCCTATCTGGCAACTAGTGGTAGAAGCAGGTAACTATGACAACTATTCACATAAAGATGTGACCAGATACCATCAAATGTAAACAGGCAGTGAGGTCGTTCCAGGTAAAAAATGAGAGAATCTCCTCAATCCCAGGTATAAACAATCACCACGGCAGGGACCTTGGGCTCCTGTATTGTATAAAACCCATATAAAATCTCCTATACACTACAAAACTCAGTACTAGAAAGACGTATGGTCAGATGGTGTCTGTTCAGTATGCTCAAACACTAATAGCTAGACTGCATTCAGCCTCTTAAGATATTTTTTCTCCTCTAGTTTAAGAGATCTGAAAGCAAAGCCAAGAGTCTTCTCTTAGTGAAGGAGACTGATGTCATCGGTGCTTGTACAGTGCAGATCTCAATGGGAAGAGTCCCCTAAGCTCAACCGTTCATGCGTCAATGAAGTCTCCCAATCACAAGACTATCCGGGTTAGGCATGGGAGCAGTGAGGATGCCTATCCCTGTCAATCAGGCCTAGGGGGGGAGTGATGATGGAGGAGAGGAGATGAAGTGATGCTCCAAGGGACTAGGCCAACCCCTTGGTGTTTTCCGAAAACATAATTTGCATAACAATACAATTAAATATTTTGCTGCAACTGTGTAGAATTGTGCTGCAATATAGGGCTTACTTTAAGGACCTTGGCATAACCTTCATGTTTTCACAAATATGCTTTGCAATTGAGGTCCCTTCCTTTCTCCTAAAGTCCTCCAGGTGGTCCCCTGGACATTATACATTGTCGAAACGCCCAAATAATTTTTCAATGTATTGGTTACCCAGGGGTGCACCTAGCCTTTCTGTTGCCTGAGGCCCTTCGGCTGCCCCTCTCTTGCCCCTACCTGGTGCTGCCTGAGGCAATCGCCTCACCTGGCCTCATTGGTGGTGCACCCCTGTGGTTACCACACGTGTGTTTTGAAAGCTAAACTCCCACAGTCTTACATTTAATAAATAACCTGGTCATTTATTTAAGACTTGGGGAAAGTTGTGTGGGCAGTGGATGGGCTTGTATGTTGTTGTTAGTATCTTGGAGATCTTGAAGTGAATGGGCTGAGCAATGGGGAGCCAATGAAGGGACTGGAAGAGAGGAAAAGCAGAAGAGGAATGAGGGGAGAGGTGGGACTTTTAAAAATACGTAGCTGAGTGCGCTTACTCAGTTATTTTCAGAACTCCCATAAAAGTTAATGGAGAGTACGCTGCACATGCCCCAGTGCACTCTTTCACCTTTAAGGTCCTGTTCTGGAGATAGGAGCTTGTCCCAGAGATAGGACCTACATCTGACATTGATGGCATACCCTAGAAATAGTAACCTGCCATCAATGTCTGAGATGGGCATAACCCTTTAAAACTAAGATATGCAAAATGTCATCCTTAAAATCAATAAATCTACAACTAGTCATAAAGGGAAAACATATCTGCTTGTCATTGGGCAGATAGCCATCCCTCATTTTATGTGTAGTTTTTCATACCCACAGTTTACAGTCCCAATCATTTATCAGCAATCAATGGTTTATTTATTTTAGTACGACTAAGATGGAGTGATACCAAATACCAAGTCAGGAGGGGTGCAGGATACACATCAGAATATATAAAAGGGTTAACACACGCTGGCAGAATAGAAGACAAGAAGAACACAATGTTTACCTTCCTCATTTTGCTCCTTGGCATCAGCCATAATCATGCAGCCAGCTTGGTAAGTTCCACTGGAAATTTTAAGGTAATTACTTAATATGTAATAGGTGTATCACATATTAAAAATCTCTACACTCTTGCATGCTAATAAAAAAAAATACTTTAAAGGGGTTTTGTGGGGATATTTTTTAGAATTATATTAATAAAGATTGTGATTGTGAGCCCCAATGGGGGCAGTTTGATCCTAATGTCTGTAAGCACTGCGGAATATAGCAGTGCTATATAACTGGGTGAAATAAAATAAAAGTTATAAAATAATAATTATAATAAAGTAATACAAATTATTGGTAATTTACAAGTATTAAAACTCTGTGCTCTTAACTATTAGATTCAATCCTGTGAGAAGAGAAATCTGTAACTTTTCCCTTACCTGGACTGTATTCTTAATACATTGCATATCTGTTAAAACTCCTGATCAAAATATGGCAACTTTATGCAGAGTAAATTACATTTCTGAGATGTTGCAGTGAGGGCTGAGCTCAGTGTTACCATGATTCACAACCTGAATAATCACTAATAAAAAAGCAGCAATACATCCGAGGAACCCAGACAAACAATCACTAAAAATGGTCCCTCATATAGCTTACCAGTAACTTTCAATATACACCAGAGATTTCCTGAAATTTGTTTTGGCTCCAGTTCTATTGATCAGATTCAATTCGGGTACTAAAAAAAATTGTTCCAAATTGAAAATGCCCTAATTGCACTGTAAGGTCATGTATGACATTCTGAGATCTCCTAGGATTGTATCTATAGAATCCAATCATCCTGGTTGATGGTGGCCCATGGGGTCTAGGGAGAACTGAACTGGGATGTTCAGGCGGTAGGTCTTCATTTTGGTAATTGGCCTCAGCCTGGAGCGACACATGAAAACATTGTTCTGTCATGATGATGAGACTAAATTAGCCTGCTGCAGTGGCTTCTGTTTTGCTTGTGGCAGTGGAGACAGGTGACTCTGTGGGGGGCAGAGAGGACCCTCAGTCACTCGGGCATGATTATCCAGTAATCATCACACTGCTTGATGTCAATGATATGTCTGTCAGTAAGAAAGGAAGCAAGCATAGATCTTACCCTTTCTGCAGTGCAAACAAAGTGTAAATGAACAGGATATATACTGTAATAACATACATATGAAATGCAGTCAAACAGGATTAGACAGTACAAGTTAACCCATTAAAGTGAAATAAAGTAAGGAGTAGATGACTTTGCATAGGAGAAATGGCCAAATGTCGACAAATGTCCAGACGTCTAAGAATGCCTGCTGCAGGGCACTACACATATATTATCCCTGCCTGTAACAGCTGGATCCCAGTTTGTGTCTAACTGTAGCATGCACCTTGCCACACAGCGACAATTACAAAGGAGCAGCCCATGTTCTCTGCCACCTGTGAGTACAAGGCAGGGATGTCTTTTTAGGGAGAAAAAATTATGGCTATGTGTCTTCTAACTAGTGCTGTGTGCCGCCATCAAACTCCCTAAAGACAGCTAGACCTCTACTAAATGGTATGGCAAGACTGTACCCGTCAGCAACTTTGGCATGTAGTAGTTAAGCTTGCTTATCAGTGTGTAGTGTGTAGAGTTGTACCTAGCCACACATTTAGCTATCGATGGGTGACAATGGAGTTGAGGAGGAGTAGTCTGAGTAGGAGAAGCAGTAAGTGATGATAACAATGACAAAGACAGTACTACTCTTTATTGCAGCCTGGCTGCTGCAAGGGAGGAGACAGATCAAACAAAAAAGTATGGGTGGGGGAAAGTGGAAGGGGAAGAGAAAAAAGGAAAAGGGGAAAGGAGAAGAAGTGGAGGAAAAAGGGTGAGAGGGGGTGCCAATGAGACAAGGATACACGGTAAGTGGTAAAATGAAAAGAGAATCAAACAAACCAAGGCAACAGCCCACTGGACCAGAGAATTGTGCAGACCCCACTAAAAGATGATGGACCACAAAGATAGGAACATAGAGAAAAAAAAGTGTGGGGCACCCCGTCTGTGCAACAAGATGGACCAGAGGACTCCAATAACAGAAGGAGCAAATACAATACAAACATATATGTGACTTACATTTTTATAGGGGTAGAATTTGATTGTCAGGTTCTCCAAGCGTATCTTCACGGTGACTTCCAGTACAGAAGTAATAGCGGATGCTTTCCACCACTGGAAGTCTTAGTGAATATAATAAGTTATCGGGTATCGCCAAGATATTATCGCATAGATTAGGAAAGGTTATTAGCGACCTGATACAGTACATGTGGACCAGTGTGGATTTATTCCTAACAGAATCACCTTGACTGACAGTACCCGTGAAATCCGGCGCCTCTGGAAAAATCACTGGGCGCCACTTGCTTCTGACTAGTGTGCCCCTGGTGCTTGCTGTTAGCCAGTGTCCCACAGCAGCCTTTGTCAGTGAAGCGGAGTTTTTTAACAGGAATCCCTGAGCGCTGGCCATGTTTGCTGAAACTATTCCCACATGCACGGTAGGAGCAGCTTCAATTAGTTCAACATGGAGCTGCCAGTGAGGGGTCGGAACGGGAGAGACTGCGCATCGCGCGAATATACCCAGCCGGCTCGACAATAAACAAGTAGGATGAACACTGCGGCAAGCGCGGCTACGCTGCAGTGGCCGTAACTAGAGATGAGCGAGTAGTGAAATATTCGAAAGTTCGAAATTCGATTCGAATAGACCGCGAAATTCGACTATTCGACCGAATATCGAATCCCATTAAAGTCTATGGGGAAAAAATGCTTGCCACTTGGAAATCTCAATTCGACCACTTGGAGGTCACCAAGTCCACCCTGAAACCTCAGAAAAGGATGCCAACACTGCTGGAATGCACTGGGACAGCAGGGGAAGCATCGTCTGGTGGCATATAACGCGCCCCAAGTCGCACTATTACGCCACTATCACAGCCTCTCAACATACATCTCCAAAAGAACAATGTAACCTCTCTGTAAAGTGAGACCATACAAGGAAACCTTCTTCCTCTACATGGCCCATGGACCCCAAGCCAACTAGACAAAAAAGAAGATGAAATTCTGCACCCCTTAAAATCACGTTGCCTATGACAACCACAGATGGCATAGGCAAGGGGGAAAGCAAATAGACCCACCCCTAATTGTCATTGTGTGTGTGTGTGAGATGTGGTCAGACATGTCTTCTTTAAAATGTAAAAAACAACTCAAACACATGCAGAAGCCTTAAAATGCCAAATTGTTGGCGGCTAGAGATGTCAGTGACCCGACCTGGCCAGTGGTCAATGTCTAGCAGGTAAAGCAGTGGGGATGTTGAGGGATGCGTAGGACCGCAAAGGCAGGAAGAGGCCGTGGGCTGGCCAGAGGCTCATGGAAAATTTTGTGGAGGCCCAAGAGGTGAGAACGTCTTAAAATTGTGTGGAGGCTAAAGAGGTGAGACCTCTTAAAAATTATGTGGAGGCCCCAAGAGTGAGACCTTTAAAAATTGTGTGTAGGCTAAGAGGTGAGACCTCTTAAAATTGTTTGTAGGCCCAAGAGTGAGACCTCTTAAAAATGATGTGGAGGCCCAAGAGGTGAGACCTCTTAAAAATTATGTGGAGGCCAAAGAGGTGAGACTCTTAAAAATTGTGTGGAGGCTAAAGAGGTGAGACCTGTTAAAAAATTTGTGGAGGCCAAAGAGGTGAGACCAATGATAAAAGTTGTGGAGGCCCAAGAGGTGAGACCTGTTAAAAATTTTGTGGAGGCCCAAGGTGAGACCTTGATAAAATTATGTGAGGCCAAGAGGTGAGACTGTTAAATTTTGTTGGAGGCCCAAGAGGTGAGACTGTTAAAAATTTGGAGGCCAAGAGGTGAGACCTTGATAAAATTTTGTGGAGGCCCAAGAGGTGAGACCTTGATAAAATTATGTGGAGGCCCAAGAGGTGAGACCTGTTAAAAATTTTGTGGAGGCCCAAGAGGTGAGACCTGTTAAAAATTTTGTGGAGGCCCAAGAGTGAGACCTGTAAAAATTGTGGTGTAGGCTAAAGAGGTGAGACTCTTAAAAATTGTTTGTAGGCCAGAGGTGAGACCTCTTAAAATGATGTGGAGGCCCAAGAGGTGAGACCTCTTAAAAATTATGTGGAGGGCCAAAGAGGTGAGACCTCCTAAATTGTGTGGAGGCTAAAGAGGTGAGACCTGTTAAAATTTTGTGGAGGCCCAAGAGGTGAGACCTTGATAAAATGTTTGTGGAGGCCCAAGAGGTGAGACCTGTTAAAAATTTTGTGGAGGCCCAAGAGGTGAGACCTTGAAAAATTTTGTGGAGGCCCAAGAGGTGAGACCTGTTAAAAATTTTGTGGAGGCCCAAGAGGTGAGACCTGATAAAATTTTGTGGAGGCAAGAGGTGAGACCTTGATAAAATTTGTGGAGGCTCCAAAAATTTTGTGGAGGCCCAAGAGGTGAGACCTGTTAAAAATTTGTGGAGGCCCAAGAG
>ONZH01017469.1:0-56907 GCA_900303285.1 Rhinella marina
ACGTTCCAAAAAAACAAAATTAAAAAAAAAATATAAAAAACAAAATATAAAAAAAAATAATTTTTTTGTTGTTTTAGCTCAGTGATACAAATCCATTTTACTCAGCTGCGTGTAACCTTCCTGTGTGTCACAGTTCAGCACACTGGCTCCAATCCGTATATACTGTCCACGTTCCCAAAAAAACAAAATATAAAAAAAAAATAATTTTTTTTGTTGTTTTAGCTCAGTGATACAAATCCATTTTACTCAGCTGCGTGTAACCTTTAAAGTGTCACAGTTCAGCACACTCGCTCCAATCCATATATACTGTCCAGGTGACACTTTCTGTACGTCACAAAATACAACCAAGTCATTTGCTACCAATAACGTCTACAGCTTGATCCAAAAAACTCTCTGTGCGACATTTGTCTGGGTCGCAGTCTAAATAGCCACCGTTAACAGGGTGTGAGTTAGGTCTCCGTTAGTTCCTGCACGTCACGTTCCCAAAAAAACAAAATTAAAAAAAAAATATAAAAAACAAAATATAAAAAAAATACACTATATTACTATATCTCACTGATGGCACATTGGGTTAACTTGGTGGAGGCTGGGACCGAGAATGACCCTGGGGCCGCTCATGTACTGCCCACACCGAGGATTGCGGGGCCTACCTCGGTCACGGTCTCTCAGACGTACTATGCCTCCTCCTCCGACCCCTCCTCCTCCTCCACCGAATTACCATCCGTGGGCACGGCGCCTTCAGTCGGTAGCTCTAGGCGCAGCAGAAGTGCCATGGGTAAGCGCCAGCAGGCGGTGCTCAAACTGCTGAGCTTAGGTGACAAAAGGCACACCGCCCAAGAGCTTTTACAGGGCATCACGGCGCAGACCGATGTGTGGTTGGCACCGCTGAACCTCAAGCCAGGCATGGTTGTGTGTGACAACGGGCGTAACCTGGTGGCGGCTCTGCAACTCGGCAGACTGACACATGTGCCATGCCTGGCCCACGTGTTCAATCTAATAGTTCAGCGGTTCCTCAAGACGTACTCCAATCTGTCTGATTTGCTCACCAAGGTGCGCCGCATCTGTGTGCATTTCCGCAAGTCCACCACAGATGCTGCCACTCTCAGGGCAGCGCAGTGCCGCCTACAACTGCCCGCTCACCGACTGTTGTGCGACGTGCCCACGAGATGGAATTCGACATTAAACATGTTATCCAGAGTTTACCAGCAGCGCAGAGCGATTGTAGACTGCCAGATGTCAACTTCCACCAGAACTGGTAATCAAGTCAGTCAGATTCCTCAAATCTACAATGAGGAGTGGACGTGGATGTCTGATATCTGCCAGGTGTTGAGCCATTATCAGCCTCACCATCCCGCTGCTTTGCCTGTTGAAAAACTCACTTCTCAGCATCAAGTCGGATGCTTTGCGCTTGTCACAAGAGACGGTGGAGGAAGATACGTCGCTTAATAGCCAGAGCACCCTCCGGTCTGTTTCTCAGCGCATATCGGAGGAGGGGGATGAGGATGAGGAGGAAGAGGAGGAGAATGTCGGCGAGACAGTAGAGGGTACCAGTGCTCAGTCCTTAACTCTTGAGCGTGTATGGGCTGAAGAGGAGGACTTGGAGGAGGAGGAGGAAATGGAGAGTCAGGCTAGTGAGGAGAGGAAATTCTTGCGTGTTGGGACTCTGGCGCACATGGCAGACTTCATGTTAGGCTGCCTATCCCGTGACCCTCGCGTTAGAAGAATTTTTTCAAACACCGATTACTGGGTGTTCACTCTCCTGGACCCACAGTACAAGCAGAACCTTTCCACTCTCATTCCTGCAGAGGAAAGGAGTATGAGAGTGAATAGATATCAACAGGCCCTGGTGCACAAGCTGAAACAATTCTTCCCATCTGACGCAGCTAGCGGCAGAGGGCATGGTTCTGTGGGCCAAGTAGCGGGGGAGAGGAGCCGAGCAGGCAGTTTGTCCAGCACTGGCAGGGGAACGCTCTCCAAGGCCTTTGCCAGTTTTATGTCACCCCAGCAAGACACTGTCACCTGTCCCCAGTCTAGGCAGAGTAGGGGGGAGCTGTACAGAAAGATGGTGAGGGAGTACCTAGCTGACCATACTAACGTCCGTAGCGATCACTCTGCTCCATACAACTACTGGGTTTCAAAGCTGGACACGTGGCCTGAACATGGGCGCTGTACGCCTTGGAGGTGCTGGCCTGCCCTGCCACTAGCGTGCTGTCAGAGTGGGTATTCAGTGCAGCTGGTGGCGTCATCACCGATAAGCGTACACGCCTGTCAACTGACAGCGCTGACAGGTTGACGCTTATTAAAATGAACAAAGCCTGGATTTCACCGGAATTCAAATCTCCTCCGGGGGAAAGCAGCTAAAGATTTAAATAACTTATGTTTCCGATTCCTCTTCTCTACTCCTCCTACTCCTCCTCCTCCTCCATATCGTCTTTGCCTAAAGCTGACCCAAAAAACGCCATTTTTTAGAGGTCCAACTGGCACTCTTTTAGCACAATTTTTCAGGAGGGCCCCCTACAGGCCCTCTATTCAAACAATTTTTCCAGAGGTCCACCTACAGGCCCTCACTCCAAAAAAATTTTCCGGAGGTCCACCTACAGGCCCTCTCTCCAATTCCAGTTTTATTTGCGCAAACTGCGTAAATAATTATTTTTGTGATAGGTGTGAAAAATAATATTACCTGCGTATCTATATTGCCCAACATTGGATACGGTAGCAAGTGGAAGACCAAACACATGCTGCCCACAGGGTTCCGCAAATTCCTGGTCCACCCGCAAATTCCTGGTCCACAATGTCAAGGAGGTCGAGGTTCTGTTGATGAGCAACAAGTCCTTCTGTGCTGAAATCGCCGACAACGTCTCCATCTAAGAACCTAAAGACCATTGTGGAGAGAGCAGCACAGCTCGCCATCAAAGTGACGAACCCCAACGCCAGACTGCGCAGAGAAGATAACGAATAAATATCTCTGTGGTTATTTTTGCTAAATAAAAGTTAAATAAACACCAAAAAAATTGATCTGTTCCTGTGCCTGATCCACCCAAGTTGAATCTGTCCCATCATGAGAAAGTCCCCCAAGGAGTCCCCACTGTAACTTGCTTCCCATACAACTACCTCACCCCCCGACACCTGTGTCTCGCCATTGTCCACCACCTCCTCAGACAACACTGGTAAATCCACACTGTCAGCACACGGAAACAGCAAAAGGTCTTGCGAATTGGGGCAGAGAATGTTCTGGGCTAGCACATCAGGGAAGGGGTGACTATGGGGTTCCAGGGAGTACGTGACCACATGCAATATCCATTTAAAAGTCATGCCACACTTGATCGAGCTCATAATTGACAATTGTACTGGTTGCTGCTAAATTTTTAAGTTGGGGTCCTGCGTCGTCATTCTAACTACATCCGGCTGTTGTCACCACCACACACGCTAGCCCAGGGGGCACTCCTCTGGCTCTTCCAGCTCAACCTCCTTCCCCCCAGCCTGCCCCCCCACCTACAGGCCCTCTCTACAGTTCCAGTTTCCAGTTTTATTTGCGCAAACTGCATAAATTTTTATTTTTGGGATAGGTGTGAAAAATAATATTACTTGCGTATCTATATTGCCTAACATTGGATAAGGTAGCAAGTAGAAGACCAAACACATGCTGCCCACAGGGTTCCGCAAATTCCTGGTCCACCCGCAAATTCCTGGTCCACAATGTCAAGGAGGTCGAGGTTCTGTTGATGAGCAACAAGTCCTTCTGTGCTGAAATCGCCGACAACGTCTCCATCTAAGAACCTAAAGACCATTGTGGAGAGAGCGGCACAGCTCGCCATCAAAGTGACGAACCCCAATGCCAGACTGCGCAGAGAAGATAACGAATAAATATCTCTGTGGTTATTTTTGCTAAATAAAAGTTAAATAAACACCAAAAAAAATTGATCTGTTCCTGTGCCTGATCCACCCAAGTTGAATCTGTCCCATCATGAGAAAGTCCCCCCAAGGAGTCCCCACTGTAACTTGCTTCCCATACAACTACCTCACCCCCGACACCTGTGTCTCGCCATTGTCCACCACCTCCTCAGACAACACTGGTAAATCCCCACTGTCAGCACACGGAAACAGCAAAAGGTCTTGCGAATTGGGGCAGAGAATGTTCTGGGCTAGCACATCAGAGAAGGGGTGACTATGGGGTTCCAGGGAGTACGTGACCACATGCAATATCCATTTAAAAGTCATGCCACACTTGATCGAGCTCATAATTGACAATTGTACCGGTTGATGCTAAATTTTTAAGTTGGGGTCCTGCGTCGTCATTCTAACTACATCCGGCTGTTGTCACCACCACACACGCTAGCCCAGGGGGAACTCCTCTGGCTCTTCCAGCGAAACCTCCTTCCCCCCAGCCTGCCACCCCACCTACAGGCCCTCTCTCCAAACAATTTACGTCTTTGTCCTATCTTTCTCTCTCTCCAAACTATTTTTCCGGATAGCTGCCATATACGGTATTAAACTGAGTTGTATACATAGAAGACATACCACACTTGATCAATTTTCATAATTTACGACTGTACCGGTTGATGCTAAATTTTTAAGTTGGGGTCCTGCGTCGTCATTCTAAATCCATCCGGCTGTTATCACCACCACACACGCTAGCCCAGGGGGCACTCCTCTGGCTCTTTTAGCGAAACCTCCTTCCCCCCAGCCTGCCCCCACACCTGCAGGCCCTCTCTCCAAACAATTTACCCGGATAGGGGACGTATTAGATATTGTACTGATGTTTTTTTTTTGTTCTTCTTTTAATTGCCTCCTGACCTGTGATAGACAGAGCATGGACACGTCTCCTTGGCTGCAGTGGGAAAGATACTCCCCTGGCCAGAGCAAGCTCTTTTATAAGGTCCCAAGATAGGGGACGTATACGGTATTAAACTGAGAAGAATCGATACCATACCAGTTGATGCAACAGTTTTTCAAAATCCATTCTGGCTGTTGTCACCACCACACACGCTAGCCCAGGGGGCACTCCTCTGGCTCTTCCAGCGAAACCTCCTTCCCCCCACCTACAGGCCCTCTCTCCAAACAATTTACCCAGGTAGGGGACGTATTAGATATTGTACTGATTTTTTAATCGCCTCCTGCGATAGACGGGAATCGAACCCAGGTCAACTGCTTGGGAAGCAGCTATGCTCACCACTTTACCACCAACAGCCACAGCAACTGATAAGAACAGATACTAAACTTGATGTCAGCTGCAGTGCCAGCATGAGCAGTGGTGTCACCTGCAGGCGGTGATGGACCTTCGTTGCACCTAGTTGGGTGCTTCCCTAACATGTGATGGGTATTTGCCTCGCCTTTCTTGGTCTGGGTGAGCACAATTGCCATGAGGGTAGCCACCAGGCTGTTGCCTGAGAATTTGGGGTAATGGTGGGATTAGGCAGCCTCAGAGGCATCCATGCATGCTGCCCCTGCTGTTTCCTGTCCATTTCCGTGGTGTTTCCATCATTTTCTGAGGTTTCCAGGTTTTCACCCAGCCTTCCCTAGGCAGAGCCTTGGTCCCCTGCAAAAATGCTCGAGTCTCCCATTGACTTCAATGGGGTTCGTTATTCGAGAAATCATCATCAGAAGCATTGGGAAAAATACAACTCGAATAACGAGCACCCGAGCATTTTAGTACTCGCTCATCTCTAGTTATAACTACATTGGATAAATTATAATACAACTTTCAGACACCAGGTGGCGCATGGTGCTACTAGCTATACAATGTTCAGACACAAGGTGGTGCATTGTTTTACTAGCTAATACCTGAACTTAAAGGGGTATTCTCATCTTAGACAATGGGGGCATATCGCTAGGATATGCCCCCATTGTCTTATAGGTGCAGGTCCCACCGCTGGGACCCGCACCTATATCCAGAACGGAGCGGGGAGCACTGCGCCTGGAGGACCCCGGGTTTCCGGGGGTCCGGCCACCGCCAGGCGCAGCTCCACGCTGCGCTCATAGAAATGAATGGGAGCGCAGCGCGCAAGCGCAGCCACCACTCCCATTCATTTATATGGAGCCGACGGAAGTAGCCGAGCCAGCGCTTGGCTATTTTCGGCGGCCCCATAGAAATGAATGAAGGGTGGCTGTGCATGCGCAGTGCGCCCTCATTCAGTTCGGGGGCTCCGCTCTGGATATAGGTGCAGGTCCCGCACCTATAAGGCAATGGGGGCATATCCTAGCGATATGCCCCCATTGTCTAAAATGAGAATAACCCTTTAAGGTATTCACTTCTTACATTTAACATATATAGGATGGTTAAATAAATGTGGTCTATAAGAGTCCTCTAATTGTCCAAAATGTGATTCACCGTGGGCTGATTTTTTGCACGTTTTGGTTATACCCAGATATAAAGGTGTACTGGGGTTCAATCCAGAATTTTATTACCAAGAAACTGAAGATAGTGATCCTGCTTACAGTAGAGTGTTGGATATTGAGTGATCTATCCAAAGTAAAAAAAGATACTACTGATTAGAATAATGTTTCTGGCCAGACTTCTGATTACTCGAGTTTGGTTAATCAGAAGTTTGGCCAGTTAAAATAAACGCTTGGTTATATTTGGTTAGCAAAGTTAAGAGATATGAGTATGTTTTATATAAGCAAAGACACATTGAAGAAAAATGGAGTAGGATATGAGGGGGTTGGGTGGACGTGTTTTTTTTCTGTTTTTTTTTTTATAAATCTTTCTTTTCTCTTGGTTCAGCCCCCCTCTCATCCGCCTTTCCTCTGGGCTGATGGAGGGACCCATCAGGGAGGATGGGAGGAAGGGAACGGTTGGGGGGGGGGTTGGTTATTGGGAAAAATGGAGGAAAGGAAATACTGATTTTATTGATTAATTTTGTATTATTTATGATTTTCTCTAAAAAAAGGGGTAAAAACAAGGGGACTGCTATGACACTGCCCCAGGAATAGAAAAGACAAAAGAAAATAACAAAGGGATAAAAACGTCTTGCACAATATGATAAATACACAGATGTACATGGCCACTTTACCAGGGAAGGTGGACACAGATGTGTTTTAATCAAAATATATTTGCTAAGAACCTCAGAGTTATTTATCATATCAAAATTGGGTATTCATTTATATACTGTAACCTTTGTATTTAGTTCCATGAGAGTGCTGTTATATTCTGTTTTTGCCCTCAGGAATAGGTCAAAGTCAAACAGGTTAGTTGGTGCAGCGGTTCCACAACTATTGTTCCAAAACAGGTGGATCTATTGTGGACTTTCCTCTAGGGCAGTGGTTCTCAACTCCAGTCCTCAGGACCCACCTGCCAGTCAGGATTTGGGAATATCCCACAGAATGAATACCTGTGGTAAATCCTGATGGATGGACGCTAATTATATCAGCTGCTCTATACTAAGGAAATCCTGAAAACATGACTGGCAGGTGGGTCCTGAGGACTGGAGTTGAGAACCACTGCTCTAGGGAATAACCCAGACCGGTGATAAAGCATATATTAAACATTTGCTCTGCTCAGGTTGATGACTTCCTTTGAAGCCAAATTATAGACATTTTAAGATGTGATATGTATTTTCTAAAAATCTGGGGAATTTAATTTATTTTCCAATTTGAGATAGGATAGAACTGTAGGATTAATACCTGCAGTTTGCACCGAAAGTTTTGATTTTTTTGGTAGTTATGGAAAGAAGCCAATCTTTGGTTGGTTTTCATTGTATCTTTGTTGCTATAGTAATTTCTCTGGATAGATAATTTTTATTATACGTAACTGCTTTCTTGAAGTTGTTTCTAATATGATATCTTTGGTCATCACAGAGGACTGTAAGGGTTCATAAGAGTAATCTTAATATTACATGGACAATATTTGCACTGTTTCAGTGAGAGTATGTATACCTCTTTCTACAATGATTTCATTTTCTTCTTTCTTTAGTATTTTTATACTCATTATTCAGTATGAATATTTATTATTCACATATACCTATACTTAATATTATGTACTTATTCAATATTATGTGTTGTATACTACAGGGTGCTGCTGCAATTTATTCATGTTTTTCTGTCTTTTTATATGCATCTATTTCTTCCTCTCTACATGTTTTCCACGTTTTGTACTTTGTGCGTATTTTTGTCTTTCACTTTTTTTCCTGCAGTATCACTCTGTGATAACAAATACATTTTGTATACTTCTCACTAGTAAGGCCATTACATGGTATCATTATTGTTAATTGTCAACAACTTATTCCAGTCCACAGTGGTTTTATGGATGATCAGCCGGAGTCTGGCCACTGGGACCCTCACTGATCACTAAAACAGGGCCTGTGGTCCCCTGTTTGAATGTAGTGGCAGTGTTCCACACTCCATTTAACTCTATGGTGGGCTAGTAATGTCAGGGGCCCCAGCGGTTTCCTGCCGATCAGACACCTATCCTGTGGATTGGAGATAAATTGTCTTGGGACTAGCATATTAAAGGGGCTTTCTGGGAAAAAAATAAGTAATTGGGATTGTGCAACAGCACTAAGGGGGAGATATATATCAAACTGGTGTAAAATAGAACTGGCTTAGTTGCCCACAGCAACCAATGAGATTCCACTTTTCATTTTCCAAAGGAGCTGTGAAAAATGAAAAGTAGAATCTGGTTGCTATGAGCAACTAAGCCAGTTCTACTTTACACCAGTTTGATAAATCTCCCACTAAATCTTTTCTTGGCTGTTCTACATTCAGCTACCAAGCATCAGCCTCAGTGAGGCCCTTCAAAATTTTGGCTACTTCAGAAAAGCTAAACAATGGAATAATGGTTGTTTATTTTCACCTATTGGATGCTGTTGCATTCACTACCATTGTACCTCCAAAATCTTGTTAGGCCGAATGAGCTCAAGGTCTATGTCCAATAGCCTGTGTGGCACATGGGACATCACAAAGGAACGTCTGCATTGGTTCCCTGGATATGTGAGTTCCCTAGAGGGTGAAAATCCAGACAGGACTTGATCCTTTGCTACCAATAATATTCTGGTACATTCACAGGGATTTATCATCTAGTTAGCAATTCCATTGTGTTTCAGTGATATTACATGGGTTTTGTTTTTAATGGATGTCATTATGTTGGGCTTAGAGGATGACTCACTTTTTTTTTTTTTTTTTTATCCATAAATTTTTATTAAAGATTTTCATTGACAGAAAAAATAAATAGACAGACAAATGTCATCAAAACAGAGTAAAACAAAGAAATCAAATAAAGGTACAAGGGTAACACCAAATCTTAATGGCAAATTAGCGTACATTCGGCACAAAGTCGTTTCTAAGTAAAGCTCAGATGGAGACAAGGTATGACATGCGAATAGGATGAACGTAAGAGGAAAGAAGTCAACAAGGTTTGACAGCATATTTTGAACGAATCCAGGCGTTCCACATCTTTCTAAATTTGGGGATAGAAGAGGAAATGTATGCCATAGTTTGTTCATACACATACGTGGTATGAACTCTGTGGAGGATTTCCTGCTCCGAGGGAACAGCATCGCTTTTCCAATTTTTTGTAATGGCTAACTTAGTAGCAAGTAATATGTTGGTAGTCACCAAGCGATGATTGGAAGGAATGTGATCTAGCTGGATCAGAAGGAGGGCTAATGCGGGGGATGGAGTGATTGGGCTTCCCACAATATCTGAAATTATACTGAAGATGCGATTCCAAAGCCCGGATATCTTAGGGCAGCTCCAAAGAATGTGTAATAGTGTGCCTCTACACCCGCATCCTCTCCAGCAAAGATGGGAAACGCCTGGAAACATACGGCACAATTTATCAGGTGTATAGTACCAACGTAGCAAGGTCTTGACAAACGATTCAACATGCAGCGTACATTTCAAGTTGGAGAAGATATAACTCAGAGCTCTCTTCCATACTATGTCAGGGTATGTAGTTTGTAGGTCCATTTCTCAGGATAGAAAAGGAGTGGATTTGGAAAACACTGATTTTCCCCCTAACAGAGAATACACGGGGCGTAGTGTGGATTTTGCAGAGGGGGGTTTGGCCCATAAGTGGAATATGTCCGCGTTGGCTGTGACCTCAAAGGGAGTGTGGGAATTCAAAAGGTGCCTAATTTGTAAGTATTTATAGAAGTCAGAGTTGGGAATACCAAATGAAGTGTGAAGGTCCTGAAATGATTTAAGCTGCTGCTTGTCATACAGTTGGGAAACATGGGTTATGGAATTGGACTTCCATGTTCTGAGGTCGAGGTCAGGTATCAGGAATTCTAGGAGTTCTATTGGGGAATCTCCTATCAAGGAAATACGTTTGGACTGGCAGGAGGCATGGAATCTCTTCCAACCATCCAGTGCTGCTTTAATGAGGATAGGCAACGTGGGGGTAGAAAAGGTAGGATTAAGTGAAGCAATTAACAAAGCTTTTGGATTGTTCAAGGGGGTAAGTGCTTCCTCCAACCTCCTACAAGGATTTGGAGGAGTTAGAGACCACCACGTTTTCAAATATGAGACCAATGTGGCAGTATGGTAATCTGTGATGTTTGGTAAACTAAGCCCTCCGACTGATTTCCTTTTGGCAAGCAGCTTGGCTGATATGCAAGGACGCCCAGGGGCCCATATGAAAGAATTAACAATCTTCGAGGCCTTAGTAAAAAATGATTTGGGGGGGGAAATAGGAAGGGACCGAAATAAAAACAGAAATTTGGGGAGAGAAAACATTTGGAAGGAGGCCACTCGTCCAACCCAGGATATCTCGTATTTTGCCAACGTCTGAAGTTCCGTGTGGATTTGCTCCAGAAGGGGGATATAATTTTCTTTAAAAAGGAGAGACACGGATTTGGTGATAAATGTGCCTAAATAAGAAACCTTAATAGGTTGCCAGTCAAGGAGATATGAGTTCTGGAGGGTTTCTCTTAATAAGGTCGGGAGATGTAAAGGGAGGGCTTGGGATTTGGTCATGTTTAATTTATAATAGGAAAGTCGGCCAAATGCTTGGAGTTGGGATAATGCAGCGGGGAAAGAAACCATGGGATCAGTTAAGGTGAGGATTACGTCATCCGCATACAGCGAAATGCAATAGGAGTGAGAACCAATTGTCACGCCCTTAATACTGGGGTCAGACCTTATTGTGATAGCAAGGGGTTCTATGGCAAGGATGAAGATAAGTGGTGAGAGGGGGCATCCCTGTCGTGTACCATTTGTTATAGCAAATGGATCAGAGAGAGTGCCATTCACAAGGACCCTCGCTGAGGGATGAGAATACAAAGCCAAGATGGGCAATAGCAACGGGTCTGTAAATCCCATACGTCGCAGAACAGTGAATACATAGGACCAGTTTAACCGGTCGAAAGCTTTTTCTGCGTCAAGTGTGACAAAGACCGCAGGAATAGTTTTGCTTTCAACATAGTCAAGGATATGGACTACTTTCCTGGTGTTCTCCTGTAATTGACGCCCCTTGACAAATCCAGTTTGATCTGGATCCACCAAAGTGGGAAGGATTGCACTCATCCTGTCAGCGAGAGCCCTTGCATAAATCTTAACGTCAACGTTAAGAAGGGAGATAGGTCTGAAATTCTGGGGTTGGTCTGTAGGTTTACCAGGTTTAGGAATGGTAACTATAGTGGCTTCAAGCATTTCTTTTGGGAATTCCCCTGTTTGGGCAGCTTTCTCAAAAACAGAAGTCAGATGAGTAGCTAGCAAATCTGTAAATGACTTGTAATATATATTAGAAAGGCCATCAGGGCCTGGGGCCTTGTGTAGTGGAAGTGATTTAATTATTTTTTGAACCTCAGATACACTAAAAGGTTTGCCTAGAAGGGATATCTGTTCAGAGGACAAGCAGGGAAGAGGGAGAGAGGAAAGGTAGGAATCAATATCAGCCTGATTTGGATTCTCAACGGATGAGTCTTGCGCAAGGTTGTAGAGGGAAGAATAGTACGTTCTAAACTCTCGCGCAATGTCATTAGGCAAGCAAGCCTTAGAACCATCAGAAGTTCTCAGGAGGAAGGGGATTTTAGAAGTTCTACTCCTGCTTTTCACCCTTTGGGCCAGGAGCTTGCCCGCCTTATTGTCCTGCGAATAATATAAGGCTTTAGTTTTTTTTAGATTGTTTTCATATTTATAAAGCAGGCACTCTTTCAATTGAAGCCGGAGAGTTCTCAGGGCTTCTGCATGGGAAGGAGATGGGGAGGTCTTATTCAGAGTTTCCAAGCTCTTAAGCTTAGCCAGAGTCTCATTGAACTTCCGTTCCCTCTCCCTCTTCGCCTTATGACCAAGTTTGATGAATATCCCTCTGATAAATGCCTTATGGGCATTCCACAAGACAAAAGGATCAGTCACTGAGCCTATATTGGTTTGGAAGTATTCTTCCAAGGCAGTTTGTAACTCCTGCTTATATCTAGTGTCCGAGATTAAATAAGCATTATTCCTCCACAAAAAATTCCTTTGTCTCGTGCTAGCATCAGCAATGTCTAAGGTGATAACCGCATGGTCGGACCACGTGATATCACCGATGCTGGACTTCTCCACCAGATCCAAGGCTGCTTTGTTAAGAAGGAATAGGTCAATGCGGGAGTAAGAATTATGTACTGGGGAGAAAAATGTGAAATCCCTCTCTGAATCATGGAACATGCGCCACACATCATATAATTCCTCTCTGGTGGTTAAGATTTCCATAGCAGGCGACCGCATTCTGGATGATGTTGTAGAGTCCAGCATCGGGTCGGGAATGGAGTTAAAGTCACCCCCCCAGACAACAACACCACGTTGAACCTTACGGACTTTCTTACACAGTGATGTAATAAAGGAGGTGGGACAGCTAGGCGGAGCGTAGACCACCACTAAGGTATAGAGTACATTATTAATAGTACATACCACTATGATGAATCTACCTTGGGTATCAATAATAGAAGAAAGGGGGGAGAAGGCAACACTATTCTTAACAGCGAGGAGTACTCCTCTTTTCTTCTTAGTGTGGTGTGAGTGGAGAATGTGGGGGAAGAGTGGGTGTTTGATTCTATGGGCGTCAGCTTTAAGAAGGTGGGTTTCCTGTGCAAACAGGATGTCACATTGTACTTGCCTCGCTTCTCTCCACATAAGGGACCGCTTAAAGGGGCTGTTCAGCCCTTTGACATTTATAGAAGCAATTTTAAGAGCCATATCTAACCTGAGAGACGTGCTGAATCAGAGATGTGGACATCATGACATAAGGCATCAAAAACAAATCACTATAGTGAGCATATTCAGGTACCCTTGTAACCAAGAAAAAACATAATAGAACAGAAACAGGAGTACTAGATCCTGTAAACTTACAGCAACAAACATGGAAATAGAAGAGAAAACTTCCAATCAAACAAAAAAGAATAACATAAATATGAGCCACAGCAGTCAGCATATTGGCTGATCACGAGATGTGGGTCAGTCACTCACGGTCAAAGAGCCGAGAAAGGTAACACCTGTAGTAGCAGGCTAGGCATTCCTAGCGAGCAGATTCCAGAAGAGGTTCATCTCTTATTCTTCCTCTTTGAAGCTACAAGCTGCCATTCAAAGGGGACCCTTCCTGGAGGGGCCGGAGGATCATCCTGCTGAACGGGAGAAATGTTCCAGGTAGATAGCAACTTTGAGCCTTCCTCCACAGAGGAAATGGAGTGAGACACTCCGTTTTTGTGGATAAGAATTTTGGTCGGGAAACCCCAGCGATATTGGATGGCGTGATCCCTGAGGGCTGCAGTGATAGGATATAATGCCCGCCTGTGTTGCAAGGTGGCTGCCGAGAGGTCGGCAAACAACTTCACCCCAACAAATGGGGCAGGTAACTCTCCATATTTCCTGGCAGCTTCCATCAAGGCATTTTTAGCATGGAAAAAATGGATCCTCGCAAGCACATCTCTTGGAGATGAATCCGGAAGATGGCGGGGCTTCGCAACTCTGTGGATCCTATCTATCACCAGGTCCTCCTTGGGTATGTTGGGAAGAAGGAGTTGCATAAGATTTTGGGCGAAAGAGCAGAGATCTTGTGTCTGCACATCCTCACTGATGCCTCTGAATTTGACGTTATTACGTCTTGACCTATCTTCAAGGTCTATAATTTTAGCTTTCATTGCCTCCACCTCGTCAGTGAGAGAGTTATGGGAGTCCACTAGTTGATTGAAGGTGGTAGCAAACTCTCCCATCTTGTCCTCTACATGCGATACTCTGCCCTCTAAGTGAGTAACCGATTGCCGTATAGGTTGCAGGAGGGAAGCCATATCTCCCGAGATAGCGGAGCTGAAGGCTAATAGCATGTCCTTAAGTAAGTTGCTAGAGGCAGGCTCCTCTGAAGTTGGGAATGCTTGCAAAGTTAGCGTGGTAGAGGTATGCGCTCTTACCGGGGAATCAGACGTCAGGTCTTCCTGTTCACCGTCCAGAGAGCGCCTGGGCCTTTGCTTGGCTGGGCTGTCCCCCGGAGATGCCGGAGCTGGCTGGCGGTCTCTTACCGGCGTGGAGTTGGTCTGGCCAGGGTCACTTCTAGGACTGCTTGTCGGCGAGCGGTTTTGCTGTTGATCCCGCAGTTCGCCACGGGCTCCGGGTGGTGAGCCGGACGGAGAGCGGGAAGCTGCAGGGGAGGCGCCGCCATCTTTGTCCCCGTCTCGGGCAAAGAAGAAATCGAGTTTGCCCTGTTTCTTCACAGATCTTTTCCCCCGGGTCATCATCTGTGCTTGTTCAGGGGGTCTAGGAGTCTGAGCTGAGGAGAATAAGAGGCAGCAGAACCTTAAAAGCTGTGATAGTCGCTGCTAGGATAGCGGAGCTCTGCAATCATGCGTCCATCTTACTCGGCCGGCGACCACGCCTTCGAGGATGACTCACTTTTAAGGTGGAGCTCCCCGGACCACACCACGAACTCACCTGCATTTTAATGAACTTGTGTGCAGAAGAAAGGTACTCTATGAGTAAGGATCGGATGGTCTGAAACATGTAAGCCTCTTTTGCACCAAATGCTAAAGGTTACTTGAACTCTACGTGATATATAATGTCATAAACAGGATGTATGATATCCGCCTATCTCCAAAAAATACTACATAGGCTTGGCCATAATGAATTTCACTTGTGGCCCTAGTATACATGCTTAAATGAATATGATTTTCCTGTAAGCAAAATGAAGGAGCTGCTAGTTTTCAGATCACTTGTAGCATGGTAATATACTGTACTTACTGTGTTGACAGTAGATTAATATTTTGGTTTACTAAAATGTATTAATATTGGCATGAAACCAATGTAATTCTTAACTAAAAATGTTGGTCTGCAGACTGCAGAATATGTTCTACTATTAAGCTAATAATATATTTCTAGAAAAATCTGTGCAGGAGTGCGGATGATTTTCTATCAAGCATAAAATACAGTCCATAAAAATCATACAACATTTCTGCGAGCATATTTTACTTTCTGAAATTTTACTACAACACATTTCAAACAGTTGTTAACCAGTTCTACACTGAAAAAGTGTGTGCTCCATTTAGCAACATCTCTTGAAGAGTGTTCTTATTCCCACAAAAAGCATATACAGAAATATTGCAGCAGATAATAGTTGTTGAATACAAAATATGTATGATCTTACCAGAAAGATGGCTGCAAGTTATAATTTAAAATTCCTGCTGTAGATAAAACGAACAAGACCACACAAGGCAGCTGACATGTATGATATATATATATATATATATATATATATATATATATATACATATATATATATCTTAATAATATAAAAATGAGTTTCTGTCTGTCTGTCTGTCTGTCTGTCTGTCTGTTCTCTATGCGCGACCAAACTACTGGACTGATTTTCACCAAATTCGGCACACAGGTACATCAGGTGTCTGGGAAGGTTTTAGAGCAGGTCTCATCTCTCTAGGACATACCGTTCCTGAGATATTCCCAAAATATGATCTCCATTAGCCAACATTACAACTGGGAGCTTTGGTTTTAAACTCCAACTGCCATTCTCTGCAAAGGCACACACAGGGAGGGCAGGTTTCCATAACAACCAGGTAATTATCAGCAGCTGAGGATCTCATCCATTTCTATTTACTGACACTGTTAAAGGTATTCCGGTTACCATAAATCTAACTTATGTTTTTTTCTATTACTACAGTTCAGTAGTAATAAAAGATGTTTTCCTCCACTGCTGCCTATTGCGTGGGCTCATAAATAAGCATGGTATTGACCTTTAATTCAGGCCACCCTAAAAGAAGTACTTAAAACCCCCGCCCCAGGTCTCACTAAGCCACACCCCCAACTCTGTCAGGCCACACCCCTTTCACTCCGCAGCCAACAGAGATTGAAAAAATAAAGGTAAAAATCAACTTCTGTCAGCTGCAGGGATGGGTGGGAGGTTGACTTTCTTTCTGCAACAAGACACACAAACATTAAATAAAATAGATTAAATCCACCCATGCGAAGCGTCTTGCTAATCCACACCCCTGACTCTGTCAGGTCACGCCCCCTCCCACTACGCAGCCAATGGGAATTGAAAAAATGAAGGTAAAAATAAACTTCTGTTTGCTGCAGGGGTGGGAGGGTGAATTTCTCTCTGCAACGACACACAAAAATTTTAGATGAAATAGACTAATTATAGACTACAACCGTTTGAAGCCTTTTACTAAGCCACGCCCTGCCTCTGTCAGGCCACGCCCCCTCTCACTCCGCAGCCATTCTGCAACGACACACAGAAACATTAAATGAAATAGATTAAATGCTCCTATGCGAAGCGCTTTGCTAAGCCATGCCCCGACTCTGTAAGGCCACGCCCCCTCTCACTCCGCAGCCATTCTGCAACGACACACAGAAACATTAAATGAAATAGATTAAATGCACCTATGCGAAGCGCTTTGCTAAGCCACGCCCCGACTCTGTAAGGTCACGCCCCCTCCCACTCCGCAGCCAACAGGTATTGAAAAAATAAAGGTAAAAATCAACTTCTGCCAGCTGCAGGGATGGGTGGGAGGTTGACTTTCTTTCTGCAATGACACACAGAAACATTAAATGAAATAGATTAAATACACCCATGTGAAGCGTCTTACTAATCCACGCCCCCGACTCTGTCAGGTCATGCCCCCTCCCACTCCGCAGCCAACAGGGATTGAAAAAATAAAGGTAAAAATAAACTTATGTTTGCTGCAGGGGTGGGAGGATGAATTTCTCTCTGCAATGACACACAAAAATTTTAGATAAAATAGACTAATTATAGACTACAACTGTTCGAATCGTCTTGCTAAGTCACGCCCCCAACTCTGTCAGACCACGCCCCCTCCCACTCTGCAGCCATTCTGCAACGACACACAGAAACATTAAATGAAATAGATTAAATCACCTATGCGAAGCGCTTTGCTAAGCCACACCCCCAACTCTGTCAGGTCATGCCCCCTCCCACTCCGCAGTCAACAGGGATTGAAAGAATGAAGGGAAAAATAAACTTCTGTCAGCTGCAGGGGTGGGAGGGTGAATTTCTCTCTGCAACGACACACAAAAATCGTAGATGAAATTGACTAATTTTAGACTACGACCATTCAGTACCAATAAAAGATGTTTTTTCCACTGCTACCCATTGCGGGTCCCCATAAATTACCATGTCATCGACCTGTAATTCATGCCACTCTGACCCCCGCCCCAGATCTCGTGAAACCACGCTCCGACTCTGTCAGGCCACGCCCCCTCCCACTCCGCAGCCAATGGGGATTGAAAAAATGAAGGTAAAAATCAACTTCTGTCAGCTGCAGGGGTGGGAGGGAAGTTGGATTTCTTTCTGCAACAACATACAGAAGCATTAAATGAAACAGATGAAATATACCCGTGCAAAGCAATGTTTTCTTCCATTGTTACCCATGGCGTGTCCTCATAAATTACCATGGCATCGACCTGTAATTCTGGCCACCATCAAAAGAAGGACTTAAAACCCCACCCAGGTCTTGCAACGTCACGCCCCCGACTCAGTCAGGCCATGACCCCTCCCACTCCGCAGCCAATGGAGATTGAACAATTGAAGGTAAAAATCAACATCTCTCTCTGCAACGACACACAGAAACATTAAATGAAATAGATTAAATATACCCGCACAAAGCAATATTTTCTTCCACTGCTACCCATTGTGATTCCTCAAATTACCATGGCATTAACCTATAATTCAGGCCACCCTGAAATGAAGGACTTAAACCCCCCCCCGTGTCCCATTAAACCACACCCCCTCCCACTCCGCAGCCAATAGGGATTGAAAAAATGAAGGTAAAAATCAATTTCTGTCAGCTGCATTGACTTTCTCTCTGCAACGACACACAGAAACATTAAATAAATAGATGAAATATACCCAGACGAAGCCGGGTCTTTCTGCTAGTATAGATATATATATATACATATATATATATATATATATATAGATATAGATATAGATATATATACATATATATTTAGGTGCATAGCTTTTATTAGTACAAAATGGTACTCAAGGCACAGGGTGTTGATGTCGTCATCTCCAGGCTGCTTCTAGGACCTGGCTTTGCATCAGTGTCACGCAGCTTTCAGACCAGTCACATCCAGTGCTAGATGACAGTGCCGGGTAATGTGGGAATCCAGCGCTAGTGACCCAGGTGTGATGTTGTCAGCATTTGGTAACGTGGGAATCCAATGGGGCATTTAAACAGGCTTATGCCTTAAGCAGTTGCATGTGATTGGCAGTAGGTTATTATGAATTAGGGGTCCAATTTTTTTTTCTGACGTTTGAAGTGCATTATTTTGGGCTCAATGACTTTTTTCATTATGGCAAGCTCTGGGTGTGGTGTTTTTTGTTTCATAGACATTCATTGTTTATGTTGCCCTGCTTGAAAAGCAGACATGTGTTGCATATGGCAACACGTTATTTTTTACCACTGTATTTTTTGGACACGGCCCTGCAGAGGAAGTGACATTGCAGGGGATCCTTACTTTCCTATATAAAAATGTAATGTATGCCTTTAAAAAGTATGTTTAAACACACTATTTGGCCAAAAACACCACAAAAACTCATTTTGTTTTTTTGATGCATTTCTTTGAGCACAGAAATCTATGGGAGGGAATTTATCATGAGGGAAATATCTGAATGCATTTTTTATTCAGTCTGCATGGTGTATTTTCAATTTCAGTTTCAAATTTATCAATTCATTTTTTAATACTTTATTACCATACCATAATTAAAATACATCAGTAATATAGTAAAGGGAAAAAACAATATTTCATTAATACCATATATTTTTACTTTTTCCCTTTTTTCCCCTTAATTTCTTTTTCTTTCCTTCCTTCTCCCTTTCTTTCCTTCCCTTCTTTTCCCCCTTTCCCTTTTTTCCCCTTCTTTCCTGTTTCCCCCTCCCCCCCTTCCCCATCCTTCCCTTTGGGTGTGGCTCTATTATTAATTCTCCCTACAGCACAACCACAACCAAATCCTACTCCATTTTTCTTTACTATTTCTCACTTTTTACAAAATATTTTACTACCCTTTAAGTTCAGCCAGGAATTAAGGTTTGGTGTATTGTGGGATCAATCTTGCTAAAAACATTTTTTTCATTAAAAGTATCTTTCTATCTTTAGAGCATTTCACTCTAGAGAGGTCATCTAAAATCCAACTTTGGGGTCCAGGTGGAATCAATAAGCCCAATTTCTGGGTAATAAACTTATTGATTGACCTCCAATATTCTTTCAGTTCTGCACAGGACCAGATCATATGCAAATAATCAGCCCCTTGTAGGTCACAATGAAGACAATTGGATGCCTGCCTTAAGCCACAACTCTTCAAACAAACCGGTGTAACATGCAGTCTGTGTAAAATATTAAACTGTACTACTATGTGATTACAATTGTGAGTAGAGATGAGCCAATCGAAGCTAACAAAGTGGAATTTGTTACGAATTTCATGGAAAATTCGATTCGCCACGTAAGCAAATTTCATGGCGATTCGTGGTAACTAGAGATGAGCGAGCACTAAAATGCTCGGGTGCTCGTTATTCGAATCGAATTTTTCCCGATGCTCGGGTGCTCGTTTCGAATAACGAACCCCATTGAAGTCAATGGGAGACTCGAGCATTTTTTGCAGGGGACCGGGGCTCTGCCTAGGGAAGGTTGCGTGAAAACCTGGAAACCTCAGAAAATGATGGAAACACCACGGAAATGGACAGGAAACAGCAGGGGCAGCATGCATGGATGCCTCTGAGGCTGCCTAATCGTACCATTATACCAAATTCTGGGCAATAGCCTGGTGGTGACCCTCAAGGCAATTGTGCTGACCCAGACCAAGATGGGCAAGGCACATGTGCTGGCACATGTTAGGAAAGCACCCAACTAGGTGCAACAAAGGTCCATCACCGCCTGCAGGTGACACCACTGCTCATGCTGGCACTGCTGTGCTATCCCCCGCCCCACGACGCAGGCATAAGCCTGACACAGCATGGTGACAGCGTAGTGACACCAACAAGTGACCAAGTTAGATTGAGGTAGCAGGTGAACCACCGAAAAATGTAGCCTGACACAGCATGGCAGTGAACCCATAGTGACCAAGTTAGATTCAGGTGGCAGGTGAAGCACCCAAAAATTTAGCCTGACACAGCATGGCAGTGACACCACCAATGCCTTGGTCAGACTGAGATTGCAGTCAAATGTCTGTAGGTGAGCCTCCCAAAAATTTGTTTTGGAGTGTCCGAAGTTGACCCTCCTAAAAAATTGTTTTGGAGTGTCTGTAGTTGACCCTCCTGTAAAATATTTTTTTTGTTTTTCCTGTTATTAGTTTATGTACAACCCATGGCTGGCATCAGGGGCGTAGCTAGAACTGACTGGGCCCCACAGCAAAATTTTGTATGGTGCCCCCCCTTCATGACTATCCTGGCATCCTATATGTGCATATGTAAGGGAGAGTTCACTGGGCAGGGGGCACACACAGTGCACCATGGGGGGCACAGTACAAGGCAGGGGCACAGGACAGCATAGTGGGCACAGTGCATTATAGGGCATACAGTACAGGGCAGGACGCACACACTGTGTAGCATGGGGGACACAGTACAGGGCAGGGGGAAAAATACAGCACAGGGGGTGCAGTACAGGTCAGGGGGCACACAGTGCAGAATGGGGGGCACAGTACAGGGCAGGGGGCAAAATAATGCATAGGGAGTACAGTACAGTGCAGGGGCACACAGTACAGGCCAGGAGGGCACGCAAAGTACAGCATATGGGGCACATGGCAGCATACGGGGCACAGTACAGGGCAAGGGTACAGTACAGGATAGGAGGCACACATTGTGCAGCATGGGGGGCACAGTACAAAGCAGGGGGCAAGATACAGCATAGGGGTACAGTACAGTGCAGGGGCACACAGTACAGGCCGCGGGGGGGACGCACAGTACAGCATATGGGGCACATGGCAGCATATGGGGTACAGTACAGGGCAAGGAGTACAGTACAGGATAGGAGGCACACATTGTGCAGCATGGGGGGCACAGTACAAAGCAGGGGGCAAGATACAGCATAGGGGGTACAGTACAGTGCAGGGGCACACAGTACAGGCCGGAGGGGGACGCACAGTACAGAATATGGGGCACATGGCAGCATACGGGGCACAGTACAGGGCAAGGAGTACAGTACAGGATAGGAGGAACACACTGTGTGGCATGGGGGCACAGTACAGGGCAGGGGGAAAAATACAGCATGGGGTACAGGGCAGCATAGAGGGCATAATACAGCACAGGGAGTACAGGGCAGGGGGCACACATAGTCCAGCATAGCGGACACAGTACAAGGCAGGGGGCACACACAGTGCAGTGCAGGGGGCATACACAGTGCAGCATAGGGGACACAGTACAAGGCAGGGGGCACACACAGTGCAGCATAGGGGTACAGTACAGGGCAGGAGGCACACACTGTGTAGCATGGGGGGCACAGTACAGGGCAGGGGGCAAAATACAGCATAGGGGGCAGGGGACACGCATAATACAGCATAGAGGGCACAATGCAGCATAGGGGGTACAATACAGGGCAGGGGGCACACATAGTGCAGCATAGGGGACACAGTACAGGGCAGGGGGCAGAATACAGCATAGGGGACACAGTACAAGGCAAGGGGCACACATAGTGCAGCATAGGGAATACAGTACAGGGCAGGGGGCAGAATACAGCATAGGGGGTACAGTACAGGGCAGGGGGCACAAACTTACCACTGTTGGTCAGGCTGGCAGTGAGTCTGAAGGTCTGCTGTATTGGCTGGCTGAGACAGAAATAGAAATATTACCCTGCTGATTTGCCACATCCCTGCTACTGCTCCCGGGCCCCTGCTGAGCTCGGGCCCCGAAGCAGTCGCTTCCCCTATAGCTACGCCACTGGCTGGCATGGTGGGAATATATAGGTTTGCTTCACAGACGGTCCACTGCACCGTTACATTTTCTTCATCATTGCCAATTACTTTTTAACCAACTGTTGTATGGCAATGATAAATGGGAAGGTGAATCCACTACAAGTGTCATCCTCCTACAAGTCTCCAATTGTTTTCAATTGAAAAGGGGATGTTCTTGCCGTGGCCTTCCTCATAGTGGCCGCTTCTGGGGACGACAGAGGTGGTGTACCTACGGACAGCCTGACCGAACATGATGGCAGACGGGGAGACACTCCCTCATGTAAAATTGTTTTTTGAGTGTCTGTATTTGACGCTACTAAAAAATTTATTGGAGAGAGGGCCTGTAGGTGGCCCTCCGTAAACATTGTTTGAATAGAGCGCCAGTTGGCCCTCAGAAACATTGCCTGTTGGCTCAGTGTTTCTGTGCGAAGAGGAGGAGGAGGAGGGGTTGGAGGAAGAGGCATAATAAGTCTGAGAAACCGTGACCGAGGTAGGCCCCGCAATCCTTGGTGTGGGCATTACATGAGTGGCCCCAGGGTCAGACTCGATCCCAGCCTCTACCAAGTTAACCCAATGTGCCGTCAGGGAGATATAGTGTCCCTGCCCACCAGCACTTGTCCACGTGTCCGTGGTAAGTGGACCTCATCACTAACCGCGTTGGTCAGGGCACGGATGATGTTCTCTGACACGTGCTGGTGTAGGGCTGGGACGGCACATCGGAAAAAATAGTGGCGGCTGGGGACCAAGTACCGAGGGACAGCCACTGCCATCAGGTTGCGGAAAGCCTCAGTCTCTACCAGTCTATAGGGCAGCATCTCCAGACTTAACAATTTGTAGATGTGGACGTTTAGGGCTTGTGCATGTGGGTGGCTGGAATTGTATTTGCGCTTGCGCTCAAATGTCTGCTGCAAAGACAGCTGAACGCTGCGCTGGGACACATTGGTGGAGGTTGTGGAGGATCGTGCAGGTGAATGGGTGGTTGTAGGGCGGGAGGCGCTTGTGCCGGGGTCCTGGGCGGGGGGGTGTACTCGCCGAGCCAGCATTTCACACAGGGGAAGGGGCAGTGGTGTGACCCGCAGGAGGTGAACGGCCTTGGTTCCACTGAGTCGGGTGTTTAGCACTCATATGCCTGCGCATGCTGGTAGTGGTTAGGCTGGTAGTGGTGGCTCCCCTGCTTATCTTGGTGTGACACAGGTTGCACACCACAGTCCGTCTGTCATCCTCAGTTTTTTTTAAAAAACCTCCAGACTTGCGAACATCTAGGCCTCGGCACAGGAACTTGACTCCGTGAAACAGTTGCTGATCTACCTGCTCTGGCTCTGCTTCTCCCTCTGGCCACCCCACTGCCTCTTCCAACCTGTTCTGGTGGTGCACTTGCCTCCACTTCAGAAGCACTGTCTTGAGTTGGATTACCAACCCAGCTCGGGTCAGTCACCTCATCATCCACCAGCTCTTCCTCCGATTCCTCACTCTTCTCCCCCCCTCCGACTTACTGCCCTGACAACAACGTCACTGTCTGACAACCGTGTCTCATTATCATCATCATCATCATCCAACACCTCTTCACGCACTACTTGCACTAATTCCACACTCTCATCACCCACAGACTGTGAAAGTTCTAAATTTTGGGAATCGGGAAAGAGCAACTGCTCAGGTTGCTGTTGAGCAGTGGTTTGTGTCTCTGGGTAGGGTCCTGAAAAGAGTTCCTGTGAGTATGCCGGATCTGAATCCATACTTTCGTGGGGGGGGCAGGCTGGGAGAAAGGAGGTTGAGCTGGAGGATCCAGAGGTCTACTCCCTTGGCTAGCGTGGGTGGACTGCGTGGAAGACTGGGTGGTGGATAAATTACTGGACGCATTGTCCGCTATCCACGTCATCACCTGTTCGCACTGTTGTGGTTTCAATAGTGGTGTACCACGTGAACCAGTAAGTTGCGAGATGAAGCTAGGGAGCAAAACTCTACAGCGTTCCACTGCTCCCTCATCAGCATGTACAGTGTCACCCTGCCCAGGACCACGGCCTCTGCCCCCTACACCACTTGAACGCCCACGCCCTCGTCCTCGACCCTTAGCCCTTGGGTTCAACATTTTGTATATTCACCAAACTGTCGAGTTAATATCTGAGGCCAAAACCGTATTCAGTAGACAGTAGAATTACTATCTGAGGCAAAAAAATGTATTCTTTAGACTCCAGCTATTGCACCGCAAACCACTCAATTTTGCACTGGACTGTAGTTTATATAACTGAGAATAAAAATGTATTCCCTAGACTGCGGCTAGTGTATCGCACACCTCACAATTGTTCACTGGACTGTAGTTTATATAATTGAGTGAAAAAAATTATTCTCTAGACTGCGACAAATGTATCGCACACCTCACAATTGTTCACTGGACTGTAGTTTATATAATTGAGTGAAAAAAATTATTCTCTAGACTGCGGCAAGTGTATCGCACACCTCACAATTGTTCACTGGACTGTAGTTTATATAATTGAGTGAAAAAAATTATTCTCTAGACTGCAGCAAGTGTATCGCACACCTCACAATTGTTCACTGGACTGTAGTTTATATAATTGAGTGAAAAAAATTATTCTCTAGACTGCGGCTAGTGTATCGCACACCTCACAATTGTTAACTGGACTGTAGTTTATATAATTGAGTGAAAAAAATTATTCTCTAGACTGCGGCTAGTGTATCACACACCTCACAATTGTTCACTGGACTGTAGTT
Source organism: Rhinella marina (assembly GCA_900303285.1). Taxonomy (NCBI): domain Eukaryota; kingdom Metazoa; phylum Chordata; class Amphibia; order Anura; family Bufonidae; genus Rhinella; species Rhinella marina. The sequence goes on from ONZH01017469.1 coordinate 25,049, forward strand.
TATATAATTGAGTGAAAAAAACTTATTTTATAGACTGACGCTGCTGTACAGCACACCTCACAATTTTTCACTGGACTCTAGTTTATATAACTGAGTGACAAAACGTATTCCCTAGACTGCACTACAGATTCCAACAAGCCAAGGTACAGCAGCAGCAAAAATGAGTACTGAGAGGACTTTGGGCAATTTCATTGGGGTCTGTGTGGACCATGTGCTGTCCCCTTTCTGCCAACAGTGCACAGTGTGCAGCCAAGATGGCGGTAGCTGCACTACAAGTCCCAGCCAGCAGCCGAGAGGAGGACAAAAAAAAAAGTTTGTTGTAGCCATAAGAAGGAGCTTTGGGTTCTTTGTGGATGATTCCTGCCTAACCAGATTCTAATTTCACGTCCTAACAGTGTGCAGCCAAGATGGCAGTAGCTGCACTACAAGTCCCAGCCAGCAGCCAGGAGGAGACCAAAAAAAAAACGTGCTTGTAGCCCTTAGAAGGGCTGTTGGGTTCTTTGTGGGTGATTCCTGCCTAACCAACAACTAAATTCAGGCCCTAACACTCTCCCTGACAGACAGCAGCTCTATCCCTAATCTCATGCAGACGGCGTATGACGCAAGCAGCGCGGGACCAGATTCTTATATTCCCAGGTCATCTGATCTGGCCAGCCAATCCCTGCTATCGACTTGTAGGGTCCCACGTGATGCTAGGAGGTACAAAGACTCTCCTGCATGTTGATTGCCTGAAAAAAGGCGGCTAACATGAAGGAAGAGGAAGTTGCCATTTCCTCGAGGATCGCGATATGCTCGTCCAAGTAGCGAGCATATGCGAATACCCTAATGCTCGAACGAGCACCAAGCTTGGACGAGCATGTTCGCTCATCTCTAGTCTTAAGATATTTCTTGGCCCAGTCTTGATGTTTTATCTTATGTTTCTTGTTCAAAGGTGGTCATTTTTCAGCCTTCCTTACCTTGGCCATGTTCCTGAGTATCGCACACCTTGTACTATCTGATACTCCAGTAACCTTGCAGCTCTGAAATATGGCAAAACTGGTGGCAAATGGCATCTTGGCAGCTTCATGCTTGATTTTCCTCAATTCATGGGCAGTTATTTTGCGCCTTTTTTTTAACACTTCTTGCGACCCTGTTGGCAGTTTGCCATGAAACACTTGATTGTTCGGTGATCACGTTTCAAAAGTTTGGCAATTTCAAGACTGCTGCATCCCTCTGCAAGACATCTCACAATTTTTGACTTTTCATAGTTCGTCAAATCTCTCTTCTGACCCATTTTGCCAAAGGAAAGGAGGTTGCCTAATAATTAAGCACACCTTATATAGGGTGTTGATGTCATTAGACCACACCCCTCCTCATTACAGAGATGCACATCACCTGATTTACGTAATTGGTAGTTGGCTTTCAAGCCTATACAGCATGGAGTAGGACAACATGTATAAAAAGGATGATGTGATCAAAATACTCATTTGCCTAATAATTCTGCACAGAGTGTAGTCTGCTGATGCTGCTGCCACTGCCATCTCCACGCTGTCTGGGGGGGCTCTGCTTGTATAAGCGTGTAATAGAACAGGTTCTGTCGAAATGTATGTGGAATCAGTGAATTGGTGTAAAAGGCGTGCGCTTTTGGCGCTCTAGTAGGATCTTGGGCCTCTGCACAATTCTTTATAGCTGGCGCTAACATTGACCTGTTAGGTTGAGTTCAGACTTGAGTTGTTTGGTGAGTTTTGGCCCCTTAACTGCCCAAATACATAAAAGTGTGCAGCGATTCTAAGAGCGACGCCTGTTATGTGCGCGTCACACTGGCTCATTCTTTCACTACCACAGTAGACTCCCTATGCGTTTTACTGCAAGGCAAAGTGTTCTACACCACTATCCCAGCTCTCTGCAGCCCGGAAGTAGTCGTTTTTTAACGCGACTCGCCACAAATTTATCGGATTGAAGCAAATATATTCAGAAAATTCGGAGAAACCAGCCAAATCGAATTTTTGAAAAATTCGCTCATCTCTAATTGTGAGACACTAACCTAAAATTCCCTAATATATTTTCCCAATCTTCTGATGAAATCATTGGGCATTCAACTCCTCAGGTCCTTAAACCGGGAGAGGAGGCCCTCTTAAAAAGTGAATTAATTATTGGTTTATATAGCTGGCAAATCTTGGCTTCCGGCCCCGGTTCTCACCCCATTCCTTCAAAAAACTGCAAGTATCTATTTGTAAAAGTGTTTTTTTCTTTTACACTACTCAGTGCTGACCGTAACTGAAAGTACCTAAACCAACTCAAGTTGGATAGGTTCCCCCTTTGCACAAACAGTGAAAAGGGGAGAACCTCACCATTTCTCACCAACTGTGAAACTAATAATATATTATTTTTATTCCCAAAACTGATCCCGAGATAGCTCATGTAACTCTTGGAAGTAATAATTATACCATAGGAGAGTACACCAAAGCAACCCCTTTATCCCCAACCAATCTCTAATAGTTGCCCAGGATCTAGCGAGTAGCTTACCAGCCACTCTATAAAACCTGCTCAGCTTTAACTAATCGCCCAGATTCTAACAAAGTGAAAATACTATCATATGGGGATCGATTCACTAGCGTCTTATACAGGGGACTTTTTTCCCATTCACAGCACAAATATTAACTGAGAGGCTATAAAATAACCCTTGAAATAGGGAAGGTTTAAACCACCCTGTTCCATTAGCTTATACAAATACTCCAATTTTAGCCTTACTCTGTTTCTTCCCCAGAAGTAGATCGCTGATTAGTCTCTCAATCAACTTAAAGAACTTATCCTAGATCCACAATGTGGAATTTCTCAATATGTACAACAATTGTGTTATCATCTTAACCAAAAATACTCTATTGTCACGAGATAGGGGAAGTTGCAACCATATCGCGATTTTGGATCTCAGTTTATTAATCAGGGGAATCAGATTAAGCTGTAAAAAGTCCTCCATTTTTGGGAATATCTTAATACCCAAGTATTCAAATGAATCTACTATCTTTAGAGTTCAAAGATTCCACACTAGAAAGTTGAAAATTATCCAATGGCATTAGAGTAGTTTTTGCCCAATTAATATCTAGGCCAAATACCTCCCCAATTTTTCACATTGTTTGCTCAATTTGTTGCATATTTATACCTTACACTTTTGTCTAGAGGATGGTACTCCAATTTTTTTTGCTTCTCCCCTTCTAGAATGAGTATGCAACTTTAATTAATTGGAGTGAAACTAATTAACATAGCTAGCCATGGCGACTTTCCCAATTAGTTTTCAAAACTGGAGTGATTGGTGTAAAAATGCAAAAAGTCACAGAATTTGTGTGTTAGCAACCTCAAAAACTCACAAATCCCTATTTTTTATTTATTTTGAACCCAGGATTCTGAAAAGGAACGTGTGTTCAAATGTACTAAAAGCTTTGCTACACTGTAGTGAGTATGTGAACTAGCACTCAATAAATGCTCCTTCAATTAACAGATTGGGTGGTCAAATATTTTCCTAACTGCATTCAAATTAGAGATCCCTCTTGGCAAGCTTGAAAGTAAATTATGGGGTTCACATGGGCATACCTTCCAGCTGCTCATTTTCCAAAAAAAATAGTGCTTATACCAGGGATCAGCAACCTCTCCAGCTGTTCTGAAACTACAACTCCCAGAATCCTTCTTTCACTTCTATGAAAGTTACAAGAAAAGCAAAGTATGCATGCTGGGAGTTGTAGTTTTACAGCAGCTGGAGTGCCGAAGGTTGCTGATCCCTGGCTTATACCCATCAGATCTGTAAGCAGCTGTCTATTACCTTACAACCACTACTATAGCTATGATATTTTACAAGCAAAAAAAAAAATGATTGGCTGTGGAAAAAAGTAATCCTTTTCAGGCAAATTATCTAACACCTGCATTTTGACTGTACTAAAGTTAATTCATTAGTCATTCCTGGCATTTTTCTAGACATTTTGGACATTTGTGTGCTTGCAATTTAATGGGCAATTAGAGATTTGATGCTGTATCATAACCACTTTACTCTGATTAGAAACTACCATTTGATTTATAAATTAGCAAACTTTGTTTTACTGCCTTCTGGTCATTCATAAGTGGAATTATGTGCAGGATGATTCAAATCTGCTAATCCTCTTTTATGAAATGGTTGTGCCTCTTGATTAACTATATGGTTCTCAAGAACTAACATGTCTGTTGTTTTTTTCATTCATTTATTACAATGATGCCCTTTGCTGTTCCTCTTTAACACCTTAAAGGAACTGAAAAAGAAAAATGATAAATTACAAAGAGCAGTAAGAATAATTTTAAATGGTGGCTGATAGAGATGAGCGAGCACTAAAATGCTCGGGTGCTCGTTATTCGAGTCGAACTTTTTCAGATGCTCGGGTGCTCGTTTCGAATAACGAACCCCATTGAATTCAATGGGAGACTCGAGCATTTGTGCAGGGGACCAAGGCTCTGCCTAGGGAAGGCTGGGTGAAAACCTGGAAACCTCAGAAAATGATGGAAACACCACGGAAATGGACAGGAAACAGCAGGGGCAGCATGCATGGATGCGTCTGAGGCTGCCTAATCCCACCATTACCCCAAATTCGCAGGCAACAGCCTGGTGGCTACCCTCATGGCAATTGTGCTCACTCAGACCAAGAAAGGTGAGGCAAATACCCATCACATGTTAGGGAAGCACCCAACTAGGTGCAACGAAGGTCCATCACCGCCTGCAGGTGACACCACTGCTCATGCTGGCACTGCTGTGCTATCCCCCTCCCCACGACACAGGCATAAGCCTGACACATCATGGTGACAGCGTAGTGACACCAACAAGTGACCATGTTAGATTGAGGTAGCAGTCAAATGTCTGTAGGCGAGCCTCCAAAAAATTTGTTTTGGAGTGTCCGAAGTTGACCCTCCTAAAAAATTGTTTAGGAGTGTCTGTAGTTGACCCTTCTGTAAAATATTTTATTTGTTTTCCCTGTTATTAGTTAATGTACAACCCATGGCTGGCATGGTGGGAATATATAGGTTTTGCATCACAGACGGTCCACTGCACCGTTACATTTTCTTCATCATTGCCAATTACTTTTTCACTAACTGTTGTCTGGCAATGATAAAGGGTAAGGTGAATCCACTGCGGAAGAAAAGTGTCATCCTCCTACAATTCTACACTTGCTCTCAATTGAAAAGGGGATGTTCTTGCCGTGGCCTTCCTCATAGTGGCCGCTTCTGTGAACAACAGAGGTGGTGTACCTACTGACAGCCTGACCGAACACGATGGCAGACGGGGAGACACTTCCTCATGTAAAATTGTTTAGGAGTGTCTGTAGTTGACCCTTCTGTAAAATATTTTATTTGTTTTCCCTGTTATTAGTTAATGTACAACCCATGGCTGGCATGGTGGGAATATATAGGGAAGCACCCAACTAGGTGCAACGAAGGTCCATCACCATGCCCATGCTGGCACTGCTCTCCTATCCCCAGCCACACGATGCAGGCATAATCCTGACACAGCATGGCGGTGACACCAACAAGTGACCAAGTTACATGAGGTAGCAGGTGAGCCACCCAAAAATTTAGCCAGACGCAGCATGGCGGTGACAACAGAGTGACCGAGTTAGACTGAGGTAGCAGGAGGTGAAGCATCCTCCAAGTGGGCAGTACATGAGCGGCCCCAGGGTCAGACTCGGTCAGAGTATGTGAAATGTTCAGGGTGGCCGAACTCCGGGCTTGACGGCGGACCTGTTTCGGGTTATCGATTGTCGAAATGTTGGCTGACATCAAGTTTAGTATCTGTTCTTATCAGTTGCTGTGGCTGTTGGTGGTAAAGTGGTGAGCATAGCTGCTTCCCAAGCAGTTGACCCGGGTTCGATTCCCGCCTATCGCAGGAGGCAATTAAAAGAAGAACCAAAAAAAAATCAGTACAATATCTAATACGTCCCCTACCCGGGTAAATTGTTTGGAGAGAGGGCCTGTAGGTAGGGGGCAGGCTGGGGGCAAGGAGGTTGAGCTGGAAGAGCCAGAGGAGTGCCCCCTGGGCTAGCGTGTGTGGTGGTGACAACAGCCGGATGGAGTTAGAATGACGACGCAGGACCCCAACTTAAAAATTTAGCATCAACCGGTACAATTGTCAATTATGAGCTCGATCAAGTGTGGCATGTGCTCTATGTATTCTTCTCAGTTTAATACCGTATATGGAAGCTATCCAAAAAAATAGTTTGGAGACAGAGAAACATAGGAAAAAGATGTAAATTGTTTGGAGAGAGGGCCTGTAGGTGGACCGCAGGAAAAATTGTTTGGAGAGAGGGCCTGTAGGTGGACCTCCGGAAAAATTGTTTGGAGAGAGGGCCTGTAGGTGGACCTCCTGAAAAATTATTTAGAGAGAGAGCCTAAAGGTGGACCTCCGGAAAAATTGTTTGGAGAGAGGGCCTGTAGGTGGACCTCCTGAAAAATTATTTAGAGAGAGGGCCTAAAGGTGGATCTCCGGGAAAATTGTTTGGAGAGAGGGCCTGTAGGTGGACCTCCAAATTGTGGTAAAAGAGTGCCAGTTGGACCTCTAAAAAATGACGTTTTTTTGGTCAGTGTTAGGCAAAGACGACAAGGAGGAGGAGGAGGAGTAGGAGGAGTAGAGAAGAGGAATCGGATACATAAGTTATTTAAATCTTTAGCTGCTTTCCCCCGGAGGAGATTTGAATTCCGGTGAAATCCAGGCTTTGTTCATTTTAATAAGCGTCAGCCTGTCAGTGCTGTCAGTTGACAGGCGTGTATGCTTATCGGCGATGACGCCACCAGCTGCACTGAATACCCGCTCTGACAGCACGCTAGTGGCAGGGCAGGCCAGCACCTCCAAGGCGTACAGCGCCAGTTCAGGCCACGTGTCCAGCTTTGAAACCCAGTAGTTGTATGGAGCAGAGTGATCGCTACGGACGTTGGTATGGTCAGCTAGGTACTCCCTCACCATCTTTCTGTACAGCTCCCCCCTACTCTGCCTAGACTGGGGACAGGTGACAGTGTCTTGCTGGGGTGACATAAAACTGGCAAAGGCCTTGGAGAGCGTTCCCCTGCCAGTGCTGGACAAGCTGCCTACTCGCCTCCTCTCCCCCGCTACTTGGCCCACAAAACCATGCCCTCTGCCGCTAGCGGCGTCAGATGGGAAGGATTGTTTAAGCTTGTGCACCAGGGCCTGTTGATATCTATTCACTATCATACTCCTTTCCTCTGCAGGGATGAGAGTGGAAAAATTCTGCTTGTACCGTGGGGCCAGGAGAGTGAACACCCAGTAATCGGTGTTTGAAAAAATTCTTCTAACGCGAGGGTCACGGGATAGGCAGCCTAACATGAAGTCTGCCATGTGCGCCAGAGTCCCAACATGTAAGAATTCCCTCTCCTCACTGGCCTGACTCTCCATTTCCTCCTCCTCCTCCTCCTCCAAGTCCTCCTCTTCAGCCCATACACGCTCAAGAGTTAAGGACTGAGCACTGGTACCCTCTACTGTTTCGCCGACATTCTACACCTCTTCTTCCTCATCCTCATCCCCCTCCTCTGATACGCGCTGAGAAACAGACCGGAGGGTGCTCTGGCTATCAAGCGACGTATCTTTCTCCACCGTCTCTTGTAAGCATTCGACTTCATGCTGAGCAGTGAGTTTTTCAACAGGCAAAGCAGCGGGATGGTGAGGCTGATAATGGCGGCATCTCCGCTGACCATCTGTGTTGACTCCTCAAAGTTGCTCAACACCTGGCAGATATCAGACATCCACGTCCACTCCTCATTGTAGACTTGAGGAATCTGACTGACCTGACTACCAGTTCTGGTGGAAGTTGACATCTGGCAGTCTACAATCGCTCTGCACTGCTGGTAAACTCTGGATAACATGTTTAATGTCGAATTCCATCTTGTGGGCACGTCGCACAACAGTCGGTGAGCGGGCAGTTGTAGGCGGCGCTGCCCTGAGAGTGGCAGCATCTGTGGTGGACTTGCGGAAATGCGCATAGATGCGGCGAACCTTGGTGAGCAAATCAGACAGATTTGGATATGTCTTGAGGAACCGCTGAACTATTAGATTGAACACGTGGGCCAGGCATGGCACATATGTCAGTCTGCCGAGTTGCAGAGCCGCCACCAGGTTACGCCCGTTGTCACACACAACCATTCCTGGCTTGAGGTTCAGCGGTGCCAGCCATACATCGGTCTGCGCCGTGATGCCCTGTAACAGCTCTTGGGCGGTGTGCCTTTTGTCACCTAAGCTCAGCAGTTTGAGCACTGCCTGCTGGTGCTTACCCACGGCACTGCTGCTGCGCCTAGAGCTACCGACTGAAGGCGTCGTGCCCACGGATGGTAATTCGCTGGAGGAGGAGGGGTCGGAGGAGGAGGCATAGTACGTCTGAGAGACCGTGACCGAGGTAGGCCCCGCAATCCTCGGTGTGGGCAGTACATAAGCGGCACCAGGGTCAGTCTTGGTCCCAGCCTCCACCAAGTTAACCCAATGTGCCGTCAGTGAGATATAGTGTCCCTGCCCGGCAGCACTTGTCCACGTGTCCCTGGTTAGGTGGACCTTCTGAGAAACAGCGTTGGTCAGGGCACGGATGATGTTCTCTGACACGTGCTGGTGTAGGGCTGGGACGGCACATCGGGAAAAATAGTGGCGGCTGGGGACCGAATACCGAGGGGCAGCCACCGCCATGAGATTGCAAAAGGCCTCGGTCTTTACCAGCCTATAGGGCAGCATCTCCAGGCTCAGCAATTTGGAGATGTGGACGTTGAGGGCTTGGGCATGTGGGTTGGTGGAACTGTATTTCCTCTTGCGCTCCAGCGTCTGCTGTAAAGACAGCTGAACGCTGCACTGGGACACATTGGTGGACACTGTGGAGGATCGTGGAGTCGAAGGTGTGGTTTTCCGGCGGGAGGGGCTCGTGCCGGGGTCCTGGGCAGGGAGTTGACTAGCAGAGGCAGTGAGTGATGCAGGGGGTTGACTAGCAGAGGCAGCGAGTGACACAGGGGAAGGAGCAGTGGTGTGACCCGCAGGAGGTGGTGAACGGCCTTGGTTCCATTGAGTGGGATGTTTAGCACTCATATGCCTGCGCATGCTGGTGGTGGTTAGGCTAGTAGTGGTGGCACCCCTGCTGATCCTGGTGTGGCACAGGTTGCACACCACAGTCCGTCGGTCATCCTCACTTTCTTTAAAGAAACTCCAGAATTGCGAACATCTAGGCCTCGTCACGGGAGCTTCACTACGTGAAACAGTTGCTGCTGATGCACCAGCTCTGGCCCTGCTTCTCCCTCTGGCCACACCACTGCCTCTTCCAACCTGTTCTGGTGCAGCACTCGCCTCTGCCTCAGAAGCACTGTCTTCACTCGGCATATCAACCCAGCTTGGGTCAGTCACCTCGTCATCCTCCGATTCCTCCGTCTGCTCCCCCTCAGTCTGCTCCCCCCCTCGGACATCCTGCCCTGACAACAACTTTACCAATGTTTGACAACCGTGTCTCCTCATCGTCCGACACCTCTTTACAAACTTCTTCCACTAAGTCAACATTGTCATTATCATCATCACCCACAGACTGCGACAGTTGGAAAACTTGGGCATCGGGAACGAGGTCAGCAGCAACCTGAGAAGTGGTTTGTGACTCTGGGAAGGGTCCAGAAAACAGTTCCTGAGAATATGCCGGATCGCATTCCAAATTTTCCTGGGAGGGGGCAGACTGGGGGGAAGGAGGTTGAGGTGGAGGAGCCAGAGGAGTGCTCCCCTGGGTAACGTGGGTGGACTGCGTGGAAGACTGACTGGTGGACAAATTACTTGAAGCATTGTCAGCAATCCACGACATCAGCTGTTCGCACTGTTGTGGTTTCAACAGTCCTCTACCACGTGTCCCTGTAAGTTGAGACATGAAGCTAGGGAGTGTAGCTCTGCGGCGTTCCCCTGCTCCCTCATCAGCAGGTACTGTCTCACCATGCCCAGGACCACGGCCTCTGCCCCCTGCAGTAATTGAATGCCCACGCCCACGCCCTCGTCCTCGACCTTTAGCCCTGGGGTTTAACATTTTCTGTATATAAGTGTATTATATAAAAAAAACAAAAAATTAATGGGCCTGCTGTACTGAAACCCACAAACTTGTTCAGTCTGGTTTAATTAAGTTTTTTTAGTTTTGTTTTTTTTGGAACGTGACGTGCAGAAACTATCGTAGAGCTAATTCACACCCTGCTGACGGTGGCTATTTTGACTGCGACCCAGACAAATGACGCACAGAGATTTTTGTGATCAAGCTATATACGTGAGAGCAAAATACCTTGTTGGATTAAGTGACGTACAGAAAGTGTCACCTGGACAGAAAATATGGATTGTAGTGAGTGGACAGCTGAACTGTGACACACAGAATGGCTCCACGCAGCTGTGTAAAATGGATTCGTATCACTGAGCTAAAACAACAAAGAAACTATTTTTTTATATATATTTTTTTTTTTAGTTTTGTTTTTTTTGGAACGTGACGTGCAGAAACTATCGTAGACCTAACTCACACCCTGCTGACGGTGGCTATTTTGACTGCGACCCAGACAAATGTCGCACAGAGATTTTTGTGATCAAGCTATATACGTGAGAGCAAAAGACTTTGTTGGATTAAGTGACGTACAGAAAGTGTCACCTGGACAGAAAATACGGATTGTAGTGAGTGGACAGCTGAACTGTGACACACAGAATGGTTCCACGCAGCTGTGTGAAATGGATTCGTATCACTGAGATAAAACAAAAAAACTATTTTTTTTATTTATTTTTTTTTGTTTTGTTTTGTTTTTTTGGAACGTGACATGCAGAAACTATCGTAGACCTAACTCACACCCTGCTGACGGTGGCTATTTTGACTGCGACCCAGACAAATGTCGCACAGAGATTTTTGTGATCAAGCTATATACGTGAGAGCAAAAGACCTTGTTGGATTAAGTGACGTACAGAAAGTGTCACCTGGACAGAAAATACGGATTGTAGTGAGTGGACAGCTGAACTGTGATACACAGAATGGTTCCACGCAGCTGTGTGAAATGGATTCGTATCACTGAGATAAAACAACAAAAAAACTATTTTTTTTATATATTTTATTTTTATATATTTTTTTGTAGTTTTGTTTTTTTTTTTAAACGTGACGTGCAGAAACTATCGTAGACCTATCTCACACCCTTTTAATGGTGGCTATTTTGACTGCGACCCAGACAAATGTCGCACAGAGATTTTTGTGATCAAGCTATATACGTGAGAGCAAAAGACCTTGTTGGATTAAGTGACGTACAGAAAGTGTCACTTGGACAGAAAATACCAATTGTAGTGAGTGGACAGCTGAACTGTGACACACAGAATGGTTCCACACAGCTGTATGAAATGGATTTGTATCACTGAGATATAGCAATAAAAAAAAGGGTTATATATGGCGATAGCTGCACTACTAGTGCCAGCCAGCCAGCCAAGCAAGGAGACAAAATGTCAAAAAAAAAATGTCTTGTAGCCCTTAGAAGGGCTGTTGGGTTCTTTTGAGATCACTCCTGCCTAACAAAGAACTAAATGCAGGCCCTAACACTCTCCCTGAAATGCAGCAGCTCTATCCCTAACGACATCCAGACAGCATCTGAGCCGAGCACCGCGGGCAGTCACTAGTATATTCCAGGGTCACCTGATCAGGCCAGCCAACCCCTGCTATCGACATGTAAGGGCCCCACGTGATGCTGGGTGTACCGCAGAGTCTCCTGGCTTGTGATTGGCTGAGTTTATAGGCGCCAAAAATGCACAATGCGGAAGTTGCCATTTCCTCGAGCATGGCGAGATACTCGTCCGAGCAGCGAGCACTTACGAGTACCGTAATACTCGAACGAGCACCAAGCTCGGACGAGCATGCTCGCTCATCTCTTGTGGCTGACCACAATTTTCACCATGCAAAATTACTGAAAGCATGATATACTGTAGGTGGCAAGATCTAGCAGTCTCCTTATTGGTTAGTCAGAGGTGAGAGACTGGAAAGCATCCAATGAAGAGAGCCAGGGGCACAGAACATGATCAGATCACTGAGAATGAAAAATTTTATTTTGGGGTTACTCAACGAGCACTAGGTATGCCTGCACTGCACTCTATGCTACCTATATAGTGTTGTCAGAGGTTTTTAGGACTTTGCTGAAAGAGTATCAATAAATTGAGTTAATTGTGTAATTTTATGTTATAACCCCAAGGTTAGGCCTCATGAACATGGCCATATAGGTACTCAGTACTTTTGTGTATACCTAACTTTAGAAGGTCCATGGTTTATTCTCCTTATAGTATGTGGTATGTAGCACTTCATGTTATAGTGGTCCTAAGAAAGAATAGCCACCTAGTAGCCACCCAGATGCACTATGTGGAGGCACATAGGGTGCCAATGTGTTTATAATATAGATTTTGTTTTCTTGCTTTAATTCTATGACTGCAATTTCTGTTAACACAGTACACAAAATATATTTATTTACGCTACTACACTACAATTTCCACCATCCTAAGGACTGTACAATAAGACAAACTGTTTTGTGAGTTCTTTTATTCCTTTAGGAAATATGTGGCCCATCAAGGTACTAGAGGATCCTCCATTGGGCTCAGTGTTAAAGACTATAGTGGGTCCCAAAGATCCTGGGGAAAATTTCCATTTGGAGTTGCCTTTGGAGCGAATCATTTGCCACCAGGGTATATTTCAATGATTCTAAACCTATTCGATTTTATTGATGATGTAGAGGATGGGCACGAGAATAATTTCCTCTGGTGGACCCAAGGAAACCCAGTCTAACACTGTATATGAATAATATATGAAAGACTAGATGCGAGTATATCCTTTGGAATAGGAGGTGTCCGTACACAGTCTGACAGGGTCAGAATTTGTAGGGACGCAGCTTCTTGATACCCTCAGTTGTCAATGAATATATTTTTTTATATGAATTAATAATATAACTCAAAAACTACTATATATATACATATATATATATATATGTATATATACACACACACACACACATATATATTTGCTATTAGGGTGACTCAACATCAATGATACAGCAATAATCTCAAGCAACTAAAGAGCCTTGCTTCGGTACTGTGCATTATTTATATTATTGCTGTATTATGTAAGTTAGTGCTCTTTTCGTAGTAATAGGCACATAGAACATTGTAATGGTGTATTGATTCTTACACTTGTATATTATTAATTGCCAAGAGGGTCATTTATTTTCCTGTAGCTTACATTTCCATGTTGATAAATTCTGTAAATTGCGTAGAATTTAAATTATACCCTAGGGTACAATTAAATGTTTGCACTGAGAAATTCAAGCTTCAGGCAAATCATGCAATATGTGAGAATGTTTGGAATGACTACGTCATGTGAGGATCCAAGAACACAAATTCATAACATTAATTAGCAAAATTATGGATATTAGTGGTTAAAATGTGGATCTTTGTAAATGAAGAAAGGTGCATGCTGGGAGACTGGACTGCAAAGTGTTTGGAAACAAAGAACTGCCGCAACAAATAGGATGTTAAATTAGTTTCAAGAGATTGCAGTGGTGCATGAAATTATTTCTTGCTGCAAAGACTCTTCCCCTGTGGAAATGCAGAGTTTAAATGGCAGTAAGAGAGCATGTGGGATTGCTAAAAGGCATTTTTTGATTTAAGAATCTTCAGGGTATATACAGCATACATATGTTCAGGCTGTGCAAATTAATGTGCTCCTTTGGTTGTTTTATTAAAAAATCCTATTAATTGACAGCCTGTAAATCCTCGTGTTTCCAGCAAAGCTTTATTAAGCAGCCAGGAACAATACTGTGTAATAAAGATGGAAGACGTTATACAAGTAGAGCATATGTCATAAAGGGTTACTAATTCATGGAAAGCAAAAATGCAATACTATACCGTAAAATGCTAAAATATTGATATACAGAATTAGAGCTGTGTGTGCAATACAGGCTGCCATGTATGTTGTCCCCTTATATTTTTGAGAAAGGACGGAAAACCATCGCTAGGTACAGTATAGAACTGGTATAGTAGAATTTTGTTTTCTCGATTATTTCACACTATAAGAGCTGTAATACTATCCTTGCAGTTGGGAAGGGAGAAGCAATTTCAATGTGCTAGTAATAAAAACTGTAAAGTAAAAACATACCAACTGTGGAAAAGTGGGGGAGATATTGAAGTGGACCATATGTAGATGACTGGTCATCCTATCGTGCAAGATAAAGCACCTACTTAGTAGTGGATGCTAGGAGGAAAAAAAACTGAAAAAAAGAGGAAGGGGCAAAATAGGAGCAGGAGTTTGTAGGAGTAGGCAAAGGGCATATCTGTTGGTAATCACTTTACGATCAAGCCTGGGCAACTGTGAGACTGGCATTCTTAGCTGAGTAGGCAAAATGGAGCCAGTATAACCAAGTTTTATCAATAACAGAGGTAATTTTCCTCCTGGAGGTTGTCAAATGTTCTACTTGCATGATTTCATTGACCTTAGCAGGCCACTGAGATAGTTAAGAGTCAAAGATTTCCAAACAACATTTACTGTATATACGGTACAGTGGGGAAAAAAGTATTTAGTCAGCCACCAATTGTGCAAGTTCTCCCACTTAAAAAGATGAGAGAGGCCTGTAATTGACATCATAGGTAGACCTCAACTATAAGAGACAAAATGAGAAAACAAATCCAGAAAATCACATTGTCTGATTTTTAAAGAATTTATTTGCAAATTATGGTGGAAAATAAGTATTTGGTCAATAACAAAAGTTCATCTCAATACTTTGTTATACAGTATATCTTTTGTTGGCAATGACAGAGGTCAAACGTTTTCTGTAAGTCTTCACAAGGTTGGCACACACTGTTGCTGGTATGTTGGCCCATTCCTCCATGCAGATCTCCTCTAGAGCAGTGATGATTTGAGGCTGTCGCTGGGCAACACAGACTTTTAACTCCCTCCAAAGGTTTTCTAAGGGGTTGAGATCTGGAGACTGGCTAGGCCACTCCAGGACCTTGAAATGCTTCTTACGAAGCCACTCCTTCGTTGCCCTGGCAGTGTGCTTGGGATCATTGTCATGCTGAAAGACCCAGCCATGTTTCATTTTCAATGCCCTTGCTGATGGAAGGAGGTTTGCACTCAAAATCTCACCATACATGGCCCCATTCATTCTTTCATTTACACAAATTAGTTGTCCTGGTCCCTTTGCAGAGAAACAGCCCCAAAGCATGATGTTGCCACCTCCATGCTTAACAGTAGGTATGGTGTTCTTTGGATGTAACTCAGCATTCACTCTCCTCCAAACACGACGAGTTGTGTTTCTACCAAAGAGTTCTACTTTGGTTTCATCTGATCATATGACATTCTCCCAATACTTTTCAGAAACATCCAAATGCTCTGTAGCAAAGTTCCCGGGCCCGGATATGTACTGGCTTAAGCAGGAGGACACGCCTGGCACTGCAGGATCTGAGTCCATGGCGGCGTAGTGTGTTACTAACAGTAGCCTTTGTTACGTTAGTCCCAGCTTTTTACAGGTCATTCACTAGGTCCCCCCATGTGATTCTAGGATTTTTACTCACAGTTCTTGTGATCATTTTGACCCCACAGGGTGAGATCTTGCGTGAAGCCCCTGATCGAGGGAGATTATCGATGGTCTTGTATGTCTTCCATTTTCTAATTATTGCTCCCACAGCTGATTTCTTCACACCAAGCTGCTTGCCTAATGCAGATTCAGTGTCCCAGCCTGGTGCAGGTCTACAATTTTGTTTCTGGTGTCCTTCGACAGCTCTTTGGTCTTCACCATAGTGGAGTTTGGAGTGTGACTGTTTAAGGTTGTGGACAGGTGTCTTTTATACTGTTAACAAGTTCAAACAGGTGCCATTACTACAGGTAATGAGTGGAGGACAGAGGAGCCTCTTAAAGAAGAAGTTACAGGTCTGTGAGAGCCAGAAATCTTGCTTGTTTGTAGGTGACCAAATACTTATTTTCCACCATAATTTGCAAATAAATTATTTAAAAATCAGACAATGTGATTTTCTGGATATGTTTTCTCATTTTGTCTCTCATAGTTGAGGTCTACCTATGATGTAAATTACAGGCCTCTCTCATCTTTTTAAGTGGGAGAACCTGCACAATTGGTGGCTGACTAAATATTTTTTTCCCCACTGTATGTCTTATCAGCATTGAGAAGTTCACACAAAAGGAATTTCTATATTTCTAAAGAAGAATATTGCTGTGATAACGATGGAAGATTTCCACCTCATTAGACAGAGATTAGTCAGTGGCCTTTGAGGTTAAAGTTTGGACATCCTGCAAGAATTGGGTGAGATCAGAGGACCAAAAAAATTTAAAAAACCGCATAGAAGCTTTCCATCTTCTTCATATCTCTTTTACATATTTATCATCTTCTTCATATCTCTATTATAACTATGAGGGGCGCAAAAGGGGCATTCTTACTGCATAAGGGCACGGACATTGCTACTGTGTAGCGACGCAACAATGGCTATTGTTACTGTGTAGCGGCAGGCACATAGGTGTGTAATGTTACTGTGTGGGGCCTAAAGCGGCATTATGCCTACTATTAATTAAACAATCTGACTGTATTAGGATTGAAACATCTGTGGGCACTATTACTCTGTGGAATACAAAAAAATGGCACTATTACTTTGTTGGGTACAAAGGGGGTGCTATTACTGTGTAGTGAACTATAACCATTTGGAATACTATCTATTTGAGACTATTATTTTTGGGGGCACTATCTAAAATATGAAAATAGGCAGCACTCTGAATTTACTGTTTTCAGGCATACTGTCTGACACTTTTTGTAAGGGAGGGTAACTATACTTATAACACCATTACATTTGAAGCACGGTAGCACAGTATTTGAAGTCAGTGTGCAACTGAACACGTAGAATAATAGAGACAAATGTAGCAGTAAAATGCACAAAAATGAAGGTAGCAGCAGGGTAGTGAGTTTGTGTAGGTGGAAAAAGGGTAAGGAAGACAGTGGAGCGCCGGACCGGAGGGCAGCCGCAGCGCGGGACAGGTAAGAATGTTTTTTTATTTTAATCTTATGTGGCTGGGTGGGCTGATCTGAGGTCTGATAGGGGCACAATACGCTGATCTGAGGTCTGATGGGGGCACAATACGCTGATCTGAGGTCTGATGAGGGCACAATACACTGATCTGAGGTCTGATGGGGGCACAATACACTGATCTGAGGTCTGATGGGGGCACAATACACTGATCTGAGGTCTGATGGGGGCACAATACACTGATCTGAGGTCTGATGCGGGTACAATACGCTGATCTGAGGTCTGATGGGAGCACAATACACTGATCTGAGGTCTGATGGGGCACAATACGCTGATCTGAGGTCTGATGGCGGCACAATACGCTGATCTGAGGTCTGATGGGGCACAATACGCTGATCTGAGGTCTGATGGGGGCACAATACACTGATCTGAGGTCTAATGGGGGCACAATACACTGATCTGAGGTCTGATGGGGGCACAGTAGGCTGATGTGAGGTCTGATGGGGCACAATACGCTGATCTGAGGTCTGATGGGGCACAGTACACTGATCTGAGGTCTGATGGGGGCACAGTAGGCTGATGTGAGGTCTGATGGGGGCACAAAACGCTGATCTGAGGTCTGATGGGGGCACAATACGCTGATCTGAGGTCTGATGGGGGCACAATACGCTGATCTGAGGTCTGATGGGGGCACAATACGCTGATCTGAGGTCTGATGGGGGCACAATACGCTGATCTGAGGTCTGATGGGGGCACAATACACTGATCTGAGGTCTGATGGGGGCACAATACGCTGATCTGAGGTCTGATGGGGGAACAATACACTGATCTGAGGTCTGATGGGGGCACAATACACTGATCTGAGGTCTGATGGGGGCACAATACACTGATCTGAGGTCTGATAGGGCACAATACGCTGATGTGAGGTCTGATGGGGGCACAATACGCTGATCTGAGGTCTGATGGGGGCACAATACGCTGATCTGAGGTCTGATGGGGGCACAATACGCTGATCTGAGGTCTGATGGGCGCACAATACACTGATCTGAGGTCTGATGGGGGCACAATACACTGATCTGAGGTCTGATGGGGCACAATACACTGATCTGAGGTCTGATGGGGGCACAATACACTGATCTGAGGTCTGATGCGGGTACAATACGCTAATCTGAGGTCTCATGGGAGCACAATACACTGATCTGAGGTCTGATGGGGCACAATACGCTGATCTGAGGTCTGATGGGGGCACAATACGCTGATCTGAGGTCTGATGGGGCACAATACGCTGATCTGAGGTCTGATGGGGGCACAATACACTGATCTGAGGTCTAATGGGGGCACAATACACTGATCTGAGGTCTGATGGGGGCACAAGTAGGCTGATGTGAGGTCTGATGGGGCACAATACGCTGATCTGAGGTCTGATGGGGCACAGTACGCTGATCTGAGGTCTGATGGGGGCACAGTAGGCTGATGTGAGGTCTGATGGGGGCACAAAACGCTGATCTGAGGTCTGATGGGGCACAATACGCTGATCTGAGGTCTGATGGGGGCACAATACGCTGATCTGAGGTCTGATGGGGCACAGTACGCTGATCTGTTTGTAGGTGACCAAATACTTATTTTCCACCATAATTTGCAAATAAATTATTTAAAAATCAGACAATGTGATTTTCTGGATATGTTTTCTCATTTTGTCTCTCATAGTTGAGGTCTACCTATGATGTAAATTACAGGCCTCTCTCATCTTTTTAAGTGGGAGAACCTGCACAATTGGTGGCTGACTAAATATTTTTTTCCCCACTGTATGTCTTATCAGCATTGAGAAGTTCACACAAAAGGAATTTCTATATTTCTAAAGAAGAATATTGCTGTGATAACGATGGAAGATTTCCACCTCATTAGACAGAGATTAGTCAGTGGCCTTTGAGGTTAAAGTTTGGACATCCTGCAAGAATTGGGTGAGATCAGAGGACCAAAAAATTTAAAAAACCGCATAGAAGCTTTCCATCTTCTTCATATCTCTTTTACATATTTATCATCTTCTTCATATCTCTATTATAACTATGAGGGGCGCAAAAGGGGCATTCTTACTGCATAAGGGCACGGACATTGCTACTGTGTAGCGACGCAACAATGGCTATTGTTACTGTGTAGCGGCAGGCACATAGGTGTGTAATGTTACTGTGTGGGGCCTAAAGCGGCATTATGCCTACTATTAATTAAACAATCTGACTGTATTAGGATTGAAACATCTGTGGGCACTATTACTCTGTGGAATACAAAAAAATGGCACTATTACTTTGTTGGGTACAAAGGGGGTGCTATTACTGTG
Organism: Rhinella marina; assembly: GCA_900303285.1. Lineage (NCBI taxonomy): Eukaryota > Metazoa > Chordata > Amphibia > Anura > Bufonidae > Rhinella > Rhinella marina. The sequence continues at coordinate 44,398 of ONZH01017469.1, forward strand.
TAGTGAACTATAACCATTTGGAATACTATCTATTTGAGACTATTATTTTTGGGGGCACTATCTAAAATATGAAAATAGGCAGCACTCTGAATTTACTGTTTTCAGGCATACTGTCTGACACTTTTTGTAAGGGAGGGTAACTATACTTATAACACCATTACATTTGAAGCACGGTAGCACAGTATTTGAAGTCAGTGTGCAACTGAACACGTAGAATAATAGAGACAAATGTAGCAGTAAAATGCACAAAAATGAAGGTAGCAGCAGGGTAGTGAGTTTGTGTAGGTGGAAAAAGGGTAAGGAAGACAGTGGAGCGCCGGACCGGAGGGCAGCCGCAGCGCGGGACAGGTAAGAATGTTTTTTTTATTTTAATCTTATGTGGCTGGGTGGGCTGATCTGAGGTCTGATAGGGGCACAATACGCTGATCTGAGGTCTGATGGGGGAACAATACACTGATCTGAGGTCTGATGGGGGCACAATACACTGATCTGAGGTCTGATGGGGGCACAATACACTGATCTGAGGTCTGATAGGGCACAATACGCTGATGTGAGGTCTGATGGGGGCACAATACGCTGATCTGAGGTCTGATGGGGGCACAATATGCTGATCTGAGGTCTGATGGGGGCACAATACGCTGATCTGAGGTCTGATGGGGGCACAATACACTGATCTGAGGTCTGATGGGGGCACAATACACTGATCTGAGGTCTGATGGGGGCACAATACACTGATCTGAGGTCTGATGCGGGTACAATACGCTAATCTGAGGTCTCATGGGAGCACAATACACTGATCTGAGGTCTGATGGGGCACAATACGCTGATCTGAGGTCTGATGGGGCACAATACGCTGATCTGAGGTCTGATGGGGGCACAATACGCTGATCTGAGGTCTGATGGGGGCACAATACACTGATCTGAGTCTAATGGGGGCACAATACACTGATCTGAGGTCTGATGGGGGCACAGTAGGCTGATGTGAGGTCTGATGGGGCACAATACGCTGATCTGAGGTCTGATGGGGCACAGTACGCTGATCTGAGGTCTGATGGGGGCACAGTAGGCTGATGTGAGGTCTGATGGGGGCACAAAACGCTGATCTGAGGTCTGATGGGGCACAATACGCTGATCTGAGGTCTGATGGGGCACAATACGCTGATCTGAGGTCTGATGGGGCACAGTACGCTGATCTGAGGTCTGATGGGGGCACAATACACTGATCTGAGGTCTGATGGGGGCACAATACGCTGATCTGAGGTCTGATGGGGGAACAATACACTGATCTGAGGTCTGATGTGGGCACAATACACTGATCTGAGGTCTGATGGGGGCACAATACGCTGATCTGAGGTCTGATGGGGGCACAATACGCTGATCTGAGGTCTGATGGGGGCACAATACGCTGATCTGAGGTCTGATGGGGGCACATAGGCTGATGTGAGGTCTGATGGGGCCAGTATGCTGATTCCGAGGTCTGATGGGGGCACAGTAGGCTGATGTGAGGTCTGATGGGGGCCCAAACGCTGATCTGAGGTCTGATGGGGGCACAATACACTGATCTGAGGTCTGATGGGGGCACAATACGCTGATCTGAGGTCTGATGGGGAACAATACGCTGATCTGAGGTCTGATGGGGAACAATACACTGATCTGAGGTCTGATGTTGGGCACAATACACTGATCTGAGGTCTGCATGGGGCACAATACGCTGATCTGAGGTCTGATGGGGGGCCACAATACGCTGATCTGAGGTCTGATGGGGGCATAATACGCTGATCTGAGGTCTGATGGGGGCACAATAGGCTGATGTGAGGTCTGATGGGGCACAATACGCTGATCTGAGGTCTGATGGGGCCACAGTATGCTGATCCGAGGTCTGATGGGGGCACAGTAGGGCTGATGTGAGGTCTGATGGGGGCCCAAAACGCTGATCTGAGGTCTGATGGGGGCACAATACACTGATCTGAGGTCTGATGGGGCACAATACGCTGATCTGAGGTCTGATGGGGGCACAATACACTGATCTGAGGTCTGATGGGGCACAGTAGGCTGGATGTGAGGTCTGATGGGGCACAATACGCTGATCTGAGGTCTGATGGGGCCACAGTAGGCTGATGTGAGGTCTGATGGGGGCACAATACGCTGATCTGGAGGTCTGATGGGGGCACAATACGCTGATCTGAGGTCTGATGGAGGCACAATACGCTGATCAGAGGTCTGATGGGGGCACAGTAGTGTGATGTGAGGTCTGATGGGGCACAATACGCTGATCTGAGGTCTGATGGGGCAAGTACGGCTGATCCGAGGTCTGATGGGGGCACAGTAGGCTGATGTGAGGTCTGATGGGGGCCCAAAACGGCTGATCTGAGGTCTGATGGGGCACAATACGCTGATCTGAGGTCTGATGGGGGCACAATACGCTGATCTGAGGTCTGATGGGGCACAGTACGTTGATGTGAGCTGATGGGGGCACAATGATCTGAGGTCTGATGGGGCACAATACGCTGATCTGAGGTCTGATGGGGCACAATACACTGATCTGAGGTCTGATGTGGGCACAATACACTGATCTGAGGGTCTGATGGGGCACAATACGCTGATCTGAGGTCTGATGGGGGCACAATACGCTGATCTGAGGTCTGATGGGGGCACAATACGCTGATCTGAGGTCTGATGGGGGCACAATAGGCTGATGTGAGGTCTGATGGGGCACAGTATGCTGATCTGAGGTCTGATGGGGGCACAGTAGGCTGATGTGAGGTCTGATGGGGGCCCAAAAACGCTGATCTGAGGTCTGATGGGGCACAATACGCTGATCTGAGGTCTGATGGGGGCACAATACGCTGATCTGAGGTCTGATGGGGGCACAATACGCTGATCTGAGGTCTGATGGGGGCAACATCTGATACACTGATCTGAGGTCTGATGGGGCACAATACGCTGATCTGAGGTCTGATGGGGCACAATACACTGATCTGAGGTCTGATGGGGCACAACGCTGATTGAGGTCTGATGGGGGCACAATACGCTGATCTGAGTCTGATGGGGCATAACTGATGAGGCTGAGGGGCACAATAGGCTGATGTGAGGTCTGATGGGGCACAATACGCTGATCTGAGGTCTGATGGGGCACAGTATGCTGATCCGAGGTCTGATGGGGGCACAGTAGGCTGATGTGAGGTCTGATGGGGGCCCAAAACGCTGATCTGAGGTCTGATGGGGGCACAATACACTGATCTGAGGTCTGATGGGGCACAATACGCTGATCTGAGGTCTGATGGGGCATAATACACTGATCTGAGGTCTGATGGGGGCACAGTAGGCTGATGTGAGGTCTGATGGGGCACAATACGCTGATCTGAGGTCTGATGGGGCACAGTAGGCTGATGTGAGGTCTGATGGGGGCACAATACGCTGATCTGAGGTCTGATGGGGGCACAATACGCTGATCTGAGGTCTGATGGAGGCACAATACGCTGATCAGAGGTCTGATGGGGGCACAGTAGTGTGATGTGAGGTCTGATGGGGCACAATACGCTGATCTGAGGTCTGATGGGGCACAGTACGCTGATCCGAGGTCTGATGGGGGCACAGTAGGCTGATGTGAGGTCTGATGGGGGCCCAAAACGCTGATCTGAGGTCTGATGGGGGCACAATACGCTGATCTGAGGTCTGATGGGGGCACAATACACTGATCTGAGGTCTGATGGGGGCACAGTAGGCTGATGTGAGGTCTGATGGGGCACAATACGCTGATCTGAGGTCTGATGGGGCACAGTAGGCTGATGTGAGGTCTGATGGGGGCACAATACGCTGATCTGAGGTCTGATGGGGGCACAATACGCTAATCTGAGGTCTGATGGAGGCACAATACGCTGATCAGAGGTCTGATGGGGGCACAGTAGGGTGATGTGAGGACTGATGGGGGCACATTCTGCTGATCTGAGGTCTGATGGGGGTACAATACGCTGATCTGAGGTCTGATGGGGGCACAGTAGGCTGATCTGAGGTCTGATGGGGCACATTCTGCTGATCTGAGGTCTGATGGGGGTACAATACGCTGATCTGAGGTCTGATGGGGCATAGTAGGCTGATGAGAGGTCTGATGGGGGCACAATATGCTGATCTGAGGTCTGATGGGGCACAATACGCTGATCTGAGGTCTGATGGGGCACAATACGCTGATCTGAGGTCTGATGGGGCACAGTAGGCTGATGTGAGGTCTTATGGGGGCACATTATGCTGATCGGAGGTCTGATGGGGCTCAATATGCTGATCTGAGGTCTGATGGGGCACAATACGCTGATCTGAGGTCTGATGGGGGCACAGTAGGCTGATCTGAGGTCTGATGGGGGCACATTCTGCTGATCTGAGGTCAGATGGGGCACAGTAGGCTGATGTGAGGTCTGATGGGGGCACATTCTGCTGATCTGAGGTCTGATGGGGCACAATACGCTGATCTAAGGTCTGATGGGGGCACAGTAGGCTGATGTGAGGACTATTGGGGGCACATTCTGCTGACCTGAGGTCTGATGGGGCACAATACGCTGATCTGAGGTATGATGGGGGCACAGTAGGCTGATGTGAGGTCTGACGGGGGCACGTTCTGCTGATCTGAGGTCTGATGGGGTACAATATGCTGATCTGAGGTCTGATGGGGGCAGGGGACTGTTAGTTTAGTGATGTAATAAACTGGGAACAGGTTTCCTTTAACATAGGAGTCCTCTTGTTTTTTACTCCTATTAATCCTATATTTTACCGCATTATGTGGTAGGGTATTTAGACTAGTACAATAGACTTATGTAGAAAGTCTATTGTACTGTACTTAACAGCATAGATTATCTAGCAGTTTATACAGTCATCTTTCTAATACAATATTATTACCAGAACTAGTAGTATGTGCCTGTGAAGTTGGAATCGTGCGTTTGGGAAGCCACTAAGTGGGGGGCCCACTCAAGTATGTTTCGACCCCCCTGTGCTGAACCTCTAGCTACGCCTCTATCTCAAGGGATGTCCAAGATGAATCGCAAACATGGGAAACAAGCCAATAAGAGATCTGAATGAATGGGTCAGTTTTCCATGCGCTGAATCAGGACACAGGCTAATCCTTAGCACCTCCTGGCGGTTCAGATTCATATTTAATTCAGACTTTTTGGCTCAGTGCACATCTTCACATCAAACCATGGGAGAGTGCTGATGAACATAAGGTCAGTCAACTCCAATTTATAGATTAGCACAGTTAGAAGTATCAAGAGATTCTCTAGCCATGTTTAGCATTTCCGATTTCTGTGTTTCATTCCAAAATAAATCCTTTCAGTCGTAACATGCAAATGTTATTCCGAGGAAAATGTGATCTGAGAAATGGAAAAAAGCATTTTATCTGTCCTTGTACATGAATACTGCCACAATGGTCTTTTTATACTGTTACTATCATTATTATTCTGCCTTAAAGGGGTTTTTGACTAACCCTCACCTCCACTGATCTGCTTTTCAGCAGTAGCTCTCGCACTGGAACCAGAGCCATATTTAGAGTTTATGCTGCCCTAGGGTCTTTGGTCCAACTCCTTATTAATGTCATGTACATACAACTTAGATAGCTGATGACTAAACGCTCCCTAGGCTGTCAGCTATCCCTCCCAACACCCCCATGTGCATATGCATGCATGCTTAGGCTGTGTTCACATCATGTTTTTGACCAACTTGTAGGATAACAGGCCGAACTGGATGGACAGATGTCTTTTTTCGGCGTTATAAACTATGTTACTATGTAAAGGTGTCCATAGCCTTTAGAGACTAACTAAACCTTTGTACTATATTACTATGTTAATGTATATATTGGGAAAAAAGGATGCAGAAGTGTAGCACACTAAGCTTTTCCATCCTGTAGAGTCCTGCAAAAATGTATAAGTTAACATAAGTTTTTATAATGGAACTATATGGTGATGGATGTCATTGTGTGGCATTCGCTTAACGTATATTTTTTTTTATACATTAAACGTAAACCAATGTGATATGAACCCAGACACGCTGCAAAAAAAGCTACAAAACACCATGGGGCAGATAAGGCTGACATCTTCTACACTAGCGTTAGGCCTCATGCACGCAATTATATTTTGTATCCGTGTCCACTTTTTTGCAGATCGCACATGGGTGCATTAATTTCTATGGGTTTTCAAAAAAAACAAATGGACAGCACATAGATAGTATCCATGTGCTGTCCGCATCTATGTGTCAGTTCCGCTGACCTATTCTTGTCCGGAAAAAATGTGGACCATGGATCCATTGAAGTGAATGGGTCAGCCAAAAAACGGATGCAATACGGACATCATCAGTGTTTTGCAGATCCATGTTTTTCAAACTGCAAAATGGATATGGTCAGGTGCATGAGGCCTTACTAAGAAGACTACTGGTGTTAGATGCACTTCATTTATTAAGAGACATAAACCTATTAATAAATTAGGTGTCTCGTTCGTCAGTCCATGCAACTACTGTATTGTTCGCCCTATAAGACGCAGGTTTTAGTGGAGGATAAAAACTTTTTTCAGAGCTCAGCTCAGACCTCCAATGTTAACCACTTCCAGTCTGCCCATTGACTATAAACGTCCTGGTTAGGGATGAGTGAACTTTTGAAAAGTTCGGTTCGCTTCGGCGAACTTTCGCGAAGTTCGGATTCGTACGAACCGAACCTAAAACGAACCTTGCTATAACGGCTGAATAATTGCTGCTACAATAATGGGAGTCTGATAGGGTATAGTTTCGTTTACTTGCAGTTGCTATTACAATGAAAAAAGTGGAAAAAATCCAAGTGACTTCAACAATGGCGACGCAAAATATACGCATATTTGAGAATTTACACTAATGCGTACGCTAATGCGAACATTCCTGCACAAATAACGAACATACAGTCTAGCGTTGTCAAAGGTACGCTACTTAACTGAATATGTACGCATTAGCGTACGCATACACTGCGTCTGCGAACATTCCTACTTAAGTAACGAACATACAGTCTAGCGTTGTCAAAGGTACGCTACTTAACTGAATATGTACACATTAGCGTACTCATACACTGCGTCTGCGAACATTCCTACTCAAGTAACGAACATACAGTCTAGCGTTGTCAAAGGTACGCTACTTAAATGAATATGTACGCATTAGCGTACGCATACACTGCATCTGTGAACATTCCTACTCAAGTAACAAACATACAGTCTAGCGGTGTCAAAGGTACGCTACTTAATAATGTACACTAATGCGTACGCTAATGCGTATGAATTCATAAAATGCTTGTACACATTAGTGAACATTCTCAAATATGCGTATATTTAGGGTATGGCATATGGCATATTCCATACCCTAAATATACACATATTTGAGAATGTTCACTAATGTGTACACATTTTATGAATTCATATGCATTAGCGTACGCATTAGCGTACATTCTCAATTATGTGTATATTTTGAGTCACCGTTATTTTAACCATATTCGTTACGAACTTTCTCAAAATTCGGTTCGGTGACGAACCGAACTTTTGGGAAAGTTCGTAACGAATCTGGTTCGTTACGGTTCGGTTCGCTCATCCCTAGTCCTGGTAGTGGATCTCTATCTCTGAATGGACATTTTAAAACGTCCTTGAGCTTTGCCCCCTGTGTGCAGCACCTGTACATAGAAGCTCCATGACTCAGCTGCCTCCTGACAGCCAAAAACATGGAGCTTTAACCTGAGACCTTTTTTCCTGGCCTCCAGGCTTTTGATCACTCTGTCAAAGCCATTACAAATGCTTGTACTATCTCCCTCTCATTACTGCCGGTCACAGAGCAGTTTACAACCACATTGCTATCAATTGCTATCAACAACCACATTGTTTACCATTGCTATCTTATAGGAAAAATGAATTAAAAATTGAAAATTTGCAAAAAAAAAAATATTTATTTTTAAATTTCACCTTCCTTCTGTTTTAATTCTTGTGGGAAATCTAAAGGGTTAACAAACTTTGTAAAAATCAGTTTGGATTACATTGGGGGCTGTAGTTTCTAAAATATGTTCATTTATGGGAGGTTTCTATTATTTAAGCCCCCCAAAGTCACTTTAGAACTGCAAAGGTCGTTTAAAATTAACTATTGGAAATTTTCATGAAAATCTTAAAAATTACATCTAAAATTCGAAGCCTTCTAACATCCTCAAAAAATAAAATTACATTTGCAAAATTATGCCAACATAAAGTGACATATGGTGAATGTTCATTAATAACAATTTTATTAGATATCCCTATGCAACTGTTATGGATATGAAGGCTGAAGATGTGAAGCCATTACAAGATGGCGCCGGCTTCGGGACCACTCCGGCTCTTATCTGTAGTTTACATTCTTTAGCTAGACTAGATGCGCAGAAGTGAAACTTTATTTTGCATTACTAACCAATAAAATATATCCTAACCCTCAGGAGAGGATTCACTCCTTCCTGGGGTATATAACCCTTGTACCCTCCTCTAATAAACAAGAACCTCTTTGACCCTACAAGGTGTCAGTGTTGTTTCTTTCATGCATGTAAAATCCTAGGATTACTTTAATTTGGAGCAGAGAAACAAACTGTGTGGCTCCCTTTGAGAGCCATCCTTATCAGTTGGCGTCCCTTGGGTGGGCTCGAGGGAATGTAATTTCTGTAGCCGAAGGAACGGGCTTCCTGAGTGCGGTGCACGGTCGCTTGAGGGAGGGGACTGCAGCCCCAAGGAGAAGGTAAGAAAATTGATTATCTTACCTACCTCTTGTCGAGTCTGCACTGCATTACGGTAGTCATTTCTGCTAGATAGAAGTTATCAGCAGCAGCTTTGGCTGAAGTTGAAACCTCGAGCTTAAAGAACCTGAAACAAGGGTTTGTTTCTACTGTGGTTTGTGTTTTATGTGGTTTGTGTTACTGAAAGGGGAGAGGAAAACTGAGTGAGAAACTGACCATGGATCGGACAGGGGGATTGCATAATCTCTGTGCAAGCTTCTCACGAGAGAGCCTGAGACAGAGAGGGCGATCCGCTCGCAGGGAGGTGTTTTCCCCGTGCTGGGTAGTCACGGGGGGTTTTCCTGTGCCGGGTCATCTAGAATGGTTGTCTAGACAGACGTGACTGGCCAGGAGGGTTTTCCTGCGCCAGGTCGTCTAGAATGATTGTCTAGAAAGACGTGACCGGCCAGAAGGGTTTTCCTGCGCTGGGTCCTCTAGAGAGTTGTCTAGAGAGACGTGACCAGCCAGAAGTGATTTTCTGTATTAGGCTGCAGTGTACAGGCAGCGCGTAGCAGATGTAATCAAACCTCAAAGCTAGTGCGCAGTCCGTGCGGTCAGAAGAATTGAGTCTGATTGAGACTAACCCCTCCCCTTGTCAGGCGTGCTGTTTGTCTGTGTCTTGTCTGCCCGACTCCGTTCTGAAAAGTTGAAAGATGGGTGGTAACTCGGTGTAATTGTTACCCAGAAAACAAACGGCTCCGCAGGTGGTGGCTCAATGAAAATAAGTTGACTTGTTATGTTTGTGTGGACCAGAAATCTGACCTTGTGTGTTGCCAGAGAATCGACTAGTAGATGAAGGTCACACAGCCAAGTTTACTGTGAGCGATATCTGCTCAACTGTGATGATGAGGCCAAATTAAGGGTTAAGTTGAGAATAGAAGAAATCATCACTCACAGGGAAAAGTTTGCTTTGGCATTAGGCCAAAAAGGAGTGAACACTGGCCTTGAATTTACAACCTTATATTCTGTTATGAAAAACAATTCGAGCATCAGCGGAAAATTATTAAATATAAGAATTTAGTCTGGGCAGAAATGTATAATGAAAAGACAAATGATTACTTTTACATGCCGTCAGCACGGCCCCTAAGATGGTACAGGAGGACCCAACCGCGCTCCCGCAGACACATCCCCCGCCATATCACTAGCCCCCTCAATCTCCCTCTTCAGAGGGGTGGACCTGTGAAGTACGTCAGTGCCAAAACCACGCCCGTGGCTCACCTCTTTGTATCCAGTTATCACACAAGACGGCGCATCCTACCCATCTTAACTTAGGGAACTTCCCTTCCTGGTGGCCATCTTAACTGAGGGAACGTCAGTCCCCGCCCAGTGGCCATCTTAGTTACTGGTATTCTCCGTGACACGGCTACAAGTGGGAAGTAAAGCACATAGATGCAAGTAGAACCACAACGAGTATTCGACTTAGTAAATGAAGGATATAGACATACCTATAATAAGTTAATATTGTTTAATTAGATGAAATGACTTAACCTCTGTTTTTTCTGTTACTAGGATTAAGTCAGCACTTGGAGGCAACTTCATCTCGATTCCTAACAGGTTGTTGTGATGGTGCAGGTGTTCAGGACTCCAGGTCAAGGGGAACCAGGTGAAGATGTTAGGTTAGGTCCTGCATTTGATACAAGTGAAGTACTTGGTCCTGAGTGTCCTACCCATGCTAGAATCACAAAAGGAAGGGATTGTGATGGAAATGGTCTCACCTGTGGTAAACTGTAGCTTGACATAAGATACCACACAAGTAGTAAGGGAGAAAGAATGTAGACAGGCAGTGAAGAACATCAGCAAGCTAATGGAAGCTTTAGAGATGCACCCCGATGGTAAACTGAATCCAGAGTAGTGAGAAAAAAGCATGTAGGAAAAATAAAGGGTGCCTGAAAGATAACGAGCTCACAGGAGTCCGTTTGGGAGTATCTTACGGAAAGTGTATAGAGGAGGTGCAGAGAGACAGAGAAAGTGTCAAGTATTATTATGAATGTTATCACAGTAATTTTAAACCACCTCCCAAATGGAGAAAGGAAAAACTAAGTCTTCTACCTTATAATGGTCCTGGGTAATGGACCTGCAGCATCTGCAGGACCTGGAAACCCAGATTGGAGAGAGTTATGCTGTATGTGGTACTCCTCGAGCACACCACATGGATTCTATTCTGTGTTAACTGAGCCCAGATCACTGTCCCCACAAACAACCATGTTCTTAGAGATGACACAAAGACAGATGAGAAAGGAAAAAAAGAAAGGTAGACCAGTATTAGGAAACGAGCAATCCAGTATTGGCTGTGCCCTCAAACATTTTAGCAGATTAACACCTTGCCGACCTAGGACGAGAATGCTCGTCCTAATATGGCGTTACTTAATGCCCTAGGACGAGCATTCTCGTCCTAGGGTTAACGTGCTGCTGCTGCCCCGCTGCCGCAATCTGCAGCAGGGGCCCGGCTGATACTAACAGCCGGGCCTCTGCTGTACTCGCCAGCACCGCTGCTGTACTCGCCAGCACCGGTGATTACATACCCCTTGTATGCCTTGTACCCCATCTACGGAAGTCCAGGAGACCCAGCCACAGCGCTGGGTCTCCTAGGCAATGGTCAGCGTCTCACAGTGTGAGACGCTGACAGTTGAATGCAACACAATAAAGATACATTGTGCTGCATTCAATCAGGGATCAGACCCTGAAATGTTAAAGTCCCTTACTGGGACATAAGTGAAATGTTACAAAAAAAGTTAAACAAAAGTGTTTTAACAAAAAAAAAAATAATAAAGTTTCAATAAAAAAAGCCCCTTCCCCATAAAGAAACACATAAAAATAGAAAAAAAAAATATATATATACATATTAGGTATCAACACGTCCGTAAAAACCTGCTTTATTAAAATATCACTTGATCCAGCCCGCTCGGTAAACACCGTTAAAAATAAAAAACTGTCTAAAAAAAGTCATTTTTTGTCACATTTCATCACAAAAAATGTAATACCATGCAATCAAAAAAGCAAATGCCCCCAAAAATAGTACCAATCTAACCGTCATCTCATCCCGCAAAAAATGAGCCCAAAAAATAAAAAAAACTACAGCTCTCTGACTATGGAGACACTAAAACATGATTTTTTTGTTTCAAAAATGATATTATTGTGTAAAACGTAAAAAAATAAAAATAAATATACATATTAGGTATCGCCACGTCCGTAAAAAAACTGCTCTACAAAAGTATTGCATGATCTCTCCCCTCAGGTGAACACCGTAAAAAATAAAAATTAAAACTGTCTTAAAAAAGCCATTTTTTGTCACATTTCATCACAAAAATTGTAATACCAAGCAATTAAAAAAGCGTATGCCTCCAAAAATAGTACCAATCTAATCGTCATCTCATCCCGCAAAAAATGAGCCCCTACCCGAGACAATCGCCCAAAAAAAAAAAATTACAGCTCTCTGACTATGGAGACACTAAAACATGATTTTTTTTTGTTTCAAAAAGGATATTTTTGTGTAAAACTTAAAAAAATAAAAATAAGCATACATGTTAGGTATCGCCACGTCCATAAAAAAACTGCTCTACAAAAGTATTGCATGATCTCTCCCGTCAGGTGAACACCGTAAAAAATAAAAATAAAAACTGTCTAAAAAAGGCCATTTTTTGTCACATTTCATCACAAAAATTGTAATACCAAGCTATCAAAAAAGTGTATGCCCCCAAAAATAGTACCAATCTAATCGTCATCTCATCCCACAAAAA
>ONZH01017470.1:0-24143 GCA_900303285.1 Rhinella marina
CCCTGTATCTCACATCAGCCATTTACACCGTCCCCTCACTATATACACACTAATATATACCGCCTGTATCTCACATCAATTATATACACCGCCCCTCACTATATATACACTATTATATACCGCCCTGTATCTCACATCAGCCATATACACCGCCCCTCACTAATATATACCGCCCTGTATCACACATCAGCCATAAAACCCAAAGTAGATACTGTGACACTACGCAATGGTGAATAGGAAAACATAAGAATGGTCAGTAAAGGTAAGCCAGGGCACAACAACCAGAAGACAACCAGAGCCAGAACTAACAACCAGAGAAACCACTCATCAGATAGCTTCAGAACCAGAGTCAACCACCAGAGAAACCTCTCACCAGATGGCTTCAGATCCAGAGCCAACCACCAGAGAAACCACTCACCAGATAGCTTCAGATCCAGATCCAACCACCAGAGAAACCACTCACCTGATAGCTTCAGATCCAGAGACAACCACCAGAGAAATCTCTCACCAGATAGCTTCAGATCCAGAGTCAATAACCAGAGAAACCTCTCACCAGATAGCTTCAGATCCAGAGTCAACCACCAGATAAACCACTCACCAGATAGCTTCAGATCCAGAACCAACCACCAAAGAAACCACTCACCAGATAGCTTCAGAACAGAGTCAACCACCAGAGAAAACCACTCACCAGATAGCTTCAGATCCAGAACCAACCACCAAAGAAACCACTCACCAGATAGCTTCAGAACCAGAGTCAACCACCAGAGAAACCACTCACCTGATAGCTTCAGATCCAGAGACAACCACCAGAGAAACCACTCACCAGATAGCTTCAGATCCAGAGTCAATAACCAGAGAAACCTCTCACCAGATAGCTTCAGATCCAGAGTCAACCACCAGATAAACCACTCACCAGATAGCTTCAGATCCAGAACCAACCACCAAAGAAACCACTCACCAGATAGCTTCAGATCCAGAGTCAACCACCAAAGAAACCACTCACCAGATAGCTTCAGATCCAGAACCAACCACCAAAGAAACCACTCACCAGATAGCTTCAGATCCAGGACCAACCACCAGAGAAACCACTCACCAGATAGCTTCAGATCCAGAACCAACCACCAAAGAAACCACTCACCAGATAGCTTCAGATCCAGAGTCAACCACCAGAGAAACCACTCACCAGATAGCTTCAGATCCAAAGTCAGGGAAGTGAGTGAATAAACCAGGTTTAAATATCCCTCGACAGATCTCGTGACACCGCTGAGGTCACACCAATATTCAGTTTCAGACCAGGGATGCACAGGTGAGGACTGAGAGTGTGTAGAGGAAGGAACATTCCACCACATGTCTAGGTCAGGAAACAAGACAACAGAGGTTCCTTGACAACAGCTGACGCTAGGGGTTCCGGCATCCCGGGACACCTGACCAGTATCAGAGCTGGAAATTACAGCATCCCGTCTCCCAGCAGTACCAATATCCAGAGTGGAACCTTTACTAGCTCCGACCTCAGGGGGAGACACCCTGCCCTTCGTGCCAGTAAGGGGTTAGGGATGTCCCGCCATAGGGCCGGAGACCACCTGGGAGAAGGGGAAACACATCTTTGCACAGTGACATGCTTCAGGTGAGGCGGTGTCTGGCTGCCTGACACATGGATATGCCTTTCAGGGACCCATGACCTCTCCTCTGGCCTATACTTTTTCCAATGTATTAGAATTGAACAGAATTGTGGACCTTCTGGGAGTCAGTAACCTGTTCATCCTCATACTCTTCCTGACTATCCGACCAGAACAGGACCGGGAGGAGTATGGGACACCAAAGGCTCCCGGGAAACACATTAGGAATCATTAAATTCTCAGGGAGTTTAATTCTAAAGGCAACTCGATGGATTACCTCAAGAATAGCAAACAGTCTGATAAACCTGGGGGCGAGCTTATGGAAGTGCACTTTGAGTCTTAGATTTTTGGTGGACACTGACACCAAGTCTCCACCTTGCAAATCCTCCCCCTGAAACCTTCTGCTTGAAAACTGCCTTTTGGAGTTGCCGAGGAATCCCCTCCCACATTCCCTTCAGTCTATCAGTGGTCTCACAAACCCCCGGGATATTTTCACAAGCCTTAAGTCTCACAGAGTGACGCACACATGTAAAGTGTTAACCTTTACTAGCTCTGCCCTCTGGGGGCGACACCCCTCCCCTCGTGGCCAGCGAGGGGTGAGGGATGTTGGGTCGTAGACCACCTGGGAGAATGAGAGACACGTCTTCGCGAGGTGACATACTTCCGGTCTCTCTGACTGCCTGACAGATATATAATAGTTAATAGCCTGTGTGGGCGTGTCCTGCCTATTTTTGTGCTGGAAAACCTGTTTTTGCCGTGGTCACACGGATATACAATTATTCGCCTGTCAGCTTATCTGCTGGGTGACCATAAAAAAATGAGGAAAGCATCAACTAGGGGATGTGGCTGTGGTGCTGCTGGTGGTGGAGCTCCTCCTGTAGGGGGAGGACGTTGTGATTCTGTGCTAGCTACCCACCCATGAAACCCCTTCCTCTGCTGCACGCAGGAGACTGGATGTTCTGCGACATTTTGTAGGCCCGAATACCGCTCTAAGAGCTGAGAGGCCAGAGCAAGTGTAGACGGTAGTAGATTGGATGTCTGACAGCGCCTCCAGTTCCTTCACATTGTCTTTCACCCGGTCCACTGCTGAAAGTGCAGAGTTGGCACCGGCGGCCCACGGGCATCCGTCTTCTACCTCAACCCCTTGCATATCAGCCAAGCAGTCGGAGTCCCAAGTCATGCAACAGTCACTTATGCTTTTTGATGACTCTGCTGGTGGGGTTTCCGTGGACCATACACCTAGCCTTGGCCCAGAAGTGACAGAGATTGAGTGCACTGATGTCCATCCACTTATGTGTGAGGATGAGGACATGGGAGACCACCACAGCACGTCTCTGATGACGAAACACAGGTGCCAACTGCTGGGGCTTTCTGCCGTGTGCAGACCGGCCAGGAGAGCAGGGGTGAGGAGAGGGTGGAAGATGATGTGGAGGATGATAAGGTCCTAGAGCTCAGATGGCATCCTGGTCTTCCAAGTGATGTGTGCAGTTCGGAGCGAGGGGGGGAACGCAGCGCCAGCTGTACAGCAAAAGAGGGGGCAGGGTGCAAAATCAGAGCAGCCGTCTCCTAGCCAGTATGCCTACTACTGCTCACCGCACCCAGGGACTGGGTACAACAAAGCTGGCGCAAAGTAGTTCTCTGTCGTAGCAGTTCTTCAGACAATGTGCTGATGACGATACAAGGGTGTTTTGCATGCTGTGCAGTCAGAGCCTGAAGCGAGGCATACATCTTCTAAACCTGAGCACCACCTGCATGATCCGGCATCTAACCGCAAAGCATGAGCTGCAGTGGAGTAGACACCTCAAGAACTGGTGGAGACGGACAGTTTTAAAAATGTCCCATGGTACGTGGATCCCAGCCACCACTACTTTTCCAGACAAGTCATCCCTGCCCTGCATGAACAAGTGACAGAAAAAAATCAGCTGTGCGCTACGCAATTCCATCAGTGGCAAGGTCCACATAACCACCGACACATGGACGAGTAAGTATGGGCAGGGACGTTATATCTCTCTAACTGCCCATTGGTAAATGTAATGGCTGGGCCTGAGGCGGACAGCAATTTGGCACGTGTCCTACCACCACAGAGGATTGCTGGATATTTCTAAGTGCCTCCTACTCTGCTTCCTCATCACATCAGTGTAACACCTGCACCATCAACTTCAGCACAGCCAAGGGGAGACTACAGCAGGCTGTTCTGAAACCGAAAGACCCCACACCGCGCAGGAGCTGTGGGCGTACATGGAAGAACAGACCGATAAGTGGTGGGTGCCGCTGAGCCTCAAGCCCGGCCTGGTGGTGTGCGACGATGGGCTAAATCTCGTAGCAACTCTGGGCCTAGCCGGTTTGACGGACATCCCTTGCTTGGCGCATGTGCTGAACTTGGAATTCCTGAAGAATTCCTCTGATATGTCAGAGCTGGTGCAGAAAGTGAGGTCCGTCTGTGCACGCTTTCAGTGTTCTCACCCTGCTGCTGTTCACCTGTGTGCACTGCAGAATACCTTCTACCTTCCCACTCACCGCCTTATATGCAACGTACTCACAAGGAGGAACTCCACCTCACACATGTAGGCAGGTGATAATGGAGTCTCAGCTGCAGCACACACGGGCGAGTCGCTCTGCGGAACAGCAACATTTCACGACAAACGAGTGGGCCTCCATGTGGGACGTGTTGTGCTGCTTTGAGTACTCCACCAACATAGCCAGTGCTAATGACACCGTCCTCAGTGTTACTATCTCACTTCTATGTCACAGGATGGTGGGTTACTGCACCCAGCGGACAGGTACACAGCTGTCCAGCCAGGGTACAGTTTTGGAAGATGGGGATGATGAGGAGGATCCCCATTCACAGCAGGATGGCACCCAAATCAGCTCACGGGCATCACTGGAGCGTGGCTGGGGGGATACAGATGATACACCTCCCACCAAGGACAGCTTGTCGTTGCCTCTGGACAGCCTGGCACACATGAGCGACTACATGCTGCAGTGCCAGCGTAATGACCACCGAGTTGCCCTCATTGTTACCAGTGCTGAATACTGGGTGACCATCCTGCTGGATCCCGCTACAAGGACAACGTGCTGTCCTTACGTCTGTCACCGGAACATGAACAGAAGGTATACGAGTACAAGTGAACGCTGGTAGAGGCGCTACTGATGGAGTTCCCACCTGACAGCGGGGGCTCAGTGGAAGGAGGAGGAAGTCGCCAACACAGCTGGGGCACCTTCAGCGGTGATCACAGACAGACGCGTCCACCTGTCCACAGCCAACGTGGACAAGCTCACATTCATGAAAAATGAACCAGACATGGATCCCACTGGACTTGTCAGTATACCAGCCGCACCCCGCCATTGTTATACTCCAGCGCAGTTTGTGCGTTACCACCCCCCCCAAACAAAAAAATATTACGAATTGTAATAAGACGACCCATTTTGCATCCATCTTAACTGCTGTAGGTGAGGAAACTCCTCTGTGGAGCGTCTGTGACCCCTTTGTCATCCGCCCTACTGTAGTAGGAGAAAGATTCTTGTAATATATGGTCCCCAGAGAGGAGACGTGTCAGATCTATGACCCAGGACTTACGAGCACCAAACTGGCAGCCGTGGCCCTGAGCGACCGGACACATGGAAGAAACCAAACAGAAACCATGTTGGCTTCCTCCTCTGCCTCTTCCACCTACACCGCCATGTCCACAGCCTCTTCCACCTACACCGCCACGTCCACCACCTCTTCAACTTCCTCCTCTACTTGGACCTCACCCTATTGGTTCAGGATTGTTATTTTTATGTATTTTACGTCTTTTCCTCTCCACGTGTGTTTGCAGGGTGACTGCGCTGCGCTTACGCCCACTTTGGAGCCCTTTCTAGACCTCTAGCCCTTTCTATGACTTTTTACAGCCATTTTAGTGTCCAAAAGTTCAGGTCCCTATTGACTTCGATGAGGTTCGTTGTTCGGGGTCAAGTTCAGAACCCAAACTGAACTTTGAAACAAAGTCCGGTCGAACCCCTTGAACCCGGACATCCAGCGGTCCGCTCAATACTACTGTTAACCCTTACTGTGTGACTGGGAAAAAATAATGAAAATGAAAAATCGGAAAAAAAAAAAAAAATGTAATTTTTAAATTTCACCTCCATTTTGCTGGAGTTTAACACATTTTCTAAATTTAGTTTTGAATAATGTGAGGCAAGTGGTTTTTAAAATGGGGTCATTCATGATTTCTATTAAGAAAGCCCTTAAAGTGTCTGCAGAAATGAATCGGGCCCTAAAAAGTGTTTTAGAAATTTTCTTGAAACTTTGAAAAATTGCTTCTAGAATTGTAAGCGTCTAACATCCTAAAGAATAAGATTGTAAACCCCCTGACAGGTGGCCCTAATCCTATAAACCCCCTACACGTGGCCCTAATCCTATAAACCCCCTACACGTGGCCCTAATCCTATAAACCCCCTACACGTGGCCCTAACCTCTTAAACCCCCTACACGTGGCCCTAATCCTATAAACCCCCTACACGTGGCCGTAACCTTATAAACCCCCTGACAGGTGGCCCTAATCCTATAAACCCCCTGACAGGTGGCCCTAACCTTATAAACCCCCTGACAGGTGGCCCTATTCTTATAAGCCCCCAACAGGTGGCCCTAATCCTATAAACCCCCTACACGTGGCCCTAACCTTATAAACCCCCTACATGTGGCCCTATCCTTATAAGCCCCCAACAGGTGGCCCTAATCCTATAAACCCCCTGACAGGTGGCCCTAATCCTATAAACCCCCTACACGTGGCCCTAATCCTATAAACCCCCTACACGTGGCCCTAACCTTATAAACCCCCTACACGTGGCCCTATCCTTATAAGCCCCCAACAGGTGGCCCTAATCCTATAAACCCCCTGACAGGTGGCCCTAATCCTATAAACCCCCTACACGTGGCCCTAACCTTATAAACCCCCTACACGTGGCCCTATCCTTATAAGCCCCCAACAGGTGGCCCTATCCTTATAAACCCCCTGACAGGTGGCCCTAATCCTATAAACCCCCTGACAGGTGGCCCTAATCCTATAAACCCCGACAACTGGCCCTAATCCTATAAACCCCCTACACATGGAGTATAAGAGTACCATGCTCATGTGAGGCCCAATGTGGTGATTGACACATCTTGAAGAGGCTCTGGGGTGAAATAAATGATACCCCCAAGAAGTGGCCCCATATCGGAAACTACACCCCGAGATGGGGTGGAGTGAGTATTTTGACCCCTCAGGTGTTCTGCACAAATTAATGAGAGGGGACTGTGAAACAAGAAAACTGCAAATTTTCCACAGACACTGCGTTTTAGTGGCCCGTGCCCACCATGTGCCATCTGAGACATCTCTACTGGGTGTTGAAATGCCATAAATCTGGAGGTAACTGCTGTGCGGGCACAGTGCAGGGTTCAGAAGGGAAGGAGCGCCATTCAGCTTTTGCTGTGCAGATGCTGATGGATTAGGTTATGGTCGTCATGTTGTTGTCGATCAGCCTATGGGACCAGAAATGCCAGACATTCCCACCCCGCGCAGGAAAACCGTCAGTACGATTTTATATAGTTTTTTTTTTTACCTTTAACCACATTTACACTAAGTGTTTTGTAAAGAGAAGTATGTTTACTTGTTTTTAGCAGGACGAGGTGACGTTTTTATTGGTACCATTTTGAGGTACAAAGTACTTTTTTCGCTCGTTATGTTTTTTGTGAGGCAAGGTGACAAAAAAAGGCTATTTTTTTTTTTTTTTAACTGCGTTCACCTGAAGAGGTAGGTCATGTGACATTTTTATGAAGACGGTCATAACGGACGCGGCCATACCTTATATGTCTTTTTTTTTTATTGTACATGACTTGAGCTGAAAGGGCTTTTTTTTATTTATTTGAAACTTTAATTTTTTTATTTTTAAAAAAACACAATTATGTTCACCCCACTATGGTACTTCAACATTTCAGGGCCTGTGCTGCATTGTCGGTCAGTGTTATACACTGACAGATGCCAGGGGCCCGGCTGTCAGTACTGGTACAGTGCCAGGATCAGAACATGTATGTGACAATGCAGGTTAAGGGTCATTAGATGAGCGGCACAAAGTGAAAGTGAGATGCAAACTCACAGTTAACCCTTTGTGACAGATCGGCTGAATATTTTTAATAAAGATTAATTGAAAAAATGATTTATAGCCCAAAATCAGAAGAATCATGAATAAAACTGCGCCTGAAGGTGTACACCGCCTTTAAGTGACCTCTGACCCTAATTTCTCTCACCACGGTCAGACCTGCTGCTCAGAGCGAGGAAGTATAACCCCCATTCTGTAAGGGAGTGATGATAGGGCCGTTACACTGCAGTGGGCGGGGCCACAGCCAATGATGTCACAGTAACAACAGCTGCAGCTCTTCATAGACATTTATTCATGTTACAGGGCAGAAAAGTTCCAGGCTCTGTTGGCCTGAGGTCCTCGGGGGCGTGCTCCTGCAGGTGCTGGGGGCTTCTAAGGAAAGGTCATCACCCTGCACCAAGCAGCCACTCGTAATAATCCATGGAAACCACGTCTTCAAGAAGAGACTCAAGCCGGCCACAGAGAAGAAGAGGGCGTGGATGACCAAGGAACCGAGCTGAGAGAAAACGGTCTTGTAGACCTCAGAAGAGTCCGTTCACCCTGGAGCAGTCCTACGCGGGCGGCAGGGGACACACTCATCTGGGGAATAGGGCGCCCCCGGCCGCAGGGGGACACGCTCGTCTCAGGACTGGGGCGCCCCCGGCCGCAGGGGGGACACGCTCGTCTCAGGACTGGGGAGTCCCCGCCCGCAGGGGGGACACGTTCGTCTCAGGACTGGGGAGCCCCGGCCGCAGGGGGACACGCTCGTCTCAGGACTGGGGAGCCCCCGGCCGCAGGGGGGGACACGCTCGTCTCAGGACTGGGGAGCCCCCGGCCGCAGGGGGGGACACGCTCGTCTCAGGACTGGGGAGCCCCCGGCCGCAGGGGGGACACGCTCGTCTCAGGACTGGGGAGCCCCCGGCCGCAGGGGGACACGCTCGTCTCAGGACTGGGGAGCCCCCGGCCGCAGGGGGGGACACGCTCGTCTCAGGACTGGGGCGCCCCCGGCCGCAGGGGGGGGACACGCTCGTCTCAGGACTGGGGCGCCCCGGCCGCAGGGGGGGACACGCTCGTCTCAGGACTGGGGCGCCCCCGGCCGCAGGGGGACACGCTCGTCTCAGGACTGGGGCGCCCCCGGCCGCAGGGGGGGGGGACACGCTCGTCTCAGGACTGGGGCGCCCGCCGCAGGGGGACACGCTCGTCTCAGGACTGGGGCGCCCCCCGGCCGCAGGGGGACACGCTCGGTCTCAGGACTGGGGCGCCCCCGGCCGCAGGGGACACGCTCGGCTCAGGACTGGGGCGCCCCCGGCCGCAGGGGGACACGCTCGCTCAGGACTGGGGCGCCCCGGCCGCAGGGGGACACGCTCGGCTCAGGGACTGGGGCGCCCCCGGCCGCAGGGGACACGCTCGGCTCAGGACTGGGGCGCCCCCGGCCGCAGGGGGACACGCTCGGCTCAGGACTGGGGCGCCCCGGCCGCAGGGGGACACGCTCGGCTCAGGACTGGGGCGCCCCCGGCCGCAGGGGGACACGCTCGGCTCAGGACTGGGGCGCCCCCGGCCGCAGGGGGACACGCTCGCTCAGGACTGGGGCGCCCCCGGCCGCAGGGGGACACGCTCGGCTCAGGACTGGGGCGCCCCCGGCCGCAGGGGGACACGCTCGGCTCAGGACTGGGGCGCCCCGGCCGCAGGGGCCCCGGCCAGGACTGGGCCCCCGCAGGGGACACGCTCGTCTCAGGACTGGGGCGCCCCCGGCCGCAGGGGGGGACACGCTCGTCTCAGGACTGGGGCGCCCCCGGCCGCAGGGGGGACACGCTCGTCTCAGGACTGGGGCGCCCCCGGCCGCAGGGGGGGGGGGACACGCTCGTCTCAGGACTGGGGCGCCCCCGGCCGCAGGGGGACACGCTCGTCTCAGGACTGGGGCGCCCCCGGCCGCAGGGGGGGGGGACACGCTCGTCTCAGGACTGGGGAGCCCCCGGCCGCAGGGGGACACGCTCGTCTCAGGACTGGGGCGCCCCCGGCCGCAGGGGGGGGGACACGCTCGTCTCAGGACTGGGGAGCCCCCGGCCGCAGGGGGGGACACGCTCGTCTCAGGACTGGGGAGCCCCCGGCCGCAGGGGGGGGGGGACACGCTCGTCTCAGGACTGCGGCGCCCCCGGCCGCAGGGGGACACGCTCGTCTCAGGACTGCGGCGCCCCCGGCCGCAGGGGGACACGCTCGTCTCAGGACTGCGGCGCCCCCGGCCGCAGGGGGACACGCTCGTCTCAGGACTGCGGCGCCCCCGGCCGCAGGATTCTTCCGTCTCGGTCCAGGCAGAAGTTGTAGGACTTTGGATTGTTCAGGGCGGCCTCGATTCTCTCCACCAGGTTTTCAGGAGTGATGAACGTCTTGGAAAGTTCCTGCAGAAGAAGATAGTGGTAGTTACACGCCTGCTGCACCGCACCTTAAAGGGGAGCTCCATATGAACCAGGCTCCGCCCCCAGGATCTTCATGGTTACAATAGACACACAGGACAAGGAGGAGAAATGGCCGATCATAAACCCAGAAGGCCCCGGACAAGAGCTGCGCCCAGAAGATGCTGTAGCTCCAGCTGTGGATATGCCGCTGTTCACACCAGGTCGCCCCAGTGACTTATGCCCCGCCCACTTTCCATATACATAGATATGGTGCTCGGCACACACACCGAGGCCTACCCGTAAAGACCCTTGTGAGGCATCAGCCTCCATACTGCACCTCCAGCCTCTGGATCTCCAGCTCCCGCTCCTGCAGCTCCTCCAGCTCCACCTCGTCTCTCAGCTTGGCGGCTTCTTTCCTCAGCGTCTTGAAGGCCTGCTCCTCCACCTTCAAACGTTCCAACCTGTGGAAAGAGCTGGTGATGAGCGCTGTGGAGACACTACCCACACACTCTGAGGACCCCGAGCCTCACCTCCGCCGCAGGGCCTTGTTGTTCTCCTCCTTGTTCCAGGCCATCAGGGCCGCATGCTCCATGGCCTCCTGGTGAAGACGATGTTCAGCAAAAGAGCCCACCTGCTGCTCGAAGCGCGACCGTAACATCTCCTCCTTAAAGTCTGCCCTACAAAGGATGAGCCCGATGGACATGGAGTGAGGAGGAGAGCCATCAACAGCCATCAACCCCAGGGAGGTGCCCACCAGGACTCAGGTCTACAGAAACTCAAGAGGAACCCCAGGGAGGTGCCCACCAGGGCTCAGGTCTACAGAAACATAAGAGGAACCCCAGGGAGGTGCACACCAGGGCTCAGGTCTAAAAAAACATAAGAGGAACCCCAGGGAGGTGCCCACCAGGGCTCAGGTCTACAGAAACATAAGAGGAACCCCAGGGAGGTGCACACCAGGGCTCAGGTCTAAAAAAACATAAGAGGAACCCCAGGGAGGTGCCCACCAGGGCTCAGGTCTACAAAAACACAAGAGGAACCCCAGGGAGGTGCCCACCAGAGCTCAGGTCCACAGAAAAGAAGAGGAACCCCAGGGAGGTGCCCACCAGGGCTCAGGTCTACAGAAAAGAAGAGGAACCCCAGGGAGGTGCCCACCAGGGCTCAGGTCTACAGAAAACAAGAGGAACCCCAGGGAGGTGCCCACCAGGGCTCAGGTCTACAGAAACACAAGAGGAACCCCAGGAAGGTGCCCACCAGGGCTCAGGTCTACAGAAACACAAGAGGAACCCCGGGGAGGTGCCCACCAGAGCTCAGGTCTACAGAAACATAAGAGGAACCCCAGGGAGGTGCCCACCAGGGCTCAGGGCTACAGAAACACAAGAGGAACCCCAGGGAGGTGCCCACCAGGGCTCAGGTCTACAGAAACATAAGAGGAACCCCAGGGAGGTGCCCACCAGGGCTCAGGTCTACAGAAACATAAGAGGAACCCCAGGGAGGTGCCACCAGGGCTCAGGTCTACAGAAACATAAGAGGAACCCCAGGGAGGTGCCCACCAGGGCTCAGGTCTACAGAAACACAAGAGGAACCCCAGGGAGGTGCACACCAGGGCTCAGGTCTACAGAAACACATGAGGAACCCCAGGGAGGTGCCCACCAGGGCTCAGGTCTACAGAAACATAAGAGGAACCCCGGGGAGGTGCCCACCAGAGCTCAGGTCTACAGAAACATAAGAGGAACCCCGGGGAGGTGCCCACCAGAGCTCAGGTCTACAGAAACATAAGAGGAACCCCAGGAAGGTGCCCACCAGGGCTCAGGTCTACAGAAACATAAGAGGAACCCCGGGGAGGTGCCCACCAGAGCTCAGGTCTACAGAAACACATGAGGAACCCCAGGGAGGTGCCCACCAGGGCTCAGGTCTACAGAAACATAAGAGGAACCCCAGGAAGGTGCCCACCAGAGCTCAGGTCTACAGAAACATAAGAGGAACCCCAGGAAGGTGCCCACCAGGGCTCAGGTCTACAGAAACATAAGAGGAACCCCAGGGAGGTGCCCACCAGGGCTCAGGGCTACAGAAACACAAGAGGAACCCCAGGGAGGTGCCCACCAGGGCTCAGGGCTACAGAAACACAAGAGGAACCCCAGGGAGGTGCCCACCAGGGCTCAGGTCTAAGAAACATAAGAGGAACTCCAGGGAGGTGCCCACCATGGCTCAGGTCTACAGAAACACATGAGGAACCCCAGGAAGGTGCCCACCAGGGCTCAGGTCTACAGAAACACAAGAGGAACCCCAGGGAGGTGCCCACCAGGGCTCAGGTCTACAGAAACACAAGAGGAACCCCAGGGAGGTGCCCACAGGGCTCAGGTCTACAAAAACACAAGAGGAACCCCAGGGAGGTGCCCACCAGGGCTCAGGTCCACAGAAAAGAAGAGGAACCCCAGGGAGGTGCCCACCAGGGCTCAGGTCTACAGAAAACAAGAGGAACCCCAGGGAGGTGCCCACCAGGGCTCAGGTCTACAGAAACACAAGAGGAACCCCAGGGAGGTGCCCACCAGGGCTCAGGTCTACAGAAACACATGAGGAACCCCAGGGAGGTGCCCACCAGGGCTCAGGTCTACAGAAACATAAGAGGAACCCCGGGGAGGTGCCCACCAGAGCTCAGGTCTACAGAAACATAAGAGGAACCCCGGGGAGGTGCCCACCAGAGCTCAGGTCTACAGAAACATAAGAGGAACCCCAGGGAGGTGCCCACCAGGGCTCAGGTCCACAGAAAAGAAGAGGAACCCCAGGAGGTGCCCACCAGGGCTCAGGTCTACAGAAAACAAGAGGAACCCCAGGGAGGTGCCCACCAGGGCTCAGGTCTACAGAAACACAAGAGGAACCCCAGGGAGGTGCCCACCAGGGCTCAGGTCTACAGAAACACAAGAGGAACCCCGGGGAGGTGCCCACCAGAGCTCAGGTCTACAGAAACATAAGAGGAACCCCAGGAAGGTGCCCACCAGGGCTCAGGGCTACAGAAACACAAGAGGAACCCCAGGGAGGTGCCCACCAGGGCTCAGGTCTACAGAAACACAAGAGGAACCCCAGGGAGGTGCCCACCAGGGCTCAGGTCTACAGAAACACAAGAGGAACCCCAGGGAGGTGCCCACCAGGGCTCAGGTCTACAGAAACATAAGAGGAACCCCGGGGAGGTGCCCACCAGAGCTCAGGTCTACAGAAACACAAGAGGAACCCCAGGGAGGTGCCCACCAGGGCTCAGGGCTACAGAAACACAAGAGGAACCCCAGGGAGGTGCCCACCAGGGCTCAGGGCTACAGAAACACAAGAGGAACCCCAGGGAGGTGCCCACCAGGGCTCAGGTCTACAGAAACACATGAGGAACCCCAGGAAGGTGCCCACCAGGGCTCAGGTCTACAGAAACACATGAGGAACCCCAGGAAGGTGCCCACCAGGGCTCAGGTCTACAGAAACACATGAGGAACCCCAGGAAGGTGCCCACCAGGGCTCAGGTCTACAGAAACACATGAGGAACCCCAGGAAGGTGCCCACCAGGGCTCAGGTCTACAGAAACACAAGAGGAACCCCAGGAAGGTGCCCACCAGGGCTCAGGTCTACAGAAACACATGAGGAACCCCAGGAAGGTGCCCACCAGGGCTCAGGTCTACAGAAACACATGAGGAACCCCAGGAAGGTGCCCACCAGAGCTCAGGTCTACAGAAATACAAAGGGAACCCCAGGAAGGTGCCCACCAGGGCTCAGGTCTACAGAAACACAAGAGGAACCCCAGGAAGGTGCCCACCAGGGCTCAGGTCTACAGAAATACAAAGGGAACCCCAGGAAGGTGCCCACCAGGGCTCAGGTCTACAGAAATACAAAGGGAACCCCAGGGAGATGCCCACCAGGGCTCAGGTCTACAGAAACACAAGAGGAACCCCAGGGAGGTGCCCACCAGGGCTCAGGTCTACAGAAACACATGAGGAACCCCAGGGAGGTGCCACCAGGGCTCAGGTCTACAGAAACACAAGAGGAACCCCAGGGAGGTGCCACCAGGGCTCAGGTCTACAGAAACACAAGAGGAACCCCAGGAAGGTGCCCACCAGGGCTCAGGGCTACAGAAACACAAGAGGAACCCCAGGGAGGTGCCCACCAGGGCTCAGGGCTACAGAAACACAAGAGGAACCCCAGGGAGGTGCCCACCAGGGCTCAGGTCTACAGAAACACATGAGGAACCCCAGGAAGGTGCCCACCAGGGCTCAGGTCTACAGAAACACATGAGGAACCCCAGGAAGGTGCCCACCAGGGCTCAGGTCTACAGAAACACATGAGGAACCCCAGGAAGGTGCCCACCAGGGCTCAGGTCTACAGAAACACATGAGGAACCCCAGGAAGGTGCCCACCAGAGCTCAGGTCTACAGAAATACAAAGGGAACCCCAGGAAGGTGCCCACCAGGGCTCAGGTCTACAGAAACACAAGAGGAACCCCAGGAAGGTGCCCACCAGGGCTCAGGTCTACAGAAATACAAAGGGAACCCCAGGAAGGTGCCCACCAGGGCTCAGGTCTACAGAAATACAAAGGGAACCCCAGGGAGATGCCCACCAGGGCTCAGGTCTACAGAAACACAAGAGGAACCCCAGGGAGGTGCCCACCAGGGCTCAGGTCTACAGAAACACATGAGGAACCCCAGGGAGGTGCCACCAGGGCTCAGGTCTACAGAAACACAAGAGGAACCCCAGGGAGGTGCCCACCAGGGCTCAGGTCTACAGAAACACAAGAGGAACCCCAGAGGGAGGTGCCCACCAGGGCTCAGGTCTACAGAAACACAAGAGGAACCCCAGAGGGAGGTGCCCACCAGAGCTCAGGTCATTTATCAGTCTACGGGGCCCAAATCTACTGATGATGTCACTGGTCACAGAGGCCAGGAGATGTCCCCACCCCCTCTCCTAGTCCGTATGACTCACTCTCTGCTCACGTACCTCATGGCGCCCAGGATGGTGGTGTACTCCCGGTAGCGGTGCTGTACGTTCAGGAGCTCCTCTATGCACACCACCGGGGGGTACTTGATTCGGGAAGCTTTAGATTTTGCCGGTGGATCAAAGCGAGTCTTCCGGCCCCGGGTGCTTGTTACACAGGGACTGCAGGAGACGCGCAGGAGGAGCGGGGCCCGAGGAAGGTGAAGCATGGCGGCCGGGTGTGGGAGGAGCTGGTCCTCCGGGAGGGCAGGAAATAGCTGACAACCTGGAGGCAAAAAACAGGTGACAACCAGGAGACCGAACAGGACAATACACTGCTCATACAACGACCCCTGAGTGTGTGCGTCCACAGGGATCCCCCCGGACCCCTCCGGGTGTACGCCCGCAGAGATCCCCCCCGGACCCCTCCGGGTGTACGCCCGCACAGAACCCCCCGACCCCTCCGGGTGTACGCCCGCACAGAACCCCCCGACCCCTCCGGGTGTACGCCGGCACAGAACCCCCCGACCCCTCCGGGTGTACGCCCGCAGAGATCCCCCCCGGACCCCTCCGGGTGTACGCCCGCAGAGATCCCCCCGGACCCCTCCGGGTGTACGCCCGCAGAGATCCCCCCCGGACCCCTCCGGGTGTACGCCCGCAGAGATCCCCCCCGGACCCCTCCGGGTGTACGCCCGCAGAGATCCCCCCCAGGACCCCTCCGGGTGTACGCCGGCAGAGATCCCCCAGGACCCCTCCGGGTGTACGCCCGCAGAGATCCCCCCAGGACCCCTCCGGGTGTACGCCGCAGAGATCCCCCAGGACCCCTCCGGGTGTACGCCGGCAGAGATCCCCCAGGACCCCTCCGGGTGTACGCCCGCAGAGATCCCCCAGGACCCCTCCGGGTGTACGCCGGCAGAGATCCCCCAGGACCCCTCCGGGTGTACGCCGGCAGAGATCCCCCAGGACCCCTCCGGGTGTACGCCGGCAGAGATCCCCCAGGACCCCTCCGGGTGTACGCCGGCAGAGATCCCCCAGGACCCCTCTGGGTGTACGCCCGCAGAGATCCCCCAGGACCCCTCCGGGTGTACGCCCGCAGAGATCCCCCAGGACCCCTCCGGGTGTACGCCCGCAGAGATCCCCCAGGACCCCTTCGGGTGTACGCCGGCAGAGATCCCCCAGGACCCCTCCGGGTGTACGCCCGCAGAGATCCCCCAGGACCCCTCCGGGTGTACGCCCGCAGAGACCCCTCCGGGTGTACGCCCGCAGAGATCCCCCCCGGACCCCTCCGGGTGTACGCCCGCAGAGATCCCCCAGGACCCCTCCGGGTGTACGCCCGCAGAGATCCCCCCAGGACCCCTCCGGGTGTACGCCCGCAGAGATCCCCCCCGGACCCCTCCGGGTGTACGCCCGCAGAGATCCCCCAGGACCCCTCCGGGTGTACGCCCGCAGAGATCCCCCCAGGACCCCTCCGGGTGTACGCCCGCAGAGATCCCCCCAGGACCCCTCCGGGTGTACGCCCGCAGAGATCCCCCCGGACCCCTCCGGGTGTACGCCCGCAGAGATCCCCCCGGACCCCTCCGGGTGTACGCCCGCAGAGATCCCCCGGACCCCTCCGGGTGTACGCCCGCAGAGATCCCCCCGGACCCCTCCGGGTGTACGCCCGCAGAGATCCCCCCGGACCCCTCCGGGTGTACGCCCGCAGAGATCCCCCCGGACCCCTCCGGGTGTACGCCCGCAGAGATCCCCCCGGACCCCTCCGGGTGTACGCCCGCAGAGATCCCCCCAGGACCCCTCCGGGTGTACGCCCGCAGAGATCCCCCCAGGGACCCCTCCGGGTGTACGCCCGCAGAGATCCCCCCAGGACCCCTCCGGGTGTACGCCCGCAGAGATCCCCCCGGACCCCTCCGGGTGTACGCCCGCAGAGATCCCCCCGGACCCCTCCGGGTGTACGCCCGCAGAGATCCCCCGGACCCCTCCGGGTGTACGCCCGCAGAGATCCCCCCGGACCCCTCCGGGTGTACGCCCGCAGAGATCCCCCCGGACCCCTCCGGGTGTACGCCCGCAGAGATCCCCCGGACCCCTCCGGGTGTACGCCCGCAGAGATCCCCCCGGACCCTCCGGGTGTACGCCCGCAGAGATCCCCCGGACCCCTCCGGGTGTACGCCCGCAGAGATCCCCCCGGACCCCTCCGGGTGTACGCCCGCAGAGATCCCCCAGGACCCCTCCGGGTGTACGCCCGCAGAGATCCCCCAGGACCCCTCCGGGTGTACGCCCGCAGAGATCCCCCAGGACCCCTCCGGGTGTACGCCCGCAGAGATCCCCCCAGGACCCCTCCGGGTGTACGCCCGCAGAGATCCCCAGGACCCCTCCGGGTGTATGCCGCAGAGACCTCTCCGGGTGTACGCCCGCAGAGATCCCCGGACCCCTCCGGGTGTACGCCCGCAGAGATCCCCCAGGACCCCTCCGGTGTACGCCCGCAGAGATCCCCCCGGGACCCCTCCGGGTGTACGCCCGCAGAGATCCCCCCAGGACCCCTCCGGGTGTACGCCCCAGAGATCCCCCAGGACCCCTCCGGGTGTACGCCCGCAGAGATCCCCCCGGACCCCTCCGGGTGTACGCCCGCAGAGATCCCCCAGGACCCCTCCGGGTGTACGCCCGCAGAGATCCCCCCAGGACCCCTCCGGGTGTACGCCCGCAGAGATCCCCCAGGACCCCTCCGGGTGTACGCCCGCAGAGATCCCCCCAGGACCCCTCCGGGTGTACGCCCGCAGAGATCCCCCCAGGACCCCTCCGGGTGTACGCCCGCAGAGATCCCCCCAGGACCCCTCCGGGTGTACGCCCGCAGAGATCCCCCCAGGACCCCTCCGGGTGTACGCCCGCAGAGATCCCCCGACCCCTCCGGGTGTACGCCCGCAGAGATCCCCCCGACCCCTCCGGGTGTACGCCCGCAGAGATCCCCCCGACCCCACCGGGTGTACGCCCGCAGAGATCCCCCCGACCCTCCAGGTGTGTGCCAGCACAGA
This sequence comes from Rhinella marina, assembly GCA_900303285.1. Taxonomy (NCBI): domain Eukaryota; kingdom Metazoa; phylum Chordata; class Amphibia; order Anura; family Bufonidae; genus Rhinella; species Rhinella marina. Next base: position 18,073 of record ONZH01017470.1, read on the forward strand.
ACCCCCCACACCTCCACCCCACGACATCACATGACTCCTCAGGTACCGGGGTCTCCCTCCCCCGCTGTGTCATGTGACGCCAATCTGCCGTCGGCGGTGATAAGGGCAGCGCTCGGTCATACTCACTGTGATGTCAGAGGCTCTCAGCGGACACGGTGATGACGTCACTCGGAGCTCCCACTCTCTCATGTGTTACTCGGGCGCCGCCATGTTGCTGACCTCCACGGCTGTCGGCGCCCGCCTATGACGTCTGCCTGTCACGTGACAATCAGAGTCGCGTGGTGCCAGTTAGCCATCCGTACAGCTGTGTGACGTCAGGGGCGGGGTGGACAGCTTCGGGGGCTTCTCCTGATTTGTTGGTTTTGTTTGGTGCGCAGTCTGCTGTGCCGAATCATTGAGTTGGAGGGGTCAGCTGTACCGAAACATGGAGGGGGAGGAGTCTGCTGTACCGAAACATGGAGGGGGAGGAGTCAGCTGTACCGAAACATGGAGGGGGAGGAGTCTGCTGTACCGAAACATGGAGGGGTCTGCTGTAATGAATCGTGGAGGGGGAGGAGTCTGCTGTGCCGAATCATTGAGTTGGAGGGGTCAGCTGTACCGAAACATGGAGGGGGAGGAGTCTGCTGTACCAAAACATGGAGGGGGAGGGGTCTGCTGTACCGAAACATGGAGGGGGAGGAGTCTGCTGTACCGAAACATGGAGGGGAAGGAGTCTACTGTAATGAATCATAGAGGGGGAGGAGTCTGCTGTAATGAATCATATAGGGGGAGGAGTCTGCTGTAATGAATCATGGAGGTGGAGGAGTCTACTGTAATGAATCATAGAGGGGAGGAGTCTACTGTAATGAATCATGGAGGGGGAGGAGTCTGCTGTAATGAATCATGGAGGTGGAGGAGTCTGCTGTACCAAAACATGGAGGAGGAGGAGTCTGCTGTAATGAATCATAGAGGGGAGGAGTCTTCTGTAATGAATCATAGAGGTGGAGGAGTCTGCTGTACTGAATTATGGAGGGGGAGGAGTCTGCTGTAATGAATCATGGAGGGGAGGAGTCTGCTGTAATGAATCATAGAGGTGGAGGAGTCTGCTGTAATGAATCATAGAGGTGGAGGAGTCTACTGTAATGAATCATGGAGGGGAGGAGTCTGCTGTAATGATTCATAGAGGTGGAGGAGTCTGCTGTAATGATTCATAGAGGTGGAGGAGTCTGCTGTAATGAATCATAGAGGTGGAGGAGTCTGCTGTAATGAATCATAGAGGTGGAGGAGTCTGCTGTAATGAATCATGGAGGTGGAGGAGTCTGCTGTAATGAATCATAGAGGTGGAGGAGTCTGCTGTAATGAATCATGGAGGTGGAGGAGTCTGCTGTAATGAATCATAGAGGTGGAGGAGTCTGCTGTAATGAATCATGGAGGTGGAGGAGTCTACTGTAATGAATCATAGAGGTGGAGGAGTCTGCTGTACTGAATCATGGAGGTGGAGGAGTCTGCTGTAATGAATCATGGAGGTGGAGGAGTCTACTGTAATGAATCATAGAGGTGGAGGAGTCTACTGTAATGAATCATGGAGGTGGAGGAGTCTACTGTAATGAATCATAGAGGTGGAGGAGTCTGCTGTACTGAATCATGGAGGGGGAGGAGTCTGCTGTACTGAATCATAGAGGGGGAGGAGTCTGCTGTAATGAATCATAGAGGTGGAGGAGTCTGCTGTAATGAATCATGGAGGGGAGGAGTCTGCTGTAATGAATCATAGAGGTGGAGGAGTCTGCTGTAATGAATCATAGAGGTGGAGGAGTCTGCCTGTAATGATTCATAGAGGTGGAGGAGTCTACTGTAATGAATCATAGAGGGGGAGGAGTCTGCTGTAATGAATCATAGAGGTGGAGGAGTCTGCTGTACTGAATCATGGAGGTGGAGGAGTCTGCTGTAATGAATCATGGAGGTGGAGAGTCTGCTGTACTGAATCATAGAGGTGGAGGAGTCTGCTGTAATGAATCATGGAGGGGGAGGAGTCTACTGTAATGAATCATAGAGGTGGAGGAGTCTACTGTAATGAATCATAGAGGGGAGGAGTCTGCTGTAATGAATCATGGAGGGGGAGGAGTCTGCTGTAATGAATCATGGAGGTGGAGGAGTCTACTGTAATGAATCATAGAGGTGGAGGAGTCTACTGTAATGAATCATGGAGGTGGAGGAGTCTACTGTAATGAATCATAGAGGTGGAGGAGTCTACTGTAATGAATCATGGAGGTGGAGGAGTCTGCTGTACTGAATCATGGAGGGGGAGGAGTCTGCTGTAATGAATCATAGAGGTGGAGGAGTCTGCTGTACTGAATCATGGAGGTGGAGGAGTCTGCTGTAATGAATCATAGAGGTGGAGGAGTCTACTGTAATGAATCATAGAGGTGGAGGAGTCTACTGTAATGAATCATAGAGGTGGAGGAGTCTACTGTAATGAATCATGGAGGTGGAGGAGTCTGCTGTAATGATTCATAGAGGTGGAGGAGTCTGCTGTAATGAATCATAGAGGTGGAGGAGTCTGCTGTAATGAATCATAGAGGTGGAGGAGTCTGCTGTAATGAATCATGGAGGGGAGGAGTCTGCTGTAATGAATCATAGAGGTGGAGGAGTCTGCTGTAATGAATCATGGAGGTGGAGGAGTCTGCTGTAATGATTCATAGAGGTGGAGGAGTCTGCTGTAATGAATCATGGAGGTGGAGGAGTCTACTGTAATGAATCATAGAGGTGGAGGAGTCTACTGTAATGAATCATGGAGGTGGAGGAGTCTGCTGTACTGAATCATGGAGGGGGAGGAGTCTACTGTAATGAATCATAGAGGTGGAGGAGTCTGCTGTAATGAATCATAGAGGTGGAGGAGTCTGCTGTAATGAATCATAGAGGTGGAGGAGTCTGCTGTAATGAATCATAGAGGTGGAGGAGTCTGCTGTAATGAATCATAGAGGTGGAGGAGTCTACTGTAATGAATCATGGAGGGGAGGAGTCTGCTGTAATGAATCATAGAGGTGGAGGAGTCTGCTGTAATGAATCATGGAGGTGGAGGAGTCTACTGTAATGAATCATAGAGGTGGAGGAGTCTACTGTAATGAATCATGGAGGGGGAGGAGTCTGCTGTAATGAATCATGGAGGGGGAGAAGTCTGCTGTAATGAATCATAGAGGTGGAGAGTCTGCTGTAATGAATCATGGAGGTGGAGGAGTCTGCTGTAATGAATCATGGAGGGGGAGGAGTCTGCTGTAATGAATCATAGAGGGGGAGGAGTCTGCTGTAATGAATCATAGAGGTGGAGGAGTCTGCTGTAATGAATCATAGAGGTGGAGGAGTCTACTGTAATGAATCATGGAGGGGAGGAGTCTGCTGTAATGATTCATAGAGGTGGAGGAGTCTGCTGTAATGAATCATAGAGGTGGAGGAGTCTGCTGTAATGAATCATAGAGGTGGAGGAGTCTGCTGTAATGATTCATAGAGGTGGAGGAGTCCTGCTGTAATGAATCATAGAGGTGGAGGAGTCTGCTGTAATGAATCATAGAGGTGGAGGAGTCTGCTGTAATGAATCATAGAGGTGGAGGAGTCTGCTGTAATGAATCATAGAGGTGGAGGAGTCTGCTGTAATGAATCATAGAGGTGGAGGAGTCTACTGTAATGAATCATAGAGGTGGAGGAGTCTGCTGTAATGAATCATGGAGGGGGAGGAGTCTGCTGTAATGAATCATAGAGGTGGAGGAGTCTGCTGTAATGAATCATGGAGGTGGAGGAGTCTACTGTAATGAATCATAGAGGTGGAGGAGTCTGCTGTAATGAATCATGGAGGGGGAGGAGTCTGCTGTAGTGAATCATGGAGGGGAGGAGTCTGCTGTAATGAATCATAGAGGGGGAGGAGTCTACTGTAATGAATCATGGAGGGGAGGAGTCTGCTGTAATGAATCATGGAGGGGGAGGAGTCTGCTGTAATGAATCATGGAGGTGGAGGAGTCTGCTGTAATGAATCATGGAGGTGGAGGAGTCTGCTGTAATGAATCATGGAGGTGGAGGAGTCTGCTGTAATGAATCATGAAGGTGGAGGAGTCTACTGTAATGAATCATAGAGGTGGAGGAGTCTACTGTAATGAATCATGGGAGGGGGAGGCGTCTGCTGTAATGAATCATGGAGGTGGAGGAGTCTGCTGTAATGAATCATAGAGGGGGAGGAGTCTGCTGTAATGAATCATAGAGGTGGAGGAGTCTGCTGTAATGAATCATAGAGGTGGAGGAGTCTACTGTAATGAATCATAGAGGTGGAGGAGTCTACTGTAATGAATCATGGAGGGGGAGGAGTCTGCTGTAATGAATCATGGAGGTGGAGGAGTCTGCTGTAATGAATCATAGAGGGGGAGGAGTCTGCTGTAATGAATCATAGAGGTGGAGGAGTCTGCTGTAATGAATCATGGAGGTGGAGGAGTCTGCTGTAATGAATCATGGAGGGGGAAGGGACTGCTGTACTGAATCATGGAGGGGGGGCAGGGGGGGGGGTTTGTTGTAGTGAATTATGGACCTGTGATGACCTCACAGTCACCTAATCAGTGATGGAGAAGGACCTGTGATGACCTCACAGTCACTTGATGAGTGATGGAGAAGGACCTGTGATGAGCTCACAGTCACCTAATCAGTGGTGGAGAAGGACCTGTGATGACCTCACAGTCACCTAATCAATGATGGAGAAGGAGCTGTGATGATCTCACAGTCACCTGATCAGTGATGGAGAAGGACCTGTGATGAGCTCACAGTCACCTAATCAGTGGTGGAGAAGGACCTCTGATGACCTCACAGTCACTTGATCAGTGCAGGAGGCAGGGGGGAGAAGGACCTGTGATGACCTCACAGTCACCTGATCAGTGATGGTGAAGGACCTGTGATGACCTCACAGTCACCTGATCAGTGGTGGAGAAGGACCTGTGATGACCTCACAGTCACCTGATCAGTGGTGGAGAAGGACCTGTGAATAGCTCACAGTCACCTGATCAGTGGTGGAGAAGGACCTGTGATGACCTCACAGTCACTTGGGGAGGAATGGAAGGAGGAACTAGAACAGATCAGAAGGAAAGGTGTAGGGTAAGAAATATACATCAACCTCTTAAGTGTATGTACACTAATGCCAGAAGCCTGACTGATAAAACTGGTGATGTGTGAGGAGGACTATGACAGTGGGAATAACTGAGACATGGCTGGATGATAGCTATGACAGTGGGAATAACTGAGACATGGCTGGATGATAGCTATGACAGTGAGAATAACTGAGACATGGCTGGATGATAGCTATGACAGTGGGAATAACTGAGACATGGCTGGATGATAGCTATGACAGTGGGAATAACTGAGACATGGCTGGATGATAGCTATGACAGTGGGAATAACTGAGACATGGCTGGATGATAGCTATGACAGTGGGAATAACTGAGACATGGCTGGATGATAGCTATGACAGTGGGAATAACTGAGACATGGCTGGATGATAGCTATGACAGTGGGAATAACTGAGACATGGCTGGATGATAGCTATGACAGTGGGAATAACTGAGACATGGCTGGATGATAGCTATGACAGTGGGAATAACTGAGACATGGCTGGATGATAGATATGACAGTGGGAATAACTGAGACATGGCTGGATGATAGCTATGACAGTGGGAATAACTGAGACATGGCTGGATGATAGCTATGACAGTGGGAATAACTGAGACATGGCTGGATGATAGCTATGACTGGGCAGTTAATGTACAGGGTTACAATCTTTTTAGAAAGGATCGTCAAAACCGGCGAGGGGGAGGGGTCTGCCCGGAGAGGGGGAGGGGTCTGCCCTGGAGAGGGGGCGGGGTCTGCCGGAGAGGGGGAGGGGTCTGCCTTTATGTAAAGTCCTGTCTAAAGCCCACACTGCGGGAAGATATAAGTGAGGGACATGAAGATGTGGAGTCTCTGTGGGTAGAAATAAATGGAGCCAAAAACAATAATAAAATACTAATAGGACTTTATTATAAACCCCCTAATATATCAGAGTCCACAGAAAATCTACTTCTAAATGA